>JAFFZH010016190.1:67603-229797 GCA_018420115.1 Euura saliciscinereae | reverse complement strand
GTGCGTTGGTAACCTGTTGGAAGTGTTGTCAACGCGTTGGGGGTGCGTTGGAATTTCGTTGGAAATATTGTAAGTGCGTTGGAGGTGCGTTGGTAACCTGTTGGAAGTGTTGTCAACGCGTTAGGGGTGCGTTGGTAACCTGTTCGAAGCGTTGTCAATGCGTTGGAGGTGCATAGGAAACCTGTTGGAAATATTGTAGGCGCGTTGGAGGTGCGTTGAGAAGATGTTGGAAGCGTTTTTATAATGTTGGAGGTGCGTTGGAAACTTGTTAAAAATAGTAAGCGCGTTGGAGGTGCGTTGGAATTAGTATATTACACACCTAGGGAGGGAAAGTAGGCTCTTCCAAACTGCATGTGAAATTGACACCCGAGCCGAAGGCGAGGGTGGCAAGAACGCAGTTTGGGATGGCCTTTTTCACTCCCGTGGGTAGTATACTATTTTTCACCACCCCCTGCATCGGAAAGTACGAATTCCCGTTCACGCAACGGCCCGAAAGTCGTACTTTCCGTGCAGGTGTGTCGCGAAAACCTACTGAACGTGTTGCAGATGCGTTGGAGTCGCCTTAGAAACAAGTTGGAAGTATTGGAAGCGCGTTGGGGGTGCGTTGCAATCGCGGTAGACGGCATTCCGTTGCGTTCGCAACGCATTGAAGACCTGTTGTATCCCGAACAAAAATGATCATATTCGATTACATTAGAATGCAATAGAAAATCTGAATTTCGTTTTCATTCAATTAGATCTGATCAGTAATCCATCTGACCAGAGCTGATCATATCCGGCGAGATCTGATAAGATCCGATCGAATAGGACAAATTCCGGGCCCGATTGTATCCATACCTGATCACATCCAATCAGATATGATCAGACATGTAGCTTCCCAAATTATTGTCGAAAAATATGATATGCTTGGAACGATTTATTGCATGTTCACTATTGACATTACACATTATATGACCTATATGTATATATATTTTGTACATGGATTTTTGTACATATTCAGTAAGAATTCACGCCTGTGCACCCAAAATCGAGTGCACTGTGCCATTTCGATGACAGCATAAAATAATCCAAATATCAAGGAAAACATCTATTTCGACATCTATATACAGGTTTTCCAGGACGTGAAACGTAGTTTTTCTATGACCTATTGACATTTTTCCTGTTTCGAGAGTATATTTAGACAAAGTATAGACTCTGAAATTTTCCAGAAAATGTGTACTTGACGAATACAATTTTTCATACTGTAAAATGGTTTATGTAACGCGAGTATGATTCACGCGTTTTTCGATGGTAGTTTTTGGTTTGTAAAGTATCCTTTTCAGCGACGGTCGGGTGAGTCTGCGAGTGCGCGTGTGCGAAGTACTTGGAGGAGTACGTACGAGAGTACGTACTGGGTCACTTTTAACTCCTAGGCGTTAAAAGTAACTTGATTTGTACACCTCTTGACTCCAAGCATGCGCATTCGCAGTCAAGTGTCCGATTATTCGCCATTTCCACCTAACCTCAAAACGCGTAGATCATACTCTTGTTCTGTAAAGTATCGTGTCTTATTGTTAGTTACACAGTGCGTGAACTGCGACTTTACGCACACTTAATCGGACTTTACCCGCGTTTGTGATATAACATTTTGTTCGATACATGTGCGAAAGTTGTTTCTCAAAAACAAACCTGTTCAAAAAATTTTCTCGCCACGTTATTTTTTGAGAGAGAGCCCTAATTTTTCTGAATACACATGAATTTTTAAAGAATTTTGTCACTATTTTGAAATTTCCGTTTTCGAAAATTTGCATATTTTGAAAAATGGAAAAAAAATCTGAATTTTGGATACGTGTTTGTAAAAACGATGTAGATTACAATTCCAAAGTTTCCGGAGCGTGGAACAAATAGTTTCGTAAATACAGCCTTTACAAATTTTCGAGAACGGAAATTTCAAAATAATGACAAAGTTCTTAGAAAATGCATGTGTGTTCAGAAAAATTAGGGCATTTATTTGACAATGAGATGAAAAAAAAATAACGTTACCTGAGAATTTGTTAAACAATGTTTTGTTTAAACAATTTATTGATCAATTTTTGGCATTATTATTATTCAAAATGAATACTCTTATCATCTTTATCACAGTTGTTTTTTTTCGATTTTTATTTTATCATAAAGTACTCAATTTGCCGACGAGAATCATTTTTGGTTGAGATTGTACGGCCAATACATCCTTCACGTGGTTGTAATTGGTCATATATTAGTGAGTTTAATCACCTGCTAAAAATGTAGATAGAACACAGATAGATACGGATAGATGCAGTGCAAAAAACCGTATAGAACAGATAGAACTTCTATCTGTTTCTATCTGTTAACTATACGGTTTCTTGCATCCTGCTATCCGTATCTATCTGTTTCTATCTGTGTTCTACTACATTTTTAACAGGATATGATATTTGAAATTATGTTTACGGTCAAGATTGAAAAATCTATGACAAACCTAGGTTTTCAGCTGGTGGCCAGCCTGTAATGAATTATACTTAGTTTTCTGAAATTTAAATTTACAATAAGCTTAGAAATTAGTATGAAAATGTTTCACATTTCTAGGTCCAGCGGTTCGGACTAGGCGTTGAAAAGTCACTCAGGATAAAATCTCTTCTTTTAAATATTCGGAATAGTCATTCATAATTGTATACAATAAGATGTAAAACCAAACCCCCACAAGAAGTAGAGAAAGGCCGCAGGTGAAACGTTCGTCATTGCGGAGGAATCTTGTACTATAAAAGGTCAGATCCTCAAAAGCATGCGTCAATTCTCTCCGTCAAACCTCGCCGATAACCTCTGCGGAGAGCTTCGAAGGGGCCCGCTCGAGGTTCCTCGCCTCTTATATTCATGCAGAAGGTGGAAAAAATCATAGTCTAATGCCACACTAGCATGATCCAAGAAATTAGAAATACTTTTGAAGATCTGACCTCTTATACTTCAAACATTACCCCCATAAGAAGTGTTTTCGACCAAGTTTTACCCGGGTCTGCCCGACCGGAGGCTCTACTGATTCTGTCTAGAGAACACAGGATAATAGAACCGTTACATTTCGAGCTACACAGATCACATCGGTTTCTGGAATGAAAAAGAGTCGTATCGAAAGTAAAGTACCCAGCCTACGAATTATCTCCCGACTTCGTTGCAGTAATATCAGGAACATTGTCCTCGCTAGGCAGATCGGCTAGTCCCCTTTTTTGGTCTTGACTTGCACTGGAATAAAAATAACAAATCTGTTGTAGTATGTGTTTACGCTTCGTGAGAAATCAAATTTCCAATTCATATAAACATACTCTGATCAAAGTCTATGCATCCTTGTGCGAGCTCGCCGGTTACTGACGGACTCAAATATCCTCTTCCGCCTGTAGAATATATATAGACGCCGTAAAGGTGTATTACAGCTGAAATCATCACACACATCCCGTAGAAAGAACATTCATGACTAGGTGTGCATTCAAGTGCAAACGATCAAAGTGATTGACAAGAGCGAAGTTATCATATTTGTAAATGATTACATCGCTGTTTTAGAATCGGCGTGCAGTCAAAAATTCGCTACGCCTACATTCATCTTTTTGTTTCATACTCACGAGTAAATTCCGGGAAGATAGGCGCCGATCGAATAAATATTTCATGCGAATCATGCTATACACAGCGAGAGAGTGGAAAAGGTTAGCGATAGGTTGCGGTTATAGGTTAGGTAGTTCGTTTTAGGATTCCACGGCATAGCAATATACTTTGATACGATATTTGAGTAAATAACGTGTGCATATTATTGACGAATACTTTCCTGTTCGGCAGGCTCGAATTTATTAGTCCAAATAGTGGATACACTAAGGAAAATCGTTCAATCCAGACGCCGGGTGGCATACGCGTTACAACACTTGACACTTCAAGACAATATGGCGGCGCCTCAGCGCCTCATGACGTTACGCAGTCACTACTGCCGTCCGAATTCCGTCGTTACCCGCATTCGCGATTGTAGACTTATCTTCGGGGTCTGGTTTCCAAAAGAGTTTTACTATAATAAATTGAAATGTATTGGCATATTCACGAAACTATAGAGAAAACTGGATTTCCGAAGGAACTATTTCAATACTCTGGGATCACTGACTTTTATACGAGACCCGTGTCCGAGATATGATTGTGTACTCGGCGAAAAATCGTTCTTGCAGTACAATCATATAAGATTCCATACAGTTTTACCCTGACTTCGTCTCGATCAAATTGGATTTATCGATTTTATCAATTGAACCTTCACCTAACGCGCCGAAATTTGTGCTTCAACGCGCTTCCAACGCCGGACCAACGCACCTTTCAGTATTGTTGGTCCAACTAGTTTCCAACGCTCACCCAACGCGCCAATAATTGAGCTCTAACGCATTTTCAACGCCGGACCAACGCACCCTTCAGTATTGTTGGTCCAACTAGTTTCCAACGCTCACCCAACGCGCCAATAATTGAGCTCCAACGCATTTTCAACGCCTGACCAACGCACCGTTCAGTATTGTTGGTCCAACTAGTTTCCAACGCTCACCCAACGCGCCAATAATTGAGCTCCAACGCATTTTCAACGCCCGACCAACGCACCGTTCAGTATTGTTGGTCCAACTAGTTTCCAACGCTCACCCAACGCGCCAATAATTGAGCTTCAACGCATTTTCAACGCCGGACCAACGCACCCTTCAGTATTGTTGGTCCAACTAGTTTCCAACACTCACTCAACGCGCCAATAGTTGCATCCCAACGCGCCTCCAACGACAGGTCAACGTAACCTTTCGGATTGATAACCCAACGACGTTTCAACGCTCGTCCAACTCGACGATAGTTGAACCCCAACGCGCCTCCAACGATAGTACAATGGTCCAACACAATTCCAACGACCCCAACATTTCCCCAATATAACTACAACGGTATTCCAACTACCTCAACAAGTCTCCAACGAAAATTTCGTTGGACGGGCCCATCAGGGATTATAACGACTCGTCACCTGAGCCTTCGATAGAGCTGTCAATACCCAACTTTCCATAACGCTTAAACCCCCCGAAATCTTTTTGCTTGCAACGCTGGATGAAAAGTCCCAGCGTTGTATATAATAAGAAAAAAACTCATTACGAAGAAGAAATCCCCGGAGGTATTTTTGGCCCCTTTCTGTGATGTATTTTCGTTCCGACTTTTCTTTCTTCTAGTTGGTCATTTTGCGTAAGATCTACAATCCTGGAGAAAATGTCAATCACGTTTCAGGACTTTCATATTAAAAGCTATGAAGCTGATCAGCTCGTCTGAATCATGATTTAGAATCTTAGTTCAGTCGACGTTCTTAATTTCGTTGCAACAGTTCCAAAAAAATTTGTCAAACCTCATTGGAGTGTTTTTTTTTTAAAACTTTGAACCCACATTTTTTATTCGGTGGAACCTTCACCTTCCATTTTGTTTGCCAACGTTTAACCAACGATAGTGTTCAAAATAAGGCGACCCAGAAACAAGACTAAAAATAAGACGTACAGTGCCTTTCTAAACTTGCAAATGCTCGATAACGTCTCCGATGCCGACTTTTCGTTGTGAAAATCGAAAAAGCTCTTGATTTTTCAAACAAGCCTATGACCTCATTGTCGGCTTTTCTTCTCTGAATTCTGATTACGTGGTAAGACACTCAGTGGCTGAGCTTTTGTGACCTGATTTGGGCTGGCCTTGACACCCTTCGATGCTTTTCCCCAAAAGCTCCAGTGCCTTCTCTCGTCATTACTTTCGCTGTTTGTGATATTCGCATGCATTCATTAACCTTCATAAACCGTGACGTCTATACTCGTGCGAATCGTGTAAGCACATGTCACCTCGTCGTTTTAACAGTGAAATGATTTGTTTGTTATTGTTATTCCTAATCTTGCGAGTCTGTTACACAATTAGTTTCAGACGCGTGACCTTTCAACTACTAAGGAACTGCGACGAAAATTGATGGTATACTTCAGCATGAAAAATGATAAGGATATCTGGAAAAAGATTCGTGGTGCCACTGCGGTCTCGTATAGATAGCAGAAATTATCTTCACTTCCAGATAATCAGACATAATTGACCACTCGAAGCTACAGCTAATTGGCAGAAATTAATGGCAGGTTAATTAAGGTTTGCGTAAACTGCGGTACCCCGACACAAGTGGTTACGGTGTTGTGGGGTGGATAAATTTGATACAATTTATTGATTCCCACGAGGAATTAGGTAGCACGTCATTTTCAAGCTTAACTTCAAGCGTGAATATTGTTTTCTTCCTACTTTCCTTAAGCCTAACGGGTGCATATTTTACCCGGATGGAATGTATTTTGGAACACTGCAATCTTCATCTTCATCGAAACTTACGGGAATATCGACGACTGACAATGAGCTAGGATTCGGTGGTCTCAGAAACCAGGGGAAATCGATTGTGCCGAGAGCGTCAGCTGGACGCCAACGAATGTCCACGTGACTTGTTCGGAATTTTACAGAAGATTTTCTGTCGTGGTGCATAGAAATTTTCATCCACGGACATCGTTATTCTCTGGTGCATATATTTTTGGTCAAGAGTTAATTTTGCCCGTCCATGTTTGCAGCCTGCGACGAATAGTGTTCACCGCTGTTATAATTTGGCTTGCTGAATTGCGTACGTCACGAGAATCTATAAATACAATGTAACCTGTGACTTCAATTGAGGCTGAATCTTTCACGATGATGATTTTTTTTTCCACTTTGACGCAGTACAATTTGAGAAAGCCTCTTGACTGAAGATTACAGCAGGACCCTACTTGCTGCCTTTCAATTGCGCCTTGATACGATCTTTTCAGTTTGTCAAAGCGTTAATTCACTTTCTTTCATCAACGCCGGCGGTCACTCATCTTGACTTTCTTTCATTCCTTATCCCTTAGTAAAAAAATTGAGTGGGAGCCTGCTTTCTGACATCAAATATACGCCTCAACGAGGATCATTGTGCCTGCAAAGGTCGTAGAATTGAAAAGAATGAAAAAAAATGAATCCTGAATGAGTTGATGATAATTATTCACCTTGAGATTGGAAATTCGTGACAAACGCCATTCTAATAATGAAATTCCTATCTATTTTTCTAATTTTTTGTTTCAGCGTTGTTAATTGAGAATGCGCAATGACACAGAGAATTTACCAGTGGTCTTCGAACCCTCGCGAGGCACAGCAGCAGCAGGGCTTACAAATGGAACCCCCCAAATCAAACTCACACCACCGGGAAAAAATCCCCTCGAGGTGTAAGTATATATTTCACGTGAAAGAAAAATCTAGGTCCTAAATTAACTCAAGTTTATAATTATACGTCAAGAAGAAATATCTGAGGGTTTTATTGAGCCATTAAGTTAATTCATCTGCAGTGACCCCGGCTGCAGCACCGCAGAATCGCATCTAAACATTTAACAACATAACTGAACATCCCAGATTTGGAAGAGCTTCTTCGTGATAAATTAACAAGTGATGAAAATCGGAACTAAATAGTGTGATTTCTTGGCATGCAAATGTTATTTTCCTTATAACCATCGTGAATTGTACAAAAAATAAACAATATATGTTACCTCCTCAAATATTAAAAACTTGTTACGAAATCGAAAAAATGAAGCGACGGAACCATTTATCGAGGGTTGATCCATGGTCATCAGTTTGATTTATCTGCCAAGATCGAGTAGAGCTGGTCTTCCGCCACAGTGCAGTTCGATGGTAGAGACATAGGTTAACTTTTTTCTGTCCAACCGTCGTTACGATTTTCACGAAGCTTTTTTCCCTTCCTTATCACGTGTTTTTTCCATGATTCTTTCTACGGTGCTCAATTGCCGGGCTGAATCGATAACATCAGTTTTTTTCACACCTGAAAATGATGCATGGATTGATTATAATATAATAAAATATCGGATCCGTGCTGAAAGAACGAATTATTATCCTGGAGGCAACCGATTAGCTATTTGATTTCGGTTATATATCAGACCCTTGATTGGTCATATTTGATGAATGTTCATCCCTGAGTGAAGCTGAAGGTGCTCTTTTAGTTCAGGTTTAGTTTTAGGTTAGATTTGTAGGATTTTAATTTTCTTTAATGATGTTTAATTTGCATGTGTTTTCAAACGCGTGAGTGAGTACGGAACGTTGTATTTCATTACAGACACGCAGACCGACAAGGAAAAGGATAATCAGGAGACTGAGTACATGCTGCAAGAAAATGGCGAACCAATGTACGACATAATATTGTTAAACAAAAAATATATCCATCCTTAATTAGAAACAAAACAAAAAAGAAATGCATGGTAGTAACGACACGTTGCACCAGTAAATGGGTCATAGCCTATCCAGGAAGGGGACACAAAACCCGATAACAGATAAGAGTCCAAAAGATGACGACGATAGCGATCGCAGGAGATAACTGACGTTTAAAAAACAAACAAAACAAAAAAAGTGGTTTGATTCGTTAAATCAGAAACAGTTTCAACAAAGTTCAATTTATTCCAGGGTGCATGGGGTAGAGCTCCACCACTGGGCTCACAGACCACTGTACACATTACACACGGTTACCTCTCTCAGAATTTCACGGTTTTCTGACTATTACGTTGAATAACGATACGGCAGGTGCAGTTTATCCCAAGGCAACATCGCCTTGCTCACTAGGTGATTCTAAATCGCGGATGCTGCGGTAAATGGAAGCTGGAATCAGCTTGTTTTACGGAAATCGTACTCGGATTTATTCCAGGAGTCTGACAAACCCTGACACCCGCAATTGTGGCAAGGGTGTCAAATCTGCGAGGAAAATAAAATTAAGATTAGTAAAAGTCTATCACCGTGTGCAATTCTGCGAGAGGTAGCTCTTGCGAAAGGGTTTTAAATAAGTATACCGATCACGTCTCTTCATTATCTGTGTTTGTGTCTGTAATGGACAATATTTTCTGTCCACAGTGAATTTGTCCCTCCACAGAAGAAAGAGGAGGAAAAACCAGCCCCTACACCGACTCTTCCGCCAGTGCCTTATTACAAACTTGTAAGTAGATTCAGTTGCATGTCTTTCGATGGCTCTTCTTCTTCTCCTTCTTCTGGTATAAGAACAGAGCGTAAAATCAGTGTCATTGAAAATTCAACGAGCAATATTAAGGAGCGATGGATTGTCAGTAACAATCGTTCACAAGACAACCCTTCAATTACAGTTCCGTTTCGCGACATTCAGCGAGTTGATGTTCGTGTTGGGTGGGTTGGTGATGGCCACCCTGACAGGACTCTGTATCCCTATATCCACCATTCAGTACGGCGAGTTCACGACCTTACTTGTCGATCGTAACACGACAGGTCAGAACAGTACACCGACACTTATCCTGGAATGGTTTGGCGGTGGCAAAGTATTGTAAGTTTAAGGAAGTACTAGATGAAAAGAAAAAAATTTACTGGGCTATGTAACAACGAAAAATGTTAATGCAAAAGCGGAACTAAAGAGATAACTCGATGGCATTTGATCAGCAGACATTGATGGACGAGCTTTAAAAATTTAACCTCGTTGAGTTTAAATTCGTTCTGTTTCTCAACTCATTCGATGCTTGATCAGATATTCGAACACGATGCACTCGTCGCCTGTCACCGGAGAAAGGGAATGTCCCCACATTTCCTCACAGTCCATTGAACCAGTGAATTTAGGCACGAGTGTTGACGACATGATTAATTGCATCTTGCGACCTCCTGACCACTTCATGCTATCAATCATGAAAACACGTCACCTGTTGTTATCGGGCAACATTATTACAGCTGGGTTCTGATTCAACAGGAAATATTGGGGTGGGGGAATATCGAATTCAGTCTTCTGGTATAGTAGTGAAATGATAACATTTTTCGTTGATGTCTACAGCTATGTGAAATTAGTCACTCTACGTATAGGTTCGTAGAATAGTGAAATAAAACGAAAAACACTACAATCGATACCGCTCTGAACTTTTCAGAGGTCCTAATGCTACGTTAGACGAACGGAGAGATGCTTTATACGACGATTCTAAGGCCTTTGGTATCTCGTGTGCGGCACTATCCACTTTACAGTTTTTCTTTGCCATCTTTACCGTAGACCTTCTTAACGTCGCGGCATTCAGACAGATTGCCAGGTTACGCAGAATGTTCCTACAGGCGGTACTCAGACAAGACATGATGTGGTACGACACGAACACTTCGACGAACTTTGCCAGCAGAATTACGGAGTAAGTGAACCTTCGATCATTTTTAAAATCGTTGAGAGATTATAGCATAAAATGCTGCGGCCCATTAGAGTTTTCAAACTTATATGCACCATTAGAAAAGTAAGTATTTGCAATGTTCAGTGTTTTAAACTTGTCTTTGGAAATTCTGTATCACACCTTTAAAGTTTGACATCGGTACCAAAGCTTGCGAATTAGACACGGAATGTCGGCTCGAGTCAACCCATCCTGAAGTAACCACTCACTCAAAAGCAAAGTCCACGAACTAGACGCAGTCGAGTTGGTTTGTAGTCAACAGGTGGTTAGCGCGGAGATACTGCCCAGCAATGTCTATCCACAGCTTGTCACCTACGACTCTTGGTCTTTCCCCTAACTGCCGCGAGATTCTCTAGCGTAACGGCTGGGTAGACTCCGTCGCGTTTTGTTGAGTTTATGAAAAAAGTTCCATTGTTTGATACCCCAACACCGCGTGAGAAAGAAAAGTCAGGGTATACATTTCAAACTCTGTGCAGGGATCTTGATAAGATGAAAGACGGTATCGGTGAGAAGCTAGGAATCTTCACGTACCTCATGGTCTCCTTCATATCCTCGATCATCATCTCCTTCCTATACGGTTGGAAGCTGACCCTGGTGGTCCTGAGTTGTGCTCCGATAATCGTAATCGCAACAGCCATCGTAGCCAAAGTCCAAAGTTCTCTAACAGCCCAAGAACTTGCGGCGTATGGTCAGGCTGGCAACGTGGCTGAAGAAGTACTCGGGGCCATAAGAACGGTCGTCGCTTTCGGTGGAGAACAGAAGGAGGTCAGACGGTACGCTGAAAAACTGGTACCAGCCGACCGGACAGGAACCAGACGTGGCATGTGGTCAGGAGTCGGTGGAGGAGTGATGTGGTTCATCATCTACCTCAGCTACGCGTTAGCCTTCTGGTACGGAGTCCAGCTCATCCTGGCTGACCGTCCGAAAGTGGACAAGGAGTACACGCCCGCCGTCCTGGTCATCGTGTTCTTCGGAGTGCTGGCCGGTGCCCAGAACATGGGGCTGACTTCACCGCATCTTGAGGCCTTCGCCGTCGCTAGAGGATCAGCCGCTGCGATCTTTGCGGTCCTTGATCGAGTCCCGGTGATCGACAGCTTAAGTCCAGATGGTCAGAAGTTGAAGGGTGTTAACGGAGACATAGAGTTTAAGGATGTCCATTTCAAGTATCCGGCGAGAAAAGACGTGAAAGTACTTCAGGGTCTGAACCTGAAGATCAATCATGGCGAAACTGTGGCTCTGGTCGGAGGATCAGGATGCGGAAAGTCAACTTGTCTCCAGCTTATTCAGAGACTCTACGACCCTCTTCAGGGCGAGGTGAGTTTTCGGTGATTTATTGCAGTGCGATTTAGGTTTTAGAAATGCTTCGGATTTATGCGAGACGGGAATATCTTTACGTGATTTTTTTTTTTCATCATCCATATTTTTTTTTTACATTCCTGAACTTAGAAAAGAGATGAATAAGAAAAAGTTTCATCTTGTAGAAACAGTGGACCCTGTGAACGTCCTTGATGGCTTTCATCAGCGTTTCTCGACTTTAAGTAAGAGTCCTTAATTCATTTCGTGGCTAACGGAATAAAAAAACTTTTCACCTCCGGGCAATATAAAAGTTTTAATGAAAGTATAAAGTTTTTTTTTTTCGGTGGGAAATTTTGTGAAAAATTTTCGCACCACGATTCCTCCAGAGGCACATTCGTCGATTTGGTCGAGGCTACTGCAGTCGATAACTTGCTTTTTTTTTAACAGCGGCTCAATAATGGTCCATTTAGTGTAGCCCCTATGAATATCATACCAGGATACTTTTATTCCTGGAATTATACGAGTTTGTGATTAATGCTGCCTCGAACCACGAATACGTGCACATGTTCGCTAAACGATTTTTTCATTGCTAAAGAAATTGCTTCATAACTTCCAATGAAAAAGTGTTGAGCTTGTTAGTGATCATCTGCCAATAAACGCTTTTTTATGCGAAAGGTTTGAGGGGATTGTGAAAGATTGAAATTTCAAAACGATGCGAATAGATGTGCCTTTAACTTTCTGGAGTACTTTTTGCGACTCAGAATATCCATTAGAAATAGTCGAGCGTCCTCAGGTCAATAATAAGGCCGGTTCAAGATAATTCGGTGAACTTAGTAAAATCCGGAAGAGTTGAAATACAAGTGGAAAACTGTCAAACACGTATTTTTCAAGTGCTAGAGTATTCTGCAACTCGCTGTTAAAATTTCATCGTGATATATTTAACGGTTCCGAAAATATCGCAGTGAAACCTCCTAAAATCAAGTTTTGAAAAAACGTCGGGTGCTGTAGCACTCAGATCTTCAATGCTATGACCGTAATAACGGAATAATAAATTTCTTGAAGGATTAGGAAGATTGGTTCTTTTAAAATTTCAATCCTCTACAATCCCGAGTTCAAGAACTCAATGTACCTCATTCATTGGGCAGGGTACTCGAGCTTTAGTCAGATTTTCAAGGGAATATCAACCCTCATCGTGTTTCAGAGGAATTTCACTTGGCGAACAATGTAAATAGATCAGCTGAAGAATAGTTTCGATCTTGTTTCCCCACAGGTTCACCTTGACGGAGTGGACATCTCAAAGTTGAACGTGCAATGGCTCCGTCAACACATCGGTGTTGTGGGTCAGGAACCGGTACTCTTTGACACAACTATCCGTGAGAACATCCGATATGGAAATGAGAACGTGAGCGAGGAGGAAATGATCAAAGCAGCAAAGGAAGCAAACGCTCACGACTTCATCAGCAAACTTCCGGAGGTATGTCAAGCATTACTTAAACGCGGGTCTTTTGTCTCAACATTTTTTCTGATAAAAATCCCTTGAAGCAAGATTGGAAAAAATTGGAGGTGGTCCCAGGTGAAACGGGGGTTGACTTCGAGAGGGGTTAGCGCCGGGGAGTTGTGCTGCATGGCAAAATATCGGTAAACCATATCTACCCATATAGCAAATAACGTTCACGGTTGGATTATTTGAACAGATCAGGTTGATCATTTGAATCGGCTAAGCCATGGGACCGCGTTGTATTTACTGTCGCTTGAATTATGGTTAGTTGGAGGGTTAATCCGTGGCACGACGTGTTCTACAAGCGAATCATAAATCATGTCGGTGTGTTGCTGGATGAATTTTCCTAGCTTCTGTGACAATAAACTGATGGACATATGTTTGTCAAGATTTTTTAGGCTGTGGAAAGATTGACGGAATTTTGAAAGCTCGTATTTTCTCGTTTCAAATTCGCGGGGTCCGTCTATTATTTCATTTGATGCGATAAGGTCAGTCTTTACGTCCGCGAAATTGCGTCGTTTCAAATGAGACTTAGAAGCGATACGCTGTAGCATTCTTACTGCCCACCTATCTGCGTGCCAAAACGGCTTACGTCTGGCCACAGTGCCAACTATAATATTGCGAAATTTATTTAAAGCGTTCATCCAGACTGAAACACGTTTTGAGACTATTTTTAATGTTTTATATACTTGGTGTTGGTTCGTCGGACTACAGTCGAAAATAAAATCAAATTTCCACTAACGCCCCTATTATCTCCATTTAATTTCGCCAATTTTTCATCCTGCATTTGTTTCAGGGGAAAATATAATATCCTATAATCTTATAAACGACGTAGTTATATTTATAGAATTGCATTGCGAAACGATCATTGAATAACTGTCTGAGTATGCCAAGGATTCATTCCACTTGAATATTAAAGTCTCACCCAATCTTTCCTCGACACCACGTGACTTTAACTCCCGGATGATATTCGATAACCGATGATGCCCTCTCTGGACGAGTTTCGTTATTCAAACTGATACCCCAAAAAGTACGAACGCAATTGAATGGATTGCCGATCATATTTGCAATTTTTTTCCCATCGCATGCCTTGAATTGATTCGTCGTTAATAGCAACGACTTCCGGTCATACGTTTATGCCATTCGTAGATGCGTATAAATAAAGAAGCTCAGATTGATGAATGAAGTTCGAGAAGCATCAGTAGGCAGTCGCCCTCGCTTGCCAACTTTTGGTCTATAATTTAGGTCAGCATGGCCCTTTGCCACGGGTACAGAGTAAATCCATCCACGGACAAACCGACCCACTGTATGGCACCGATGGGCAATGTAGTCGCGTTAATTAAATGACCCCTATTCAAAACCACAAATCGGGTGAAAACTACCCTGATAATTAACGTGTCGATGGCACGGTTACATCTATGACACGATTACTGATGTGCACGTTGCAAACACGATAATTCCTATCAAACGCATTCGTTGACTAATTATCTAGAATTTCGTGTGTGAAACTGCCAATGAATACGTTCCATTTCTTTCCAGGGATACGACAGTCCAGTTGGTGAGAGAGGCTCGCAGTTATCCGGTGGTCAAAAGCAAAGAATCGCTATAGCTCGTGCCCTGGTTCGACGTCCGGCTATTTTACTTCTTGATGAGGCTACGTCGGCCCTGGATCTGCACAGTGAGGCGACTGTCCAAAGAGCCCTGGATGCCGCGTCGAAGGGTAGAACGACGGTAATCGTGACCCACAGGCTTTCTACGATCACGAATGCCGACAGGATAGTTTTCATCAAAGACGGACAGGTCGCGGAGATGGGAACCCACGAGGAGCTCCTCAAGCTTGGGAATCATTACCACGCCCTGGTCTCTGCGGACTCGAACGCTGCTGCTAAAGGTGAGCTATCTTTTTTTTGGTCCGTTCAAATCTCAACGAGTGCTTGACATAACGATCTTCCTTCAGCTAAGGCCACCGTAGCAGCCGCCAAGACTGTGACGGCAACGAAACCGAAGCCCAAACCACCACTGAAGAAACAGTTCTCGACTCTTTCGATGCACTCTCATCGTCTTTCGTTAGCCGCCGGTTCCGAGGACTCCGAGGAAGAACTTGACGAGCATGAAAAGCCCTACGAAGCACCAACAATGAGAATTTTCGGTCTGAACAAACCAGAGTGGCCCTTCAATTTAGTCGGTAACTACAGACCGCATTCACCTTTTTCAAGTGGCTTGAAACTGCTTGTTGGGATTTCTGAAGCGATTTTCATCCTCTTATATTCATTTTCCCAGGTTGTTTAGCCGCCGCAATCGTCGGAGCCTCTTTCCCAGCATTCGCAGTACTCTTCGGTGACGTCTACTACGTATTGGGTCTGGACAATGCCGACGAAGTCCGCAACGAGACCATCAGATTCTCGATCCTCTTCATCGTGGTCGGAGTGGTTACCGGAATTGGCACCTTCCTTCAAATGTACATGTTCGGTTTAGCTGGTGTTCGTATGACGACAAGGTTGCGTAAGATAACGTTCGAGGCGATGCTGAAGCAAGAGATGGGATGGTACGACGAGGACTCGAACAGCGTTGGTGCCCTTTGCGCCAGACTCTCATCAGACGCTGGTGCAGTCCAGGGTGCAACCGGGACTCGGATTGGCTCGATCCTCCAGGCGCTCTCTACCCTCGTCCTGGGTATCGGTATATCGATGGCTTACACCTGGAAAATGACCCTGGTCTCAGTTGTATCGATCCCGTTGGTCCTCGGCGCGGTATTCTTCGAGGCTCGAATCATGAGCGGTCAGGGATTGCAGGAGAAAAAGAAGATGGAAGGAGCGACTAGGATCGCGATCGAAGCTATCGGTAACATCAGGACCGTCGCTAGTCTCGGCAAGGAAAAAGCCTTTCTGGATCGTTACTGCGTCGAGTTAGCCCATGTCGCCAGAGCCACCAGGATTCGGAACAGACTCAGAGGCCTGGTATTCTCATGCGGTCAAACGACGCCATATTTCGGTTACGCTCTCAGTCTGTATTACGGTGGGTATCTCGTGGCCAAGGAGGGTCTCAACTACCAGGATGTCATCAAGGTGTCCGAAGCCCTCATCTTCGGCTCTTGGATGCTCGGCCAGGCTCTCGCCTTCGCTCCAAATTTCAACACCGCGAAAATATCAGCTGGAAGAATATTCAGACTGCTGGACCGCGTGCCTGAGATCACGACCCCCCCTGAGCTGGAGGGAAAAGATGCTGATTGGGTAAGTTTGAAGGCTCCTCAGAAGGGTTCTTCCTTCCTTCTGGAACTCCTTCGAACCGAGACTGACTCCTTTTGTATGATGCTTGCAGAAGGCAGATGGTCTGATTCAGTTCTCAAAAGTAGAGTTTCACTATCCGACTCGTACGGAGTCTCAGATCCTGAGGGGTCTGAATCTGATCGTTAAGCCTGGCCAGATGGTGGCCCTCGTGGGTCAGAGTGGTTGCGGTAAATCAACTTGCATACAGCTTCTTCAACGCCTGTACGATCCTCTGTCAGGAACTGTGACGATGGACAGACGCGACATATCTTCGGTCTCTTTATCGGCGCTCAGATCCCAGCTGGGAGTTGTCGGTCAGGAGCCTGTCCTATTCGACAGAACGATCGCCGAGAATATAGCGTACGGAGACAACAGCCGTTCGCCATCGATGGACGAGATCATTGACGCTGCAAAGAAATCAAACATCCATAGCTTCGTCAGTTCGCTACCCCTGGTGAGTTTGAGTTTGATCGATTATTATACATCAGACCGTCCAACATTCTACTGGAATATTCATTCGACGATAAAGCTAACAGCCTGAGACAACAAGGCATTCGATCAATCAATGTCCCTGGTGGTATAAATGTCATGAAAATTCTTCTAACCGGAATGGGTTTTTCTGTTTCAATAAAGGGCTACGAGACGAGGCTTGGAACGAAGGGAACTCAGCTTTCCGGAGGCCAGAAACAGCGTATCGCCATCGCTCGTGCCCTCGTGAGGAATCCAAGAATCCTGCTTCTGGACGAGGCTACATCTGCTCTAGATACCCACAGTGAAAAGGTACGTTTGTTCGCCATCACAGAGAAAGCACGCTTATATCAGGCTTGCGTCAAGGGACTCGCAGGATCCTCAGGAGTAAAACTAAGAAGGGGAATTCCCGCGAAAAAGGACACGATCTGACCGCACAAAAGACCCTCCTTATTAGAAAATCTTAGCATTGTGCGGTACACCCGAACGAATTAACTCGTCGTTTAGGGAGCGGAACCAAGAAACGAAAGAAGAATAATCGGACAGAAAGGTCTTTTGGCATTCAGGTAGTGTTCAACCCAATTTCGAACCATGACCCAGAAACGATGAGGAAGAAAATATTCCAACGAAATTTACACTGCTGATTTTGCATGTTCTCTATCAGGGATTTTCCGCCAAGCCCACGGTGGTCTAGTTAAGAGAAGCCTGAAAGTCAGGAAAATTTCAGGGGATTCAAAAAATGATTAGGACAATAGTACCATTTCATTAAATTCCATAGGCATTTCATTGACCATTTCATAGAATTTCACGGGCATTTTACAAATCATATATTCACGACCATTTCTGAATAGCCATTTCACAAGTATTCAATAGTATTTCATGGTCATTCCACACAATTTTGGTGTCACTTCACACGTACTCCATACCGTTTCATAGCCGACTGTCCCAGCTATTTCAGAAATGGATCTGCTTCTAGCAGAGCGAGGACATTCTTCAGTTAGTTACGGAAAATTAACCCTGTCAATAATTTTCGTGGCAAATTTATATGAAAAATATTTTTCATCACTATTCTATTAATTGTCAACATATGTTAGCGAATACTGATTCATTAAAAATCAAAGCTTAATGAATAAGAATAACCTTCTAGTACTGACACTAATATCTTGAAATTCAGTTAGATAGACTTTGATTGAAAATTTAGAGAATTCCGACTGTTTTTAGCAGCGATCATATATAATTCAGATTTTTTTCATCAGATTTTGATTTTTTCACTTCGGCAATGAAGCGAGTTTATTTTTCCTTTTGTTTTTTTATAGATCGTTCAGGCTGCTCTGGACAAGGCAATGGAGGGTAGAACTTGTATCACGATCGCTCATCGTTTAGCGACTATTCAAAATGCGGACGTAATTTGCGTATTGGAAAAGGGAACCGTAGCTGAAATGGGAACCCACGATGACCTCATTGCAGCAGACGGCCTCTACGCTCACTTGCACGCTCTTCAAGCAGCCGCGATGGAGTAGGCCTCGAGGTTTCAACCCTCAACCCTCATCCCTTAACCCCTAAACCTTGAACTTGAAGCCTTGATTCCTCCACAGCTGACATTCGTCGCTATGCAAAACTCTATACATCGAGTCAAATTAAAAAAATTACGTCATCGTTCAATCGAACAAAAGGTAGGTTCTTTCAATCTGCAGGTCTTTAGTATACAATATGCAATTCACCGTGAAATCAGGCGAATAATAATGATGTACGTTATTATTACAATTATAATTATTATCATTACTATTTTTATCATTATCATTATTATTAATGTTTAGCATGTTATGTCTTAGAAATTATATATCGTAGTGATTATTTTAGACAGATTTATTTTATCATTCGTTAAGTTTAGAATTTTAGATTATTATTGAAGGTAAGAACAACTTAATTAATTAATAGCGTGAAGACCCCGGAATTGGGGTAGGGGATAAAAATTCTACCGAGAGACTTAATTATCATTATATCGTTCTTTTGTAGTTTGACGTCCATAACAAAGGTTTTTTTTTTGCATTCGCATTCTTTATCTGTACCTATGATTTTTATTTCCCACTGATCCTACTTACTCTCGCCAACTTGTCGTTTTGAAGTTCAGCCTTTTTCGTCACTCGGGCGTAAATTACTTGGAAAGAATTTTTTTTTTATCAAGAAACACTTGCTTCTATGCAAAACTCCGGATGCTACGCACTTTAAGCGAATCGGGGTTGATAACCTTTAGAGCTTAAAGCTGAACTACTCCATTCGACGAGGGGAAATCCATCTCGCGGACAAAACCTCACAATTCATAATCAATTTTTAGATGTTCGAACTCGTTTTGCTTATGGCACAAATTAACTATTTCGACTTACGACTTTGAGGAACGAGATGTAAGATTGTGAACGATTAAAATAATTCTACTATTGAAAACTATTTTTTAATCGTATACACCGAAGCTTAATCACTATGTCGGATAGCTGTATCAATTGAAACGATCAAAATGACCATTTTCAAAATCTACAGGCTAAGAAATAACGGTGCTTCGTAATTCTAATTCCATTCGTGTGCTCGGATGATTCGTGGGATTAAGATTTGAGTTTTTTCGGAGTGGGTAGAGATTCGATCCGCTTGACAAGACTACATGAAAGGTGTATGATCATAAAGTTTCTAGCCCTTGAATTTTTCTTATTACTATTTCCCGAGCCCATGACACGAGGAATTTCGGATAAAGCCAATAAACATACCCCCGCCGAAATATCTGACGGACTAGTTTAGTATTTCTTGCCATATTTCTGACCCGGATGAAAAATTTTCACCGAAAGCCTTTGAGGAAACTTGTGTCATTGGATAAGAAATTTTTAATATGAAAGTCGTTATTCATTACTCAAATTATTCATGTTGGCCGATGTGTCGCAGCGCCTAAGCTGAAGTGCCTTTTACTCGGCCTTATACTCTGTATATCACCCAATAAGCCTTCAGACATCACAATAGCATTGACTCTTTGTTCAAGTTGTGCGGCTTGATTCCATTTCGCAACAAAGTTTACAACAGAATTTTGAATTCGGAGTATCAGAACGGAAGTACTTAAGGGCTTTACGACTTACGTCGACTCTGACTCGTTCTTTTGAGAGAGCCGTTAACCATTTTCAAAGCATATTCCCAATGTCATACATCCACATTTACGGTACTTAATAAAATTACTTAGGAAAATCATACGCAGTATATCGCAGTGCTTTATTGAAACGACAATACGTAGTCAAGACGTAGCCTAGACATGACTAGTGACCTTTATTATTAGTTAAGGTACTTATCGTTGCCAATGACTACGTAGGGCGAAAATCCCTAATGTAATCCGTTATATATTCGTTCTTTGATTTGCGGATTGAGTACGTGAAGTTCTTACCGAAATTGAACCCGCTTGGAATAAAGTTTGGAGGAAATAAGCCCACAGTCACAAATCATGTTCTCATTCAGTATTCTTCTGAACGATTGTTAAGTTGTAATCATTGCTATTCAGTTTTTCAAAAATGTTCGTGAAGTGACTCTTCGACTCCAAACTGGGTTCCAGACGGGCTTGAAAATTGGTAAAGAACTTTGTTGCCCGCCCTGTGCATATAAAAACTTAATTTTATCAATATTGTAGATCAAATCGAAGTGATTATTGTGTATGTACAGTGATACTAGCAGTATGACGAATAAGATATAGTATTACTTTTTGCTATGAGAAATCATATACATATATTATATTATAATATATCCACATATATAACATGCGAAAAATTATCAATGAATAAATAAATGAAACATACAAGCAGATATTCTGATATTTGGGTAAAAATCGTTTCCACCCTTTCATTAATTCTCCTCGCTGTTATCATGCAGTTGTTCTGAATACTTGTGTCACCATGGTCGTAACCCCACACCTACAACGACCCGCTTTTCTCTTGTCTGTCTCACTCTGTGACCGCTGTATTCGCTGAGCTGATTAATCCTCTGGGAAATAGCTTTTTCCTGGTACATTTGACCCTGGTCGCAACTGGACAGAAACTTTCAACGAATTCCTCCAAACTGGCTTGGAAACTCTAATGTCCGATCACAAGTTCTAGCCTCGTGCGAGTTGTCATCGTTGAATTCGTACAAATGCAAACTTCACGCTCATGAGTAATTGCGAACTTCCTGCATTCGTATAATTAAATATGTAATTTTCAGGTGAGAAATTAGAGGGGAGAATTTCCCTATCGTGCCGATCACCGTTTTTTTCTCACAAACGCACGTAAATACATGACCATCAATTTTGAGAAGTCGAGGTTTCGGATGAACATGTATATCGAGGTGCATATTCAATTTCTGATGTACTCGCTGTTATATCATCCAAGCTTCTGAGTTCTGATCCGCATTTACCTCTTGTATGCAAGTTACATAGATAGTAACACATGCATTTCATGGATTTGTGATCTACCTGCTGAATAAAAATCTGATATAAAAATGATTTGATGGAAACGTCGAATCCTGTGAATCCAATGAGTTGCATGCCAGTATACCTCAATTCCTATATGGACTGATGTGTATCAGTTATCAGTCTGTTTCCATCATACTCTTTCTATGAGTTTCCGGCCTGTATTTGTCAATCATTTGTCAATCGGTATCAGATACACATAATAATATATTCTTGAATCAATTTGATACAGTAGTTCGGAATCTGTTTCAATATCTCCAAAACATTAGAGAGAACTATTCTATGGTCCTACATTTTGTTACCTTCGACTGACTTATTTCTGTGTTTTTTTAATTTTATTTTTTGAACGACACGTTAAGAGCCGATAAACAATGATTTTTAGATAATGTCAGAACTAACGGTTCAAAAGAACCAGCTGATAATTTCAAAATTACTTTGGCTGCTTTAACAGCATTCCCACAGTATAGCATCCCTTTATAGTTTGCTGGCGGTTCAATGTATAGCAAATAAAATCAACGCGAGACGTTTTGAGTCTTATTTTGCCCTCAGCTATTTTTTCTACAGCCCGTCCTCGTCCCGTACCCAAAGTGAATTGAGTGCTAACTCATGTCCACTTTATGTAAATAAATTAATATTGAAAGGAGCCTCGCTCCGGCTGTTACAAATACTTTATATGTATCCAACGCGTAACATTTACCTACGTTTTCAATCTCCTGATGATTCATTTTTCGCGCTATGTTTATATTATGCAAAAGGGACCGTTGGCCCAAGTAGATATTTGCCATAGTCTTTCATTTCCAGTAACCCTCCAAATTCAGACGCCACTCACGTATATTTTGTACATTGCGTTTGATTATTTAGGCAGCTATACAACTCCAGTATAATTTGCTTGCAGTTTTGAATGGAAAATAGCAGCTGTTGCCTCGCTGATTTACATACAGTATAAAAATGTATCTCTCGAATATTTTAAAAAATCATTGATCACCGCGTTCTACCACAGTCCGGGAACTGCAATCACTTTTTGTAGAGAATCAATGACGTTGGAAATGAATAACGCAAAAAAATAGAAAATTTCGTAGCCTGTGCTGCAGGTCGAGCGAAACTGAGTTCCGAGTACCGAGTACCATTAGTGACAACATGACTGAACGGGCGTTGAAACACAGTTTGTTTTATCGAAGGTCGTTAGACTTTTTGTGAAGATATCGATCCCAGTAGAATCAGTGCAGAGCCGGGCGTCGTAATTACTGTTGGAGAGTTGGAAAGTTTTGACATGATCATTGGGTGAAAAAGTTATATAATCACCGTGTAAAATGGTTCTAAACGAGCAAAGAGAAATCGCGCTCGGCTACTACGTTCGAGTAACAATGCACCCATGCTGGAGCACTGGACCACTCGGTGTACCTACGTGCAAACAAAAGAGCAGATATGCGATCCCTGATGCTCCCGCGACACGCTTCCTCTCTCCCAGTGGTTACCGCTTCATAATTATGGTGCCAAAATGGCTGTGGTGGGATGCAGGCACCTCGCGGTGCTCGCATAGCATATAAATCAGCATAAATTGTAATGCGGGAATCCGTAGTCTCCGTGCGTCTAGGTGTTCCACGTTTAGGCTGAACGGTGTTGCGGCCGCGCGTGTCAACCAGGAACGTGAACTACCGGAACGCAATAGTTGTACCTACCGCATGCAACCGTCGAGAGAACGTGGTAGGGAACGTTATTTTACTTTCGCCAAACTCCGGTGCTGCAATCAGACTTGGGAATTTGTAGAACGAACACGTCGCAATTCTACTTCGCGCGTCGTCTTATCCGTCGGAGAAACGCGAATCAACGATACAGAAGGAGGGGGTAGAAGACAATATAGGTGTAAATGACAATATCAACAGTCGTGTCAAAAAGTACTACTTTGTATACATTATGACTGATCATAAGAGGCCCGATAATCCCTTTCTCAGGATTTCAAATATTTCTATTTTGTATCTATTTTGCTAAATTTATAAAAAAAATTAATAAACTCTTCATAGACCGATTGAACTGCTGAATATATTTTACTAAAAGTATGCGATAAGATTCTTTTTTCCCTCCTATGAATGGTTTTTTGCTTCTGACGGTAAGAGGAATTGAATTTGATGATCTTAACTTCCAATCAGTGAATCGGAAACTAATGTGAGTTTCACAAAAATCTGATGAATTTTCCAGAACGTGATCGACCACTTCCACTCTACCATTTTGAATTTGAGACTTTTGACATGAAATTTGTGTGAGGTGACCCAGAAACGATGAGTCGGACGAAATGCAGACATCGAGCAATGTACTCAGTTGAATGCTATTCTACATGGCAGTTTAATGTCTTGAAGAAGTACTTTTTCGTTCATTGAAACTGCTGTAGTCTGGAAAAAGTATTTTACAAGATTAAATCACTATCTTTCGTACAGCATACTTCTTTTCACAATTTTCTGTTCCGTCACTTTTACCGTCCTGCTCTATATCCGCTTGAATTTCTTCAGCCAATCCACTCAAAGATTACCCGTGTAGTAGATTCCGGAAAGACGAAGGACGTAGATATCGAAGAATTACTCCACTCGAGGTGATTCCGATAAAACAAGGATTCCGTTGAACGACGTGTACTGCAGAATTTTCCTCGATCTATTTTGTTCTCACGGTCCACTATACATCCCTGTCAATTTGCTGGCGTTTCTCTTTTCGGAGCTGTACATCGATACCAGGATTTGCCCCCATTGTGATATTTGCGTTGGCGACGTGGTTTGGATATAGATATATGTGAAAACGTTGTGGAGTGTGCGGTGTCACGATGACATCGCTACGTGATTCCAGATATGAAACATTTCAACCTATACCACCAAATGGAATACGGAGAAGGAATGGAACGGCGGAACTTATCGATACCTCCGATTCGTCAGGGGGATAAAAGAGAAATGTTATATGAATTGAAACACACGACTTTCGTTCGGCTTACTGTTCATCCTGCCAACTTGAGTTCCGAAGGGTTCAGAAAATACGAAGACGAAACCCACAACATCCAGCCACATGGAAGATCTTTCAAAGGTTTCAAAGAATTATGATATACATGAATGACGAATGTTGAATCTCAACGACTATAATTCTGGTATGAAAAACATGGCGCAATTAAATGAGGTACCATGGTTCCCAAGTACGGGGAATTGCTGGGGCCGCAATGTTGACGGTTCAGGAATAGCTGGGCGAGAAACCACACAATGGCTAAGAGCCAGGAGGAGCAACAGTGTCGCAGGAATGTTATTACCACATGAGGATGTAATAGAGGGTCGTGGTAAATGTGGAGCATTCAAACTAGCCGAAGTCTACGCTGGATATACACGAGTGTGGCGAGAGAGTTGGGTACTATAACAGGTACTGCACAAGAGTGGAGCTCATGTTGGTTGGAAAATCAGATTTTCTCCACGGTTGAACATGAGGCATTGAAATAAATAACTCAACGAGATGTACAACGCACTTCACTTCATTTCACATCAGCCGCGGCCCGACCAAATCACGTATCATCTCCGCAATCTCTTCGGCGACGCAGAAGGATACCAATTCTGAGAAATCTGTCAACGTATAGCTCCTCGATCAGAAACAATATCCCCGTGGCTATGGGTTCTTATTTTCGAACAACTGTATCGTTTCTTGGATTTATTTCTACCGTGAAGTAGAATACTGTTTCGGGTCGATGATTCTTTCAGCAGTTATTAGTTCTGGTGAAATGAATACGAGCTCATAAATTGATCGGGCTGGAGTAATAGCGAACGTTGTACTAATTTTTTTCCTCCCTCAGTAATGGAAATTTAATAATGATGACGATTGAATCATGTCGTGGAAGTGCAGGTACTGCCTTGTAAGAAACAGGTCCTGTCATATAAGAAATTCAATTTTCTTACACAAGTTCCATTGAGGGTTGCGGAAGTGCAGCTGAGAGACTCTTTTGACGATGATCCCGCAAGGAATCTAACCGATTTCTACGAATTTGTCAGAATCCTCTTGAATCCCGAGCTTGGGATCTATCACCTCTACTAGATTTTATATCCTGAAAAACAATCACGAGAATAAAACTCTCCCGCAGCGGCCAATAGATTTCTCATCTTCTTCGACAAGTTCGACAGCTAATAACTACCGGATATACTAGCGGTACTTTGCTGCAATTGTTCTCGTCGTTCAGCTGAGTAGATACCAGAGGCCACAAGATTTACGGCCATTATGGCAGAGTGTAAGCAATATTATTTTCGTAACACTTGCTTAGAAAGTTTCATTATCCATGCCTGAGTGTAGCGCACGTGAAGAACCTCCTTTCAGAACAGTGGAAAAAGAAAAGTTGGCGCATGCGCGTATCAAAGATGATCTACCTCACACTTTAGGACTATTTCCGCGCATGCGCACTTTGGATAAGGTCAGTCGTTCGTAGCGCCATCTGATCACTAGTTTTCGCATTCGCCACACAAACTACTTTTCTGAAATCGACATCGATGACAAATTTCTTGTTTATGGTCTCTTCACCGTCTCTCGTCCACATCATCGCCCTCAATTTTTCTGATTCGACAGGACGATTATTCATGTTCTAAATCCATTAGAAATTCGCCCAATTCCGGGAAGAGTTTGAAATATGTCTCGGGCCTCTTAATCACAACGTGCTAAAATCGAACCTGCAGGTGCTAGTGACACCCGGATATTCGTTGAAGATATTTGTCAGCATCAGATATCCCGGTAAAGAATTTCTCCCATAATTTGAAGCACATTATTTCGCACGAAATCCATCCTTCTTTTGTCAAGGAATTTAGTACACCCTTGTTTCCTGAATTCTTCGTCATTTTTCTCCCTCAAGTTTGGCGGGACGTAATTGGGTGGTAGTCGGAAACCGACTCAACAGCAAAATCTACTTGTCTGCTACGGTCTTGGGGGGGGTTCATTCAGACGACTAAATCCACGTCCGAAAGAATGGACCCTTGGCATAAGAGTTTTGCAAAAAAAAAAAAAGACCCTCGTTTGATTTCGCGGGGGTTAATCTGAACAAATTCTCGTTCACTTCTCCCCCAATGTACGGACTCAATTCATCCCCTCGTCGAGGAAATGGAATTAATTAATCGAAGGAAATTCGTCAGAATTGGGTGTACAGCTTTTTCTTTTCAATAATGGGGTACAATTTAGTGACGGTAAGAAAATATCACGAATAAGGTATGAATTCTTGGATCTTACGTTCACCTTTCTTCATAACGTTTAATCTGATAGTATATTTTCATACGGAAATTGACTACACTGAAAAAAACGTTCAGCGATGACAGCCAGAATTCTTGTTCGTCCAGATATATTGTATTGGTAAATAGGCGACAACAATACAGTTAAGTTAAAGATCGCATACAAATATGGTTGAGGTCGTATGGTTGCTGCAAGCATACCACGAAGCCGTGACAGCTATACTCATATAGCTCGCGCAGTGACTGTGAATGTTTGCAATACTAGTGTTAAGTGTATGGCTGCATTTACTATATGCGTTATAGGTACAATAACCATACTAGTATAGCTGTAGCAAGCAAGTGTGTGGCTAGTATAGATAAACTGATTGCCAATATTGGGTGACCAATTTGTGCACGGCAGAAATATTCGAATGGCTCAAATCTAACGTTTGGATGGCCAGATGAGAGATTTTCAAATGTTTGAGGCAATAAACATATTTCATTAGCTAAATTAGAAATGTTCACTTATGCGGGATTGAAAGATTGGGGGGGCATCATTCCATCATGCAGATAAAACTTTATCCGCTATCATACCTCTCTCCTGACAATTACAGTACCAAGAGAGCGGTCTCAAAAATGGATAAGTTTACCTGGACAACAGAGAAACTAATTAGTTCCATTGAATATTTATAACACAGAATCTTTTGCAGCTCTCGACATTTATTATACGTCAAATGAATGTCATTATATCACATCACATTATGTTATTCAGGGCAGTTTTCATTATTTTTCTGAACTTCGAAGTGATTACTTATATCTTGAAAAATTCATAAGATTGAACAACTATGTATATAGAAAAAACTTTATCTATATTCGTCACACCTTGAGAAAGAGGTCGTTCATCCAATAAATTATAAAAACGTAACTTTTCCGATATCAAATTATCTATGAAACGCTGTCCATGGCTGGACGATGCCGATGCCGTGCGAGATGCAATAAGACTAAAGACGCGCTGCGATTCCTGACACCCGGCTGAAAGCGTTCGCAAACTACCATATCTATTCAAACAATACAATATTACTACCCGAACTATATTGGAATGGGTGTCTAGCCAAAACGGAAAAATTTCAGCCATACTCTATGGTCAAATTAACGAGACGTGTGAACGCTCAGTTCCAGAAAATTCGACACCACAGTTATGGTCCCGCGAAGCATGTTAGTATAGCTGTCTCGCCAAACCGATATGGCTCTCAGCTATACTCTATGGTGAAGTTAACTAGATGTATAAGGGCTATGCAACATACTACAGTCTGTTTCTATTCACAAAACTGTTTTGCTTCCAACTGCTATATAATATAGCTGGACTGGAAAGACGCCGTAGCCATATTTGTATGATCTTCAGAGCAATCAGTGTTTTCTGATTCAGCTACTCGATTTTCCGCATCAGCAAAAGTTTTTTACTATAGCGCCTATAATTTGCCAGCAAAAACTGTATTGCTGTATCGCACACACCATTTTTTTCAGTGTATTTGGATTTATTCGAACGGATTTTCCATCCGCTTTGTTTGGCAAAACGGCAACACCGTTGCTTCATTATACAAGTTTTTGGTATATATCAGATTACAATCGTGCGCAGCAATTAGTAACTAATCCCCTGACTAAGGTACGAGTGAGGATTACAGGGAATGGGAATAATTTGTAATTGATGAACATCGATTGATTGGATATCAGTTCCTTTGCAGTGACATAAACCAAAGGAAAATTCGGAAAAGAATTACCCCGAAATTCAAGCGCTGGGCTATTTGGTCGGACTGATTAATCGAACCTTAATTGCGGGAGTCGTTGCTGATCCAGTATTCGCGTTTTCCTAAATAATGTATCGCGGATTAATGATTAATATTCATAACCCCGAAGCAATCACGAAGGTTGTAAATGATTTATATACCAAGCACTCTTAGGTTCGTTAGTTCGAGGAATATTTACTTCTCTTGAATATTAAAAACGTCATCAACGCTCTGTGACGCACTTACACAGTTTGTGGGGTAGATTTCCTTCGAGACTGTTCTATAATATACACTTTAATGACTTCTACATCCATAAGGCAGAGTGTATACGTAGTGATACCGAGAGGGATACGATGCAACGAGTATAAGGTAGGAAACAGGGACGGAGTACTATCCCGAAGTGCATTTTCCATTAAACGGCGGTAACCCGCACGCCGGCTTCTTGCTCTTGGCGTATCGCCAAAATGGAATTACTCGCGTTTCATTCACACGCCGTTGGTTCTAGCCTTCTAGCGTTATCCCTCGTAAGTTATCGCGAATGGTTCTTAGATGAGTATTTAATTAAATAAAAATCGGATAAAGAAGCCAGACGCTTGTAACTACCGCAAAAGCTCTAGCAAGTATTGAAAAATTTCATATGAATATTTCTTCTTGTGCTTCTTCGCCACTCTTCTTCGATTTTTTCTAATTATTTTCCATTAAAAAAAATCTCTCCTACACACGCTCACACACTTGTGATTGTAAACTAAAACGCAATAATGAATAAGTCTGAGTATGAGACAATTTAGAATTTTTTAAAAATAATTTTGAATGAATCAAAAACGTATCGAAGTTCCACTGTTCGCTCGTGTTATCATTATTTAGGAACGTCATTACACTCGCAAAGATCAAAAGGAAGAGGGAGATTCCCCGATAACGATCTATGTATAATATCACGTCACCTGCACCGGTGACACCATACAAGGTGAACTAACCCATATTCCTCTTTGAACATGTCAGTAACATTACATTCTAGAATGGCGCTATAACCAGCGACTGAATATGTGCGATAATTAATTCACCCGTGACGTAACATCCGACTTCCCAAAATCGCACAATCAAACAACTGCGGGGAAGAATGAAAAATGAGTAACCTATCACATTCAACTTTTCATATCGTTATCAGTGTTAGTTCTCATTTTGTTATCACTGCATGAAGACAGAAGCCACACAAATGAAATATGTGTTCTAGAAATTCCTGGGGGAAAGTTATGTTTGAACTGATTGGCTGAAGTTGTCCTCCATGTTTCCTAACCTCGGCTGCTTTTTCCCCAGAGTTTTGCTGCAAAATCACGAACCAAAGTGATTTTCTTCTATACCAGCGTCACCCAATTAGCTATGCACGTTGAATGAAATCTGTAACAATGCAGTGAGCTGAAGAATACTGTTGATAACGATAAACCAACTTCAACTTCCCATTTCCCATGGGTTTCGAACGCCAGCGTAGTAGACAACTAGTTTCTCTCCCAACGAGCAAGTGATCCTCCTCTTAAGTGAAGCTGGGGTCCTTGACAAAGCGCGTCGGCGACAAGTGGGTGTTGGTGTACCTTCTGGAGTGATCTACATAGCTCTGAGTACGGGGGGTTCGAAGCGTGAAATTCTGCGTGCGAGTAAACTAGGAGAGTCCTCGTTAAAGTCGTTAGCCACAATTATACGAGGGTGAACGGTGGTTAGTTTTGTCAGAATCTTGATTTTAACGAGGTATCCACGTCTCGGGGATTTTTCCACACGTCAGCGATATATTGTAAGAATTCCACACATTATGCTCAATTTTATCTATGCCGGCGAAATATTTTTGCAGCGTCAGTATTTTCCGATTGCAGCATCAGAAACTTTTCACCGTGGTGAATTTTCTTCACTTGTTTTACTGAATTTACATTGGAAACTGCGAATGTGTTTATATAAATATTTGATTTTCATTCATTCCGCTGTACTAGGTAAGGTATGTACACGGTTCGGATAAATCCTCAGGATTTTTCGAACATGAAAAATGTATCCCAAGAGGGAGAGCTTGCAGTACATAACTCAACAATGCCAGTCGGTTTCTTCTACCTCTTCTTTTCGTAAGTAAACGCTTTGAACAGAAACGATTCAGCTGCTTCATTGAACTTTAAACGGAAAATGTTATTTCGCAGGGACCACTCGGTTGAAACTGCCTCCCCGTATTCAATCCGATCAAAGTCCAAGTCGACGATCCAAAGATCCGCCACATCATCCAATCTTCGGAATTCAAATTTTTTGCCACCCAGAAAAACAGTGAGACAAGTTTTGTACGGTGACGGACTTGAATGAATTCAAGTCGAAAGATCCCCATCAACGAGTTGGCGAGGAGCATCACCTTACCTCGGTAATTGAACTCGTTGGCCAAACGAAATTTCGACTCGAAATTACCGCGTGGCGATGGAGTGGTGGATAAATGCACTGATTCCGTTTAACTTCGTTTGTTTTTGCTTCGAAGTAGTCGGGGATGTAATCCTGTATCCCTAATACCCTAACCACGCTGGGGTCGTTTCAGCTCGTTTGCTACCCCAACTTTGACAACCTTTGACCCGTGGGGTTGGTTCGGCATCTTCAACCGAAACCCTCCAAAAATCACGTACACGGTTATAACGCGTTTTCAAGACGGCTCATGCATTTTTAAAATATAATTAAATTTCAAACACATTTGAAACAACTAGGTGCTCGTTGGTATAAAAACTTCTATGGCTTATGAGAATTCTGACAAGGCAAGAATTCAATATGGGTGAAGTGGCCTTTCTACTAAAGTTCGTGATTCATGTTATGGGATGCTTGACATTTTCCGGGGGTTGATCAGAGAATCTGGGGTTAACTACCCGTCAATTTAGGCGGATATCCGATTTCAAGATTTGAAGAATATGCAAGTCATAAGTTTGAATGAAGCTTTCTGCTGAGAGCGCACTGCACTCTTCGTAAAATTAAAGATACAGCAAGAGTTTTCGAATGGTTTAAAAATATTAACCGACTCTGGATAATTAAAGGTTAACCTAAAGAATTTTACGAGATTCACAAAGGGTTGTATACAACAAACTTCACGAATGATTGTGAATGATGAATCCCGGTTTTTCCTTCTTCCGTAGAGTCCTTGTGGCTTTTGTCGCCCCGTGGATGTCGGCAACGTCAGCGAGCCAGTGACCTCTGTTACGGGTCCTCCTCGGTTATCCGAAAATAAATCCTAGTCATTCGAAGGAATTCCTTTTCGACCCAGAACCGTGGTTCGGTCAGTGTGGATACCGTAGGTATAGGATAAGGGTGGTTTCGCACCACGACGACTAGTGAAGGTCCGCTAGAGAGCACCCAATTTCAACAGAACGATACATCACCGAGAGAACAGTGTGTCGAAATAAAACGAGCAACTCTTCTCTGCTTAAACAAAACTCTGAGTTTCTTGTGTGTGAGAAAGTGGTGGTGATGGTGCTCTGGTGTTAGGGGATGAAGAGGGCAGAGAGGAACTGTGTCTTACACTTTTACACACTTTTCAGCAGCTGTGATAAATCAGCCGAGTGAATTTCACCTCCTGGTGTTACCCGGAGGCGTTCGTCGTGTATGGAATTTTCACGTGTGAAAAAGGGGATAGAAATAAGGGAGAACAGTTTTAATCCCTTTCGTGATACTTTATTTGGCTTCTTTATTTCGGTCAACAAACTGCAGACAATCGCTCTCGTGGGGGGTATAACCGGCCCCGAAATACTTTTATGGGTATAGTAAAGCTAGAGATAGGGAATTTTATGTTGTAAAAAAGTCATCGGCCAGATGGACCCCCTACCTCACAAGAAATGCTTATGGGAATACTCTCATCGTTCAAGTTAATGGACCAGGCTAAGACTTCTCGTAATTCCGAAAATGACTTCCCTCGACTTTAGTTACTCTGAGAAATGGAAAAATTATCCGAGGCCTCTAAACCGTTTCCGTGGTAAGAACTCGGTTCGCATAAATTGCGCTCCGGTGGTCAAATAAGCCTACTAACTAGGCGGGGCGATAACGAAATCTAGCAATTTAATTTGCAATTCGCACCTGGAAATCTAGGCGATCTGTTGCTAGCACATGCTCTGCAAAAGTTTCATCATGACTTTAATCAAGTACGACCAATCGTCAGAATGATGCCCAAAACCAGCCTATTTTAGTTGCATCATGTCCAAAAGTCACAGAATCTGCACTCAGGGCAAATGAGCACAAATTACTTCACATAACTTCAAGGGACTCTAGGATATCGACTGTCTTAAGTCGACTTCAAACTGACTTGTATCGCTTTATATGGCTTCACGTAACTCTTGATTTTATATGACTCCCAGTGACTTCAAATGACCTCGAATGACTTCAGGTTACATTCGATTAATTTGGGGGACTGTCTGACTTCATACTACTCGAGTGCCTCTAAGTAACTCCATGCCACTCGTTGACTTCAGATGACTTCAAGTGACTTTGGGACGTCTAGGGACTGTCTGTGTGTCTGCTCCACCTCACTTAATCGGACTATATAAGGGACCACAAGTGAAATCAACTTTGGCGTAGTATCTCCTTGACATTGTTAAGTGATAATTGATGGAGTGAAGCGCTAATGAAGATTGGCGGATGCGTCGTACAGATTAAGAGTCACCGAGAGTGAATAGAGCAGATGACGTGGGGAAACGTACATTGTCTCCCTTATCGCTTAGACTTAGGGTACAAGCGGCGACCGATCGGCGTTTGATAAGAGGGAGGAAATCAATTGGAGGCTATCGGAAGTTTTGATAGAATGATTATACCAGGATTATACCGTCCTGAGACGATTCGGTGCGGCGTTTGAAGTGAGTATCATAGCTTTACTTGGCAAATCGAGAAGTCTGTCTCGTTTCTGTGTCAGCGACATCAGCAGCCACCTTTTCTACACGATGTCAAGCCGCCTTGGTTACGATCTCGACCCTTTTGTCCACCGAGCAAATGTAACAGGGAAGTTTGTCCTTCCGGGTCGTCGTTACGTCAACCTCAATGAAAACCTCCACGGAATCGGGATCATAGCTCCGTCTCTTCCTTGCCTACTGATATCAGAGCAATAAGAAATGAACAAAATCCTGGTGTAGGATTTGAAGGTACTTCAGGAAATTAGCTACTTCCGAAGATAGCTGCGTACAAGATTGTTGGGAACCCAAATACAATTCTCAAAAAATACTTCCTATATTTGAAGATTGTGGTGATATTTTGAGTCGTACTCGTCAGTTTCGGTCATAGATCACGGAGATTTGTGTCCTAGTTCAAATTGGCAATATTTGACTACAAGTGTTTCGAATGGATATATATATTCGCAACAATAGCGGGTCTGGGGATCTATTACTCCATGCTAGCAATTCACACCGCGATATCTCGAGCGAAGTCAGGTACTGCAGTTCAGACATAAATCCAATCGGCAAAGCCTGTTTAACCCAAATTTATGACTGGATAATATTTCAACTTCGAAATACCAATTTCCTCCCTCATATCTCAGTTATGAAAAAAACTCATTATCGATTCAGATGTTGATTCGACTTCTATTTTTTGGAGCAAAAATCGAATGAACGTTCTCATCAAGAGCTGCGAATTGAAACCATAATTTTCAAAAGCAAAACGTGCTGGATCTAATTAATTCAACAAGGTGCTACCAGGGGTAGTTCGGATACCGGATAAAAAAACGCTCACGTATTCGTATGAGATAGACGGAAGCGGAGATGATGTATGATCACGGCTGGGAGACACTGACGCGTTGGTATACCACGAGGTGAAGTGTAGACGCCTGAATTCCGTGGAGTGAGAATTGTGTCATGGAAGTCTTCCTTCCTTTTCCATTTCAAGACTCTCTACCCCGGTTCTCTTCCACTCTCGTACATCGCCGGAGGTGTCTCCATCTGTCCCCGGGCATTTCGGGGCGATGGAATTTATGGATAAAACTTGCCTCGGAGATTGGATGCCTCGGCAAAACTTTCCAACAGGATCAAACCGAAGAGCTGTTTCTTGAAGGGCCTAGAGGCGTCGCCAACTATACTGCTTCAGATCTATCGCTGATCCAAAACGTTTCCTCATAACGATGAGAATGTTACTGTTTTCGCATTCAACGTTCACAATTTTCTCCTGTCAATATTTTCAACCGTATTTTTATCGTTACGAATCCCATTATAATTTGGACATTTAGATACCACTGCGGTGAAGATGTGGACGGCTCAAAGTCTCAAACTGTCATCAGCACTGCACGAGCTCACAGCGCACTCACCTGATACTGTGAATCCCTGATGATAGATTACTCAGAGGAGACTAACAATCATCAACGGTACGGTAGATTGGATATTGATAATCCTCAAAGACACATCCTAAGGGAATACCTAATCATCGAAGGATAGAATATAGAGCAAATACTAATCAATATCGAAGTCGTGGAGATGGTGAATAGCAGGATACTAACAATAAGAGAATCATAATTTCTATTATTGAGGATGCTGGGAGAATACTAAGCAGGTTCTAAAAGCCTGACATGTCGATTCGAATAACTGCTTGGATAGTAGCTGAAAGGATGTGGGATGTGTTGTAGTAGAACGTTCACAGAGTTACTCTGCAAGGTGAGATGTAGCATTTTTAGGATAGCTTTGTCAGTATAATCTGATGGGCAAGTAAATCTAGATCAGGACATTGACTTGTGTACCTAACTAGTAGATGTCACAGCGACACATGTGTATTATGCGTAATTGGATCTTCCGTGAATGGGTCACTGGCCGGTGTACAGAGGTGAAACGCTATTCTCTCGAGCTAGCCCGCAGTTAACGCCAGTTAGGTTGCCAACACGTGTAGATCACGGTGTGTACCGAACCATGGAATTCCCGGTGTTGGCAATGATTGGATAATTAGATATACCGAAGGTGTAAGGGACCCGGAATTGCAGGCATTTGAATCTGTCCAATAATTAGGTCTCGTATCGTTCGTCTCGTCCGTCCATCATCAACCGAGTCTCTGAGTATTATCGCGATGTTTGAAAACAGGAAAGCCTCGCTTCCTGCTTTTTGAATTATTTGCAATTGCATTCTCTTCCTACGAACTTGAATTGTAATTTCCAATTCCCATCTTGCTTCCTGCCACATCATTTTTCATCCTCATCTAATTCCGAAAATAAATTTGTAAAAAATATTGTATTCAAGGGAGGGTGTGTCACTCATATTGTATACAGTTGTGAAATTCCATTCGATCCGATTTTATAAAAGAGGAAAAAAAATGATCACAGGCATAAGGCATTTTCAGACTCTACACAGGATGATAAATGCAGCCCCAGGCGGTAGTCGCTAACCTTTCTGTTTCTATCCGATAAGGGTTTGATTCAGACCAGCGAAGTAAAGAAAAAAAATTCCCTCTACTTGCAATACTTCATAGCCCCTACTGTGTGACTTCAGAACGTTCAAAGAATGGATATCGTGGGACGAAATGGGGCCATTGTTATACAATACTCCCGCAAAATTCCAAAAGATTTCGATTAAAGATACGCTCTTACATCTTACGATAACTGCCTTAGCGATAAACTCAAAATTCAACTGTATTTTATGTCTTTTATAAAACAGAACAAAAGCGATTATTTCAGGAGGCAGGTTCAGATAAATGATTATTGTCCAAATTTGCGGTGTACTTTGCAGCTCCGAATACGAAATCTAGTACCGAACATCCCTGCGGTGAGATAAATATCCAGTGCGGCCGGTCCTATAGTGCGGAAATCGTACCCACGTTCCCGATCTCACGCCTTCACCCTTGCCCTCTTACTCGTCCTCGACGATCAACCTAACTAGATCATTTATCATTGCTTTTACCATAACAGAGCCCCAAGAAAGCCGTGAGGAAGATCCCTTAAAAGCCCTACTCAAAACTTAGTGCAAGAGGCGGTTTGGATGAGCCCTTAGCTCGTCGTCTACGCCCGCGCCATAGGGCGGACCCGGAAGATCGCCACAAATTTAGGGAAAGAAGCAGCGAGTAGAATCGCACGATACACCAATACAACGGAACTGGAAATTTTATACAAAGGCGCAAACTGATTCTCAGGATTGTTGATGGGACCTCAAATACCGATACTGGGCCCATTGGGAATTGTGGGAATGACTTTCCCGGATTTTCCTGTTTCGATGGGATCCAAAAGTGTTTCTCGTCGATCGATTTTGCGGTTATTGAATCCCGAATTTATCGTTGTTGTATGGTACTCGCTCGTTGGTGGTTTGAAATTTACAACAACGGTGTTCGAATCGTATATTCCAGTATGGTCGGTTGTTTATATTGTCCGCAATCATCAGTACGTAAGCGTTTCGTACGTACGTACACCCGCTACACAAACCGTATCGGATAACGCCCCGAGAAGGAACATTTTTCACGATTTCAAATCACGCCAGAGTGTGCAATGGGATTTTCCTATATCTCTAAAACTAGAACCGAGATATTTATCACACGCAGGCATTTCTTTGACGGGATCAATGCCGGGACGTGAGAAATCGTTGCAGACCCCTAAACGCTGCTGGATTTCCGGCTTTCAGGGTATATTCCATCCCACAAGTTCAAAGAAAGGTTTGAGTATGTTGCGACGTCAATTACGAGAAGAGCTTTCATAGTGACAATGAAACGTTTCCTATTCGGCAGATTAATAGTGAAAAAAAAAGTGAAGACAAAGAAAATCCTATCACAGCATCCGTGCCCGTGCGAATATTGGCGGCGTTAGAACCGTTAGCACGCGAGAGCTAAGAAAATATATGAGATAGGATGTATGATGCATGTCTGATCGAATATGTTGTGCTGTGCGGAGGGAGAAAAGCGCGAGACCGAAAGACTCGGAGGGGTCTCGTGTTTGAATAACGGTTGCATACATTGAGCAAACTCGTTCGAGGTATACCTTCACGTTATGACGTTGTTATACGTACGTGTACAGGTGTGAATATGTGAAATATGTACGGGGTGGTTTCATAGACATCGAAGTCCATCAAATGGTCCACGAAGAGTCATAGCTCGCGGGTCCAACCTGACCGAAATCAGGGTTAGAAGAATTCCTAACATCTTGTCGGTGACAGCGGGCGGATTCGAAAGCCCAAATCGATCTCAACCACACGTCAATCTCTGTAAAAGATTTCAGCCCTCCGAGCGATGCCTCAATTATATATTCCGATACTCTGAAAAATGGATTACCAGATTACAAATTCAAAGGGACCAATTTGATCCATCGGAGAATGGGATGCATACATGATGGCTGTCCAGAAATTGCAACCTAATGGAAATCAATATTGAAAGAGGTCATTCGGATTACCAAATCGTCACAATCTCTGTACAATATTAGGGACATTCAGACAGTGACGCCTGAAAATGAGTTTGAAAATTGATGCATTTTGAAAAATGAAAGGAAAGAAAAAAAAATTACATATAGGTACAATTGAGTTACACAAATATCAAAACGGATATGCACACCTTGTATAATACCGCTTCGCGTTACATCACCTACTATTTTTTCAAAACTTTCCTAGTTCTTTTTCATCTCATGTTAGATGGAATAGAATTTTCTACGAACGAATGTAGGTATCCTCTTTCCATAAATGCAGATTTCATGTGCGCAGACTTCGAGTGCAGTTGTAGTTCTCGTACCGTAGAGAAATATAGACGGGAGTGTACCGAGAGAGAAATTATTTTTCAGATTGAAATCATCATATTGATAAAAAAATATATATCGAGTCAAATTATGTGTGGAGATACCCATACGTGCATTATGATATAGGCGTGTAATCTCCTCCTGCTGTGTTGAAGAATGAGAAGAGGGGTGAATTTTATTTTCTCTACTTTACGTTTTTTTTATCCTCCTTTTTTCTCCTTTGCTGAGAATAAATATTCTGGGTTGGCTTTTACGTAAACGGTCTATAAAAATCTTTTGAACGCGTTTTTCACCCAGCGTGAAAGCAGTGCTTAAATTCCGCTGGCGCGATAATATCTTCCTATATACTATAAACGATACTAGAGAATATCAAGATAACTTCCTTCATCCTCTTACTCATTGTTAATAAGTACCAGCTCCGCTTACCTACGCCTGTAATTTCAACGGACAGGCGCTAAATTACTCTACCTAGTCGGTGTATGGGCAACCGAACCTGTTAGTGCTCATAAACGTTGCCCTCAGAAAGCGTGTTATAATAATTATGACAAGTTAAAGCTCATCAGTCGGTTGTTATCAGCCTTAATATTTCCATGCGGATCATCATTAGAGATAAAAATTCATTCATGCACATAAGCCTCCATTATTTCGATATAGCAGCCTCTGCTGCTTCGTTTATCCTCTCTTTGTTACAATATAGGTATTTACCCTTATTATTCTCGGAAGCAAACGAGGAGGATTTATCACAGAAATCATTGCAAATTTCATGACATCATTTCGGAACATGAGTATACTACAATACTTCATGGTGAAATATTTGACTTCTTTATATTGGACTAAGGGCGCTTCGCGCCTCCAAAATCGGTTCCACGGCTTCTCATTCCTTTAGGGGTCGAATTTAAAAAAATCCTCAAACTATTTACTAGGTATTTCAATAAGCAATTGTTTGACGCAAACACGAAGTCGATATCTTATCGGACTGAGGAGGTATCCATGAATACGCGAAGACACGTTCTAACCCCTTTTCATTCCCTTAGGGAACGAATTTTGAAAAATCGCTATATAGATTAAATAGATTAAATGAGAGCAATGTGAAATTTACACAATATTGGTGCCGAATGGATTTTCCGGAACACCTTTCTTCTCGCTGCACTCAGGTGCTTATTCGCGTGGAAAGAGACTTTTATGATTGAAATACTGAATTTTATTGCGGATTTAAAAATTGTTGAATAGCATTCGAGCCGCCGTCAGTCCCTCCGTGTAGATATTTGTGGAAGTTGTTGAAGCCGTTCCCTCGGATCGTCAGAGGGTTTCCCTTTGGCCTTTTTTATTTGTATAACGTTATTTCGTCGTGGCTAGGGCATTGCCAATATTGTGGGGTGATAATTCCCGCGTCGCTACGGACGGGTCGTGTAAATATTTATTTTCAGTCATGTACTGCCGATTACACTATAAATTGAATTCATACACCGACACAACTCGCTGACTCTTTTCATCACCTTTATGAAGGTACTGCGAATTAACTCTTTGAACTCTTTCGAGCGCGATACTGCCTCCCGCTCTTGACATATTTTCACGCGAATCAAATGATACTGTTATTTTTTTTTTCACAAGCTCATGATACGCCAAGGTAAAAAGTTTGTACGAAGGTTTTTTCACGTTCTACTTCACCGTGGACAGAATTTATGAAAACCGATTTACTTCAAGATTAAACCATTTTATTCCGGCAGCCAGACGTTTCGAATGTCACAGGTGTCATTTCCCAAAATAAACATTTGTACCCACTGACATGAAGCAGTTTGACATCTGTCATGTTTTTAGAGTACCTATCTATATTTATATTCGTGGAATAAAATGAGGGAAAAATCTCCATAGGAAGCATTTCCATTATTTTTCACATCGATGATCGGAAAGCCTGAAACAAGTCAATGACATGTATCAGTGAAGAAAATTTGTATATCTTCGTAATTCTGGTTTTCCCTAACATGAGAAGTTGTCATTGCGGATCACCGATGGTGGAAACAAATTCTGACTGAAATTGGGATTGCTTCTGTTTCCGGAAGAGCTTTCGTTTATCATATCGTCAAATATATGAACAACTAAGCTAAATAGACAAATAAAAATAAACTGAGATGTTATACGGAATGCTTTATAGACGTTCTACTTCCGTGGACCAAACTTGGACGGTTTGATACTTTGCGTTTGTTTTATGGACTTATGAAAAGAATTCCACTGAAGTAGAGAAGGTCAGAACTGAAATCGTGTAAACAAGAACGTTTTACTACCCCTATGATAGCGGTTCGGGGTAAATTGGTGCGTACAATGAGAATAAAGATAGATACGGTTTTAGTACGCCCTAGATATTGTATGCAATAGCCTCCTAAGGGCATAGAATACTAAATTCAGATTTTTCTAGTAGGCAATAGCAATAAGTAGGTAGGACAAAATTTGATGCAGAATATGTATTGGAATTAGTGTAACGTGGGGAGGAAAAAAAAGCGAAAAAAATCATGTGTTATCAGACAGTGAAGAGCGATGGATGAACAGCGTATCTTCACAACGACGAGACAATAGCCTCGAGCAGACGGTAACCCTCCGATTGTCTTTCTTCAGAGACAGTGGTATTTTACGATTCTCGATTTACAGGGATCAGCGTAACTGATGTCATAAAGTGTCCCCACAATCGTATTCCAGAACCTCGAAGGACCCCCTTAGGCGTTGATATTACCGCAAAACCAATTAACTGGACAAAGGAAGGAGGTATGGAGAGTAGTGGGACCCCCGTGTCGAAAAGTTGCGTAATGTGAACTGACCTGTTCACGGTCTACACCATTCATGCTAATGCCAATAGCCAGTGATAACCGTAAACTAATTGGCCCCTTTGACCACACGGGCGATTTTGACGGTTTTATGCCATTGGTCAAGGAACAAAGTGATTGCATTTTGATCGAATCTTCACTTTCAACAAAGCAACATATTGATTGAGAATCGCGTGATATCACTTTTGAATGGTACGAAATCGAATGAAGTCAGTTATAAAACACGTTAGTCTTCGTTCAAATTTCACCATTCGGACATCTTTAATCTACAAAATACAATTAGGTTTCGATTTTTCAGTTAAAAGTTTTTCAGTTATTCAGTTAGTTTGTAGAATTTTTAAGAAAACTCTTGCCCCGAGATTTTTGCGGTCACTGATCACGAGTCTGACCCGAGATTTTCAAAATTAAAAATTATTCCGAATCATAAATAATCATTTTAACCCTGAAGAATTGAACAACTTTTCTCATTCCGAACCATGTCATCAGATCCCGCATCTTCAATTTTGGAATTCTCGCTACAGACTCGTGATCAGTGACCCCAAAGAACCTCAGGGCAGTAGTTTTCTTCAAATTTTCACCACTTAATCATGACAAAAACGTCACTATACGATATTTTGTCACAATGCATTCGGTATTCCGGTAGAGACGTTCAAAGACATCAGTATGCCAGAAGAGCTGACCAAACGTTTCGAAACAGCGAATGGAGCATAATTCAAGATGGCTTTTGAACCGAATGGCAAGAGAATGCGATTCTGAACATTCTGTGAATCTCACAAGTCGCGACTCGAACTCGTTTGTCAAAGACGCTGTTGAACTTTACGAGCATAGGTCCTACTAGTCAAGGTTGAGCCTCTGTGTAAACGCCCTCAATGTTTACGAGAAGAGTTGACATATTTCTAAAAATTCCATAATTAGGTGCTTCATGGCTTAGAAATTTGCTACCCATAAGTTTCCGCTCTTCTTCTGACTCAGAGGATGGGAAAGTATCGAGGCACAAATTTAACCCCAAATGACTAAGCAACTTTAAATTATGCTCAGCATCTATAACGACGAATTCTGAACTCGACTCTTCCAAGTGAAATCACTTGAAAGCTGTGATCATCGGGGTTCTCCTCAATTTGCAAGTTTCAATTCTGCTCCAGACTTATTTTGGTTCAAATTATAGTAGAAACTTCTTTATTAATAATCGTCGAACGGTTTGTGCTGCCGCAGACGCTTCAAGCATCGATATGCTAATCGGTTTGAATAATTCCATCGACTTGACGGTAGGAATCGAAGGACTTGACTTAATTATCACCAAAATTTAATCTCAACGATTTCTGTGTAGAATAGAATATCGATATTTCTAACGCTATTCGATTCATCTGGTTGTCCCACGGTTCGAAAATTTGAACGACAGACAATTACGTGTGAAATTGAAATGATAATCTGCAGCTGTTAGCCGTCAAAAACACGACCTGTACGATAACAAAGTAATTACAGACTCAATAACACGAAATGGTGAAATTCTTCGAAACAATAGTATAACGTGACAGATTGCTTGCTTCCAACCACTCCATGATCTGGAGTTGGATGTTGTCGATATTCCCGATGCGATGTTGGATCTGATTGAAGAACACGGGATTCATGTGGTTGTACGTAGTGAGACTGAACAGCCGACGGAAAGCACACAGACAAGCTCGATTGTAATTTGACCTAGAGTCTAGACCCGGAGAGAGAGAAGGAGAGATGCTAGAAATAAAAAAACTGGAGATCAAATGAACTCAGAGAGAAAAACCAGACCTTCTCGATCAATGTCTGCGTAATGCATCGGCTTATAAAGCTCAGGTTCTACCAGAAATTCAGATGAAGGAGGGTGATAACAATCAGGAAGCTGGAAAATGCAGGGAGGCTGTAAACAAAAAAATTTCACAATTTTCAAACGTGTAAAAAATCTTAACGCGTTCACCAATCTTCGAATTAAATTGAGCTCCAATTCGGTCAGTGAAAAGTCAAGCATTCCAGACTCTTCAGAAACATGTTCAAATTTAACTTCAATTTTGATAATGAGAATTAAATCTTGACTTGATAGAATTTATACTTTTTACCAAATTTGACATTGAAATTAAAAAAACAAAAAAACATCACGAATTTTATAAGAGCAGCTCAAATTGTATTCAAAATTTGAAACGCCACTTCAGCGGGGACATCCTTTGAATTTACGTTCACGTTCTATAAAAAAAGCACTTGAAAGTCTTGTGCATTGGAGTGAAACTCGCTGCAAATTTGTTATGAAATAAAAAAAATCAGTAATAAAAATAATGCAATAAGTGAATTAATGAAACGGAAGAAGCTCCGTCGATAGGAAAAAGACAAATCAGTTCAATACTCCCGATGGTATTTAGACTTGTTTCATTTTATTCGTCATTACGCACAGTTCGCTGGAACTCTTGTCCCATTAAGAAGCTAACTTTACTGAACGATTTTCTTTTTCCTCGATTTTCCTTCCATTCAAGGCTCGTTAGCTATCGAGTATCCTTTAGTCCAACACCAGAATTAATGGAAGTCTCTTTATACCAGTTCTCAGAGTGTGACGAAGTCTTCCCAAAGGCTCTTATTCGTCCGGTTTAGAAACAGCAGCTGCCTCACAATTCACATAAATAAAGTTTAAATTCTACCGCGGGTTTTAACTACCAACACATAATATTGCCGATATTTTCGTTTTTTTTCTTAATATTATTTCTTTCACTTATTCTCGAATTGATCTACCGAGTTTTCCAGTCAGTATAGCTAAGAGTTCGAAATCTGGTTAACTAAAACTGTAAGTTGGTATAACAATGCTATTTTTTCCCCGTATTCTCAATGATTAAAGTTACGCGAGTTGTGTAATTATGAAACTTGAAAAAGCTTCGCAAGTTGAACGTATCGCAGTACGTAAGTAGAGATGGTGCTGCAATTAACCCATTCCAATAGTTAAAAACTTGAGATTTGTATCGAAGTTATGAAACGCGGCTGATTAAAAAACCCGAACTTTTATCATAACTTGAAAATTCTCTACATAATTCCTCCTCAACTACTATCAGCAAACGAATCGCGGTGGCTGAGTGGCCAGCCTAAAAATCCGTACGTCATGGATTCAAGTCTTCTCCGATGACCTCTGGTCTAGGCCAAAATGACTCTGATGGCTTGAAACCCAAATTTAATGTTAGTGGAAAACGTGAATCGATACTACTGCAACTGCAACTGCTACTACTAAGAAAAATGTTGGAGTATTTCGGACATTTGGACTTGAAGATAAGCTATGGGATTCGATATGTAGCAGCACGTGAGTATTTTTATGCAGATAGCTCCAGGATATCGCGGTTATGGTACAGAAGCTTTCTCAGTCACTTCCACATCTGAGATTCCATTTAAAAACTAACAATGGTTCATGGCTGATCTAACGACCCTTACGAAAAAAAACCCTTCAAGTTTGAGGTTGAACCTTCAGTTTTTGGGGTGGAAACATCAATTTCGGGGGGAAACCCTGAAATTTCAAGGTCAAACCTCCAGTCTTCGGGGTTAAACCTTCGATTTTTAGGGTTGATCCATGAAGATGAAGGTCAATCCTGAAAAATTGGTGGTTCAACCCTGAAAATTCAGGGACAACCTTAAAGGCGTTAAGGGTCAACCTTGAAAATCGAGGGAACACCCTGGGGTCAATCCTAAGAGTTGAGGGATGGTCCTTAAAATTCAGGGAAGACCCTGAATAGTTGAGACTCAGCCCTGTAAAGGCTGTAAAGTTGAGGGTCACTTTGAAAGGTTGGTGTTCCGCGTCCCTCACAATTGAGATGGCTAAGTTTTACTGAAATCCTTACGGTTAACCGTAAAGCCCAAACCTTGAACCCTAAAGGAAGATTTCCAAGAGTCAGAAGGTTGACTCCGGAATTCAGGGGTCGACCCTTAATGGTTGAAGTGTCAACCCCGAAGCTGGAAAAGTGACGGCGAGAATAAGTTCCCAAGTCGAGGACAACCCTCAAGTCGAGGGTCTCCCTCATTCAATGCCCTATTTCAGGGTTAACCCCGAAGTTGAGGGGACCCCCGTTTGAGAGCTGGTCCTCAAGTTGAAGGTATCCCTCAATTAAGGGTCGACCGTCAAGTTGGGGGTACGAAATCACCCTGAAAGTTGAGGGGTCAGTTGAGGGTCATATTTTTAGGGTTTTTTTCCGTAAGGGAAGGAGTAGCAAAAGCTTGAAGATCTTTCATTTCCGAATGATCTAGTATTATTGTTCGTTGAGATACCGTGTGTGAAAGCCAGGTGTCGCAGCGGTTATATTTCGTCATCAATATCGAACTATTTTTCGGATCAATTTGCCATCAGCAAACCCCGGTTTATTGTAGAACGATAAATTTGCAATTAATCCGGCTCAGCGCCGGCATAGTGGCGACGAAAAAGCTTCGAAAGTGGACTTTAATTAATGACCGTTGTTGCCTCGCGTGTTTACACAATTTATCTTCCTGAAGCCCCTAGTACGACCGATACGACGACCCAACGCACTGACCTCTTCCACCTACGTGTACTACATTTTGTACATTTCCCACAACCTTCGGGCTGCTTACCACGGCTCGTTTTAACAAGCAGTAACAATATAATCATATAATCCCTCGGGGGAGACACTGCGATAGCCGAGGTTCGAGTTCGGGTGGATGTGGATGTGGATGTGGATTCAAGGAGTAATGGCAATAAGTGGAGTGGATGGGTTACCGGAGAAGGGAGTGCTTCGTATTTTTAGGATCCATTACGAAACCCTACAGATTACAGGGGGGGGGGGGGGGGGGTTCCAAGTCTGCCGTGGACGTATAATTTACACAAATATATCAGCTGTGCCAGAGTAACATGAGCCAGTCGCAGATGGGTCCCCATGGGTGATTCCTCTCGTGTGTCTTCCCAATTGGAGATACTTCCACAATTTCAGATATTCAACTCGGTTTAGTTGGAATAGTAAGTTGACCCAAACTTGATGTTTAAATTCAGGCACGACGCCGAGAGGATTTTGCGAAGTGGGAAACAAACCTGGTGTGATAAATTGCCCGGAGGAGATAGAGAATCCAACGGAACTTCAACACAATTTTACAAGTATCTTATGAAGGGAATAATTTTAGTTCCTCAAAATGATATAAGCTGAATTAAATACAGCATTAAAGCTTCCGAGCCAAATATCGATAATTTTACGGTCCGCAAGGAACCCCAGCTTCTATGACCCCGGAACGTGACCTCGGGAGATCCTATTATCAACCCTCTCCTGGGGCAACGGTATTCGCATATGATTCATGAGAGAATTATCACAAGTGGTAAAAGTCGCGATTATCAAACACGAGCTGCGAAAGTATAAAAAAACGAACGTTCTTTAGAAAATCACAAACTTCTTCTTAACTTGCTGAACATATTCCAACAATCTTTCTCATATTATTCACAAGTTTTCTTTGACTAATGCAAAAGTTGCTGCTTCTGCTGGTTTATATAATGTAAAGTAGGATTCCAAATATAATGTTTCTTGCAAGCGCTCAAAGAATGATAAATAAAACGCAAGGAAAATTTCAATAGAAATCTTTGATCAACTTCACCACTGAAATAAATCTTTTTTACTTTTGTTTCGTGGAAACTAATAACGTCGTCTCATTCATCTAACTCTTCAACTGGTTTGGAAATCTTTGATGGCTCAAAACGACGCGACGTTTTAAACTTGATTTCTGAAGCGATAAATAAAGATCATAAATTTATTCATTTATTCAAAAGCTTTTTAACATGATATCTTGATGGACACCGAAGTTGAGTATTGAAAAATAGAGCTGTGTAAAAAAAAGTAATTATGTGTTTTAAGAGATAATTATGAGTGGTATTTTTAATTATCAACAATTTCGTATTCTTTGGAACTGTCTGATAATAGTCAAGTTTTCGGTATTGTTTATCGTTTGACTGTTCATAGGACATAAGGGAACCTTTTTCCAACGTATAGTCAACCGTTGGCTTGACATAAGACAGTTTTTCAGTCTATATCAAGTCCACAAAGGAACAAAAGTGCTAACTGAGAATAAATTTCGAAAAACGGCGAACTCTGACTTCCTTATTGATAAGGAGTATAGGTATCAAGTATTTGTTGCGGCACGAAACGTGAACGGAGTTTAGAACCGGTTACAACACGGCGTCGTTGAGTTCGCCTCTGGTAAATAGTGCGTCGACGATGTTCGGTGCGAGGGGTAGCTGGAATAACAAAGTTGAACCATATCGCTTCAAGTCCAAGTTCTACCTTGAACGAACGATAACGACTTCAGAGTTCATGGTAGTAAGTTGGCGAGAGAATGGTGTACAGGCTGCATATTGGTCGAGGTTCCGAACCCAGCAATCTCCGAGTTGCTACTCGGTGTAAATAGACGCGGCCAGTTATCCTCTGCACGAATCCGAAAAACGAAAACCAATTCTACCGAGTGTTGGCAATTCCAGATCCGAGCAATCTCCGTTTAATTGGGCCGTTAGGGTTGCTATCAAAATAGACACGATGCTAACGGCTTTGAAACGCGCTTTTTCGGTCGTACCCCTCAATCTCGAATCCATTCAAGACCTAGGGATCCTTCGTCATTGGTAAAACGTTCAAAACTCTATTCAGCCGCTGCCCGCTCTATTTTCGGTCAATTCTGCTAGCATCCCCCAGTTTTTCCATAGCCAAAGTGCTGTTCACGTATCGGATGACGCGATATTAGATCCTTCGTCCTTTATTGGCTGATGGACGAGTCTGGCTAATTGTCGAATGAAAATGCTATTGTAAAATTCGAAGACCTAACAGGGAGATTGGGAGCCAGTTATAATCCAGTTGGATTTTTGTTCGTAGGAAGGCTCAAAAATCGACCTTGACCAACCTTATATACTTTTAGACTACATGTACAATGAGAACAATCGATATCTAGTTTGTGGAGTGAAAAGCATTCGTGTCAACTCGCTTTTACTTGGTAAAGGAAATGTTGATTGCTTATCGCCTTAATTCCACATGTACTCAATCTCTGAGATGAATTACGATTACTACACTATATCGTGCAGGAATGAGTGATTGCGGTTTTTCATGATACTAACATTAGTAAAGTAATTGGGGCTCTTTTTGTTGCAGATGAAAAAAAACGGCTCAACCTTAGTCCGAAATAAACATTGGTGTCTAGACTATGCGATGTGCCGGGCATTTCTCAACGGAATTTATTTTTAGGGTCTTGAAAAACAACAACAAACCACATAAAACATGAAGATAATCTTTGGTGATGAGTATCGTGTCATTTACAGGGTTGGAGCTTCTCAGTACTTTTTCTACCTAGCAAAGTACTGAAAATGGGCCGTCATATCAAAGAACATCTACGATCTTTTACTTTTTCAAGATCTCCCATCTATGGAAAAAATTACGAACCATATGCGTCATTATTCTTCAGGCTCTTCTGCTATAGTCTCAGACAATTTTTTTCTAATGTTTAGTTTATATTTTTTAGGACCTCCAAAAACAGATGGTCATGATATCACATTAAGTTTTATTAAGAAATGACCAGCTTAGCGATTATTTCTGAGAATATTGTGATTTTTTTTTTTCACCTAATTGAAACACTGCACTGAATCCGAAATATTTTTTTGACCCAGGTCCATATGTCCAATAAATGGATTCATTCGGTGTCGTTATGGCACATGAACGTGATGTTTAAATAGTGAAATAAACCGGGTATGAGTACAGAATGGAAAATTCATAACATAAACCTTCGTTACCACGGATATTAGTTTTTCGCGATCAATGTTTACAGTATACGAGAGTTGAATTTTGATATTGGTGTATGAAATATACATTTGTGATGTTGAATAACAAAAGACACTGAATTCAAACTTGGTCCGGTTCCATAGATTGAAATGATAATATTTGATGAACAATAGACATAGATGTATAAAATGTGAGCATCTCCTTGAGTGGGTATGTTTATGGAAGTATTTCGAAGCACGGACATTTTGGGAATGGGAATAAATTCGGTCGAGTGATGCTGGAACATCGTTCGGTCACTAAAAGTTGTAGGAACGAAACGGCTGACCAAACAGGTCCTACACTTATACCGGTGGTTCTTATGGTAATTTTATGGAAAATCGATTCCAGAGAACTCGCATCTGCCTCCGACAGAGAAAATATAACAAAGCTGGTCCAGCACATCGTCTGGTAATGGATATTATCTTGTTGGTATCTGTCAAAAAACATCCCGTGGTCAGAAAAATTTCAAGTAAGTTTACGTTCAAGCTTACGTTTGTCCGCAAGGGTCTTTATTGCGGGAGCTAGAACCCTTGCATGGCTCCGCCCCTCTAACGCTTTTGCGGGTCTTGAATTATTCCGTGGAAACAGCGCGTGGAGCTTAATATTTCCCCAAAGTTTTACTTTAGGAACCAGTTCAATTACCATATAATACGTATAACTCCAACAAAATACCGTTTAACCGTTAGAATAATAGCTCGACGACGCGTGTCCTGCCTTTCCTACGCCGTTTTCGTGTCTCTGAGTATCAGATCAAGCTTAAAATTATATGGACGTTGACGATAAACTGCGTCGCGGAGGGTGACTCGGACCTGATGTATCCATTAAAGCTCCCACTTCGTCAATGTCCTTATTTTTTCACTGTCTGGAAAGAAAATATCGAGGGCAAAGTTCCACGACGTAGCAATTAATACTGCAATGTTTCTACAGTATTCTAGATATCCTGATGTGCAAACTTGATATTGAATGTGGGTACCTTAATCACATATACACATGCAATTGTGCTCATTTTAACGGTGTAATTGCTGCAAGATCTCATGTGGTATGGGTTTCGTTCGATCAATCTTGAATTTTTTTTCTTATCATTTGATGTTCATTGATAATTTTCTTGTTCTTCATTGACTTTGATTTATCAATTGAGAGGGTCAGTGCAAAAAGGGTATCAGTTACGTGAGTAAAAAAACATGCTTGAACGTTCATTTCAATGATTAGAAAGGTCGTCATTATTTTTTATTTTTTATTTTGACACCTATTCACTGAGAGGGCCTTCTCTTCAATGCTTCAGCCCCAATGGCCAGAAATTTTTAATCATTAAGCAAGAATTTGATATTTCTAAGTTTTCTTGACCTAGAAACGCAGATGATTTCTGAAGAACTTATACGTTGAAATTATCTGAAAATATAATATTCTGGAAGTGGACTCCAATTTAATTCAATTGGAACATTTCTAAGAAGTTTGGTGGAAGATTGTTGGATAACTTTTCGAACGACTATTATTTCCACAAGGATTATTCAGTGACGTCAATAATCGCATTATTTAATATCGACAAGGTCAATGCGACTAATTACATAACTCTCAGAATATCGATAATAAATTGGGATATATCCAATACTCAGTACTTTTCTGTAAGGGTGGCAGAAGGGTTTCGTATTTTGCACGGACCATGCATGACAATAGTATTCGGTTCAAAATCGAGTCACATTTTTCTGACGGTTCGTTTGAAATCGTAGATCAAAACTATTTTTTGCACAATTAGATGAACTTTGGATAATTTAGATCTCGCGCAGTAAAAACGAAGTATTTTGACAGTCTGAATACCGCTAGTATTCGAGGCCCTCTCAAAACCGTTCATTCAAGTAGAAAACAAGGTTTCCCTGACACCATTATCGCAAGGCAAATTACCCGGTGCAATCAGGACCAGTAAGTGCCGGGTGTGGTACAGAGTGCAGATTTTAGAGCATTCGGTCCGCTCGCATCCGGACTCTGGGGGATCCAGCTGTGTTCTCTAAGTTCGCAGCATTCACGCACGATTTGATTGGTCATCGTTGCAGCGGTATGCAAATACGGGCAATTTTAAACCGTGACAAAAGCCTCCGAAGAAGATGAAATGGACCGAACTCTCGTTTAGGTCAGGATAGTTTATTCCCCGTTTATTTTTATTCCCAAGCATTTCGTTCCGCGTTATTACCCCATATCGTCAGGTTTCATTCCCTTCACGATACTATTGTTAAAAATTTTATTCCACAACCGAATATCCAAGCAAGACTGACGCCCGTGCCCGTCCGGTGATCGGCTTCGAAGTCAAATGAAGCGTACCAGTCCCCACTTTTTTTTATTCAATGACATATCGTAGGTCTAATGGCACGAACTAGTCGTAAGTGCCGTTATGAGACAGTTGAGCTTCTTTTCATTCAGAGGGGGTCATATAATTTCTTTTCTAATATTTATTCACGTGAAATGAAAGGAAAAGATAACGTTTACATTGAAAATTGGGTAGTTAAGAAAAGAAGGTCGTAAGTCCTGGCTGAACGTGATTGAAAGCCATACATGATCACGTCAACTGGTTTTGAAAGGATTTTTTTCGCCTATCCTGAAATCGAAAATGTGAAAAACTTCGACATCTCAAAATTAGATCGTATACATTTGTTTTTGTTGTTATTGCATTCGATTTGAAAATATCGAAAACGCTTGTTATGCTTGAAAACGCTAATTTAACGTATAATTTGCGCTGTTTAATCATTTTGATGGCAAATGGCGAATAGAAAAAAAAAATTATAGGACCTCGTGTCATCAGATATGCGACATAGTCTTATGATCAATACACACATTTATAATTGCGGTGGTGGTCAGTGAGCTGATAAATAAGTTCATTATTTGCGTCCGCCTTGAAGTAGGAGAATCACAATCATTACGTGACCAGCTTGCCAATTAGTAGTGTGGGAGGGGAGGGTATTGTCAACCGGTTAATTGGCGGGCGTCGTAACGAACGGTAGCGATATCGATAAAGTAGTAGATTTTATACAATAGCGAGGCAGTTTATTACGGACCGCAACTGCGGACAGTGGGAAAAACACCCCATACGCAAATCGTTGCGAATAATTCGCAATACCTCGGATTACGAAGTTAAAAAGTAAAGCGCAGAAAAAATTGCCACAAATTAATATACGAATTCAAATGTGGAAAAGCTCCCAGGTTGTAAAAGAAGCTTTGTATACCTAGTATGTTCTGATTAGAAAAAAAAAATGGAGAAAAATTCGCGTCGTGTAATTCTTGATACTATTCTTTTTTTTTCTATCTCGGATAGGAAAACGTGACAGTGTTTCAAAAGTACTCACTCGGTCACAGGGTCGTTGGCTTTCAATTTTCGCGTTACATTGAGGACGTTTTAGCAGCGACGTAAAATAACATGGCGAGACCCAAGGGATTGGGTGGTTTTACCCGCTAAGCCAACTAGGTCGAATTACACCCTATACTAGCGGTTGAGCGATGATGCTAAAATGACTTTGCAGTTTCAGCTTTACATTTTACAAACCTCGCTTCTATCATCAAATAAGCAACAGCGCCTGACCCTCCGAACGCAGGTCAGCAATTTGCACACGTGTCCTGAGACCCTTTCCTAAATTAGTTTTCACGTTCTGACCACAGCTGGTGTTTTTCATTTTAACACTATGTAATACCACTTTATTACATATTTTGAGAAAGTTATTTTTTTTTTAATCGTCCGTTCCTCCACTTTTTTTCTATTCTCAAAAGCTACACGCCTCCGTGCTTTCATCCACCAGAATATTTGGCATTTGCAAATTGTGTAACCCAGCATAAATCCCACGGGAACAGCATGACCCTTTTTTGTATTTTCGTTGTTTTATTTCTGTGATACCATGCGCAACAGTCATCCACCCCTGCAGGTTGGCTGATGCGTAAATTTGTTTTTGCATGTAGATGTACATTTGCGTATACATGCCTATGATAATGTGATAGAATTGATCAACGTGACACAAAAGTTAAAAACCAAACATCTGTGTGTGTTTTTTGTTTTTTCTCTTTACAAAAGGTACCTATGTATTTGGGAGAATACAAAAAGTCAAAAATTTGAATAAATGTATCAACCTTTCATTCCCATTTGCCTGGCTCACGTTTTTGTTACCTGTTTCTTTAGCTTTGCACGACTGACGCAGATTCTGCTAACTTATACAAAACCATTTATCTCCTTTCACACGTTTCTATCTACATTCAGAGCTTTGGACGCGAAAGTCTTTCGAGTAGGTAAGTGAATTACAAATGCAACTCGAATCGGAAAGTTTGATGAACCTTTATCCAAACATGCAGATACATTGAGTCCAATTGTCATGTAATTTGCAAAAAAAAAATAAAAATTCATGGTTATAATATTTCTAAAGGTTATTGAAAACACAGTTTCAACCCCGGACCAACTCAATGAATGGCGGTCTTTAGTCTCTTTTGAAAATTGTAACTGTCGCATTTACGTATGTATTCGCAATGTTTGCATTCCGATTCGAATTTCATAAACTCCGTCGAACTCTGGTATCCTTCAACCCGCGAATAAGGGAAAATTGCAACGTTTTGTAAGATATTTCTCTGGGTATTCAATCATTTGGAATTGATTTTAAGATACAGCATACACAAAATTTTCAATAAAATCACGCCAAGTTCGGGATCATAGGTAAACAACGATTCTGCATAATATGTACGTGACTCGAATTCTACCTCGGCCATTTGGTTATTTTTGATAAGACAGCGTTCGTTTGAATCCTCCCACCGTATACGTCAGCAGTTCGATGAATCTCTTCACTGAAGTGATCTCTGCGATTGAAAAATATATCTGAACAGACATCAAAAGCTTGATCAAATTCTCTTCGTGAATTCGTGATGTCTGTGTACGCCGCTGCAGAAAAATCGAAACTGTACTGAGAAAATTTTCTCACATACGGAAAGGTTTCGAGAACTGCGAAGCACAAACCGACTCGACGACATTTCTGAATATACGTGAATGGGATCAGAGACACATCAACAAAGTCGTATCTTCGCATTTGTAACTGTTACACATATTATAAATGACAACGATTTCACAAAGCACCACTGTTTCATTGTGATTATCGTGAGTTATGCACACAGCGGAGGAAACTCAAAGGGCGATTAAACAAACAGTTCTCCTTACATTAGTATCAAGACAATCAGTGATTGTCTCGATTTCTGCGGACCGTCGTGATGGCAGACGATTGTAAAGGGGTGTAATTCATCACCTCGTGTCAAGTGCGTATGCGTGATGTTTCGGTGGGTACTCGAAACTTCCGTTACGGAAATGAGCGTACATCAGTTCTCTTTTCTCAAAGTGACACTGGAGACCGGAAAATGTCACCAATTTGGACCAGAAACATCAAGCACAGTTTCGTGGCTGCATTTGTGGAGGAAACTCCGTGACGATGGGTTAGCGAGATTTCCCGCGGTGCCAGTTCTTCACGACTGGCGGTTCTTTTCGAAACCCGCGTTCCGGAAACCGCCGAGTGCAGCATTTCAAACTCCAGTTTCGTAATAGAAGTAGGTACCTACTTGGAGCTATTCGGAGAAAGTACTACGTGACAAAGTACTACTGCAGTCAATTGTTAGCTTCCCTACTTCACCGCAAGGGCCTCATAAACGTCTTCGTACTTTTCCACTAAAAACTACCATGGTGAGATGTGTAGCTTATAACAATATAAACTAATGTTATTTTCGTTGCACGTGCAATCGACTGAACAATTATTTATTATCTCAGGGGTTTCACGATTGAGAAAACAAAAACCTGGAGAAATAGAACCCACCGCGATATCCGCTGCGAGTGGGTGTGTATACACTGTGTGAAAACAAAGGATTTGTTAATTGAGCACAATTTCACCCTCATAAACGGTTGCAACAAGGTGCCTTTGTGTCTTCGAGGGGGAAGAGATAAGGTTTTGTATGAAAAGCATTTTCGTGTAGAAAGTCGAGTGGGCAGTTACCTGAATATAGTGTATAGCATCGCAGATTTTCCATACGCCGCTGAAGAACTTCGGGTCCAGTGACCACAAGTGGCGTATTAGCGAAACTGGGAAATGAATGCGTCTGACCGAAGCAAAAATTTCTCTTCCAGGTTATAAAAAATTCAATTTTACTGACCAACCCCGGCCCGGGACGCCAAATGGTCTGACCACCCTATTTCATGTTTGAAAGCGCAAAGCTCTTCGGGGTTCGTAATCTCACGAGCATTGATAATTCAGATAAGTGGCCACAGGCAGATCTGTGCTTCCTGGAATGCGAGGGAATTCGAAGCCTGCGACGGCTAGAAGAACTTGCAGGACTATTCATGGAATTAATTTACGAATACCACTTCGGTCCATGTTGATCTTAAATCCTGAGCCCTTTCCGTTCTTCAAAGGCTTGGACCTAATCGGGTCCCCACCTGCTCTTATCGTCTCGGTCCGATATCAACCCTTCGGATGTGGGAAAGCGTTAGTGGTTGAAGTCGCGGTAGAAACTGTCTGGTGCTGAATAGTGGGTGCTGGCCGGACTTATTCAAGCACGGTTACACGGCTGCAAAGTAATTCATAAAGTTTATCATCCCAGGAGAGCAATTCCGGGAAAGGAAACCGAGCAAAGGGCTACCGCAGTCTCATTTTATACCAGGCCAAAATGGAAAGAAAAAGAAGGGGGAGCCACGCGGAGAGCATGGAAATGAATTCCTTGCACCTTCGTCCCTCTCTCAAAGCTGGGAGTGTCTGTATGCCTCCCTTGGGATAGCGGGGGTGAAATGGACAGAAAAAAACCAAAGTGATGGTGAGATGAGCGGAAAATTATCGACCGGAAATCGAACGCACGAATCTCCGACTTCATTGTCCGGTCCGGAAACCGATAGCCAATAGGTTCTCCGAGGCTCAATACAAAACTGTCAAAGGCACGAATCAGAATAGTACTTTTTCGTCCTATTGAGAACGACTGACGGCACTGAAGTGAGCAGCGTCTGACGGGTATGGAAATACAGATCAATGATATCCGAATCGGTTTTCAGATTTCAGATATTGGATCGTTGAGCGTGAGACGAAGGTGAATGAGAATGGATTCGCAATTTAGTTCGAGATTTGAAATATCAGTTGGGGAGAAAGCGTTAAAAATGAAATCCAGAGGAAAGTTTATTTCTGACTGGAGAAAAAAAATTTACTGCCTCTTATCGGAATCTTTACGGTGTATGCTTTGAGTCGTAAAAAAGTCAGGAATAACAGTAGGGCTTGGTTGATTGTTATCGTAATACGAAAACTCCGGTCATGCGGTACCGCAAAGCTGTACAACTTCCGGTCTGTTTTCTGCAAGCTCTCGTCCACCGTCTTTGCGTTATCCAAGTGCGTTGTCTATATTCAACACGTGCGACAGCTTACGCGGATTTACAAACCTTCAGGTCTGTTTTATCGCCGTCTACAGAATCGAGAAAACTTGCAAGCTCCCAGGTGTCGTTAAGCGAGAAGAAACTTCAGATCAAATGGCTCGCGGTATATTTATACGCACTGCAGTGTATCTCCACCACGTACGATGGCTTCTCTAGAGGGTTAGAACCCGGGAATTTCAAATTTCTCATATTGCAAGATAACGGGCAGGTTTCTGATATAATAAACATATACATATGAAACCACCAGTGAAGGGCTGATGCTTCTTCGGCCTGCTACAAATATAAGTTTCTATTCTAAGTAAATACATGTCTTCAAAAAACAAAAACTATTGAAGTTATGTGACTCTTGATGATTTTTTTCCACCAGCCGCGGGTGTGATGTTGTAGAATGAAATAGAAAACAAACCAAGGGCTTCAGAAATCGGGTCAGGATCAGAAGCTGAGCCGAGTATCCTGTGCAGTATATGCAGAAATAATTGTGTCGTTTGAGAAAACGAATCTTCAAGTTTCGATGTCCACTTATACACTTCTGAGAATACACTGCAGCAGCTAGCCTGGCATTATTACACGCTATTCTACGTAATGTCGTCTCCAATCGCCGACCTGTTGCAAGCTGCGCCATAAACGATGAACGAATCGGCCATTTCTATGGAAAAGAATGCACAAAGTTTTTCGAACTGTATACACGATCGAGTTTTGCACATTTTACTATTTTGTCGCGATTATGGATATCTTTTCGAATTATTGCTGATATAAAAGTGGGTATTATTGAATTTAATATTTTAAAGCCTGAGACCGGCATATCCTAGGATCATGAGGTCCACTTTTTCCAGAGAGCTATCCGGCATATTCATCGTGGTTTCCTCGGTCCGGTCAGCCATCTCGAGTTCCGATAAATCGTTAATTTGGAATCTAGACTCTGCGAGTTATCAAGCTCGTCAGAGAATTCCCTCGAGCGAGAAACCACACGGTAGGTATACACATTGAGCGATTGACGATGATTTTTCTACGTAGATGTACGATTTTTCGTAATTTTATTGAATGTAGTAAACTAACTGAGATAAAGTAGGATCGAATAGCAGCTCGGTCTGCTCTACCTCCCTTTTTCATCGCTTTTTCATATCAGGTTCGTTATTCTACTTTCTGGTCTCGGGAGTCTTGTCATAAATACAAACAACCTTTGAAATGACTCGTTTCGGGGCAAAAACAAAACCACAAAAGTTATACGACTTGGACGTACAGATTTCATCCCTAGAGACAGGCGCGAAGCCTAACAAAAATATGACTCTCATTTACTTCAAATTTTAAACATCCAAAACACGGATATTTATTATTTCGGTGTAATTCCGTACACAACCCATCGTTGTGGATTCAGTTGTAAATGTGAGCTTCAATTTCGAGAAAAAAATTCGATAACAATTTTCGTTATTGTCAATTTTCCACGAATTTCTGTGTATTAATCTCAAGGTTTTAGTTCTAGTTCCCGTCTCCATTCACCCAGGAGGTCATTTCTGGGACGAAATCGTCAGTTTCTCTGGCCAGATGATATCAGAACTTTTTTTCAGCTCCACTGAACCACATCGATCGGATAAATTTGTGGGAAATTGCAGCGCGCCCGTCCTACACAGGCCTGGATATGACATTAAATCCGAGATCAGGGTCAGCCGCTGTTTCTGAGTCCTGGGACCATCTGGGATCGCGCTGTGAAAGAAGCTATGCAGACAAGAAGGACCTTGTTACGGGACCCATGTTACATAAATTATTCAAATCAGTCTAACGACTAGGGTGAATGGATATATTCCATCGGAGAGAAGGAAAACGCTGATACACTGACGTCAAGTACAATTGTGTCATCCACGGTTACCTGATTTAATAAACTCAATTTGTTTCATAATATTGAATAATTCAGATTTAGACCCCCGTATAGAACTATATGAAGATTGAAATATAACAATGCTAAAATCCTAGCCTAATACGACAGCATTGCAAAGTCAGTATTTATTTCGGCTTACAGAGGTCCTTTCTTCTCAAACACAAAGGTTGTACCAGCAATTGAACTCGGTCAAAAGTTCTCCCGCACCTTCAGTCGAACGACTAATGACGTGAGTGCGCTGACATTTGTACACGTCAGTTACAGAACTCGTCGAGAAACTATTGTATCTACGTGTATTAATAATGCGCGCTGGACTCACCCTGGATGATATAAATAGTTCGCTGATTATCGAACGTGAATCTAGACTCGGGTACTCCAGATTTCCGAGTAGACAGAGTTCCAATCTTGCTAAAATTTTATAAATAATCAAATCAACATTCTTCAGTTCAGTTTCTCTTGAAGATCCACGCAATAGGAGCTACATATCCTCAGCCTTCAAACAACAATCATGTTGGGGATATTCTGAAAAAATAACTCCAGTGGCCAATACGGATTGCTGTCAAGGTTATACAAGTATATTTGCAAAAGTGTTTACAATCCAGCGCGAATATAGCTGGTTGTAACAGATCGTTTTCGAAATTGTATGACTCTTATACCCACCTGATATCACAGTATCGTATTCACGAAGACAACATGGGGAAAGAATAAAGAATTATTCTAGCTGGAATCGCTGAGATTATTTTCTAGTATCATCTCATGCAGGATCTCACACGATTTATCTGGATCAATAAACGAGCTCTGACATGAATGAAGCTGTGTAAAAAGAAAGTGAATCAAATTAGTTTTCCATCCCTCACGTTACCTTGAATATTTTCCCAAATTTTGCAATTTATGATATGGTTATGACATACTATAGCTTTATGGTGTACTAAATCTCTTGATGCAGGTAATGCGGAAGTAGAATAAAAACTGAAATAGTTTAAATTGTGAAAGAGAAGTATGGGCATGCCGGGGTTTCCTCTTTCCGTGATAGATGAACACACGTATGTACATGGGATCAGAAGCGATAACTCCAAGAGTAGAATAGAACGTGAAAGGAAGTGCAAGAGTGAGTGAGCAAAAGCAGTAGCAAAAAGACAAGAAAGAAGAGAACAGTAGCAATGGAATCTGTTACTACAGTCACGATGCGAGTTATCCGATACAATAACTGAAAACGTATGATATTACAATCTGGTATCTCACGTAAAATTCTTTCTCTGATTGAATTATTCGGAGTTGCAGATGTGCTCGAGGGCGCCTCCTCTACGTGGACGTGTATCAATGCAGCGTTGGGCGAAAATTTTCGAGACGCGATCCTCGGATGCTTCGAATAGAAGCGTTAGCACGGTGGTAGCTTAGGTGTTAGACAATAGCTGATAAATAGTCCGAATAAGCCGGGCCGAGAGCCTGCAGCCCTCTGCTAAACATGTCCGATTATTTGAAATTTACGACCGTTGGTACCTCCGCGACCAAACTTGGCCTAGCCTAACCTGGCCTAGCCTGGATTAGGTTCGAGTAGATGAAAGTAGAAAATACTGGAATAGGTGTAGGATGAAGCAACATTTCCCTGGAGAGCAATTTCTTTCTTTTTTCTAGCACCTTCTATACGTGAGGATTTCGAGCTATTTGTCTTCAGCTCCTGTTGGTTCACGAATGTATACCGATACGAAAAGTATCGAGGATAATTAGACGGAATAGGATCACAAGACCCGCTTGATTTAACTCAGAATTCACAAATTAGCATGTGGATTGAATTTGATTAGAGTTACTCAAATTGAGTTGGTCAACTCAATTCAGTTTGATTGCTGTTTGGGATATATTTCGGCCAAATTCTATTTGGTATTCTAACTCTAAGGAACACTGCAGTGAATTTCCTCGAACAGTGCCACGTGGGTTCCGTGAATCATTGTTGAAATCAAAATCTGATCAACGTAATCACAAGGATCGTTTCAACTTTTATTCAAACATTGGATCGACCTTGGTCTCTCTTACTCAGAGTTACGGATGTGTGAGGATGTGTTCAGAAATGCCATCACTCAAGAAACGCTGCATCCTGAAAACGGATTATTCTGCGTTGTCTACCTTTTCAAGTCTCCGCCGCAAAAACATTTGTTTTCTTCTCAAGAATACGACGTGAAGACGAGAGAGCTTCGAGCTCTTCATGTAAGCCTTTCAAAAGCAGACAGCCAAAAATTTCAAGGGTGTGATATTTTTAAGAAAAATTCACCGAACGTGTCGGGGAAGCTTCGTATCCGACCCACTTTTAAATTTGCAATTCATTTTGAAGGACGGTCACAATTCTCTTGGTCTTGTTTTGATTTCGCATGCTTCAAAGACAAGTCATGCAAAGGACCAGCGTATCTGCGGTCCATCTCTTGGAAACAAGCCACGATCCCATGGTCTAAACGTCCGCAGTATTCCATAGGGCGTCAGGACACCGATGGACAAACAATAGCTGCAGGCTCTGGAACACCCATATATCTGTCTATGTGCATCAGGAGCACCTGCTTCATCCTTGAATGAAGCATTCAGCGGTAGGTATCAGAGATGCATAGTCTACACGGCAATGGTCTCATGGTCTGCAAGCATCAATTCGTTGGGTACTACCCTCTCACTGTGGATAATTCAATGTCCCAAAAGGATGCATATACATAGTACAAGTCGGATTTTGTTAATTGAATGCTCATGAAACTCAAGTCAATATCGTATAAGGGTCCAGCCCGCAGAAAATACTGAAGTATATCGAAGCATTAGTAGCATGACGGAAAGTGGTCTCAGATTCGGCCTTGCAGCAGAAACGGTAAAAATTATGAATTTCCGAAAAAAAAACATAGCTTCTGATCAATCTTCAATACTTCTTGGATAAAACCCCATTCGAAATCTTGTTGCTGCGTGAAGGAATTCAAATGAGACCCTGCGTCCTGGCTCCGAATTACATTGTTCACGACACGATGGTATTGATTCGTTCGTAGATAGTGCGTCAAATTTGATTAGGGTCAGGTCAGGTTTTACGAGCTGTTCAAATTCAGGGTCAACCCGGAGTAATTTTTTACCACTGAGACCGGGCGACCAGAATGGGTAATCATTTGGTAATTCGGATGAAGATTATAGACGTCTAAAAACGCAATTCTTTTATTTTTCTCAAAGTGCTATTCAGAATTTTGGTAAATCTGACGAGTCTGAAACTACGGCCAAGATCAACATGGGCAAAAACCGTCCTAATAATTTCGGCTGTCTTGGAGCACTGGGCCAATTGTCATCCCTAATTGGAGCGCGGATCAGTAATACCAAGAGATTAGATAATGTCTTCATAATTGTCTGAGATTTTTCTTTTAATGTGTTTCGCGAGATTGCAGATCGTATATTTGGCTCCAGTGGGTGGCTAGTGATATACCTATAGAAATTTACGATCTCCACGAAAAGTTTTATTCCGCAGCCTAGCTCAACTGAACCCCAAAGTTTTTGCCTCATATCTGTAGCATGGCGACTGGCGCGTCAAGAAATATCAAAACTAACTTTTGCACATTCTGTGATTCGGCATGCATCACCACGGACTGAGGGACAATATGACGTCCTGGTCGGTCCACCGAGCCAAGGTATAAATAGCCCAGAGGCTAGACACACAAATCAGGGGATCTCAGAGGCCGTGTCAGTCCCTTCAGGCCCTATTCTCCGCATTAGGATCCTGAATAGAAACGGACGGGTGTCCTTTGCCCCCTCGAGGACTCGTGTCGCTCTCTCGTTTTGTGCGTGTTCAGAATCTCTGTCCTAAGATTTACGAGTCAGGCTGAATTAGGCCAAGACCGGCTGGTGCCCACGAATTTTTGTAGTCTGATGAAGAAGACCGAGCAATCGTTCATCAACAGCAGAGAATTGGAAAATTAATACCCAACGCTATAATTCAATCTGTGTCCTCCGGAAATCCTGAGATGTTTCACAGAGTCTTGAACCGTTGTGAACTCAATTTTTCGGGGCGATTAACCCCTCGGAGATCCCCAGAAGGTTGACCCTCTTGAGCAGGCTTGTCCATCAGACAGACAAGCCGATAAGACAACTAGCCCAACCACTAAAACTTTGATCCGCTTAACTTGTTAGTTTATGGCTGACCAAAACTTTACATAACAATCTTGACCGTTGACGGTGTTGCGAAATGAAGTAATGAGAAGGAGTGAGACTTCTGCGAAATGAAGAAAGAAGGAGTGAGACTTCTGTCAATTCCGTCTTTCGTAAGCAGACGTGACGCTATCCTGGAAATCGTTACACGATCACGTCTCTTGGAATAATTGGGACGACAAAAAGTTTGCCGAGGGATCAGCTGTTTTTCAAGTGTTTAGAAGTGACATTTTCCTCTTATGGACTGAATGGCCACTGCAAAGAAGCCAAAAATGGTTTCTATACTTCTGAGTCTCATGTATGGATGCCATTAATCAGCCCGAGATGCGGTAGAGATGACGATGCAAGTATGCAACATCTCCGAGTTGTTTCAATCTGCAGAAGCACTTGGGGTTACAGATGGTACTGAAAATATGAGAACATTATTGAAGCTCTAGAAAGGTTTTGATTGCAAGGATGATTGATTATCGGAGTGCAAAGACTGTTGATTCAACACAGAAATATAGATATCTTGACAGCAACCATTCGGTCTTTCTGTGATCGATATTCATACACCTCGTGTGATTGATAAAACTGATAGGTCATGGTTGTATGAAATACGGGAATCACATAATGACCTAAAAATGTGTATCATCGTACAGAATCTTCTCTCAGCACGAGTCATTATGGCACACAGCTGAGGTTTTAATGTCACAATGATAAGCAGCTGGGTTTGGAACTACAATTTGGAGAATACAAAATTCAGAACCCTCATGAATCCCACCGTTGACTTGTTCGTTGGATCTTTAAAACCTGAGATCAAAAATTTTCCACAATGAATGTACTCTTTTATCACTTTAATTTTTCACCGTACTTCGGACCGACCAGCTGTTGTATAATTCCTTTGAACTTTTTGAGTGCTTGAAATAAACGGAAACCCGGATTTGAGCAAGGTACGGGTGAATGTTGTCAACGATTGTTAAAACGCCCAGAGGGTTTTACTGTTTTCAATTTTTTAGGGAGTTTTATTTTATGAAGTAACAGAAGCTTTTTGATACGAAATTATAATTTGTGCGACACGACGGCGTTGATGGGCACTTGAACGCTGTTTTTGGTACGTAATTATTATACAACGGCATGCTGTGGGCAGATCTACGAACGCACAAAGTGATAAGCCACACCGACTGAAACGTGCCTCAGGGCGTAAAACTCTCCTGTAAAACATCCTTTCCGACTGCAGATCCAGATAAGAGTGTATAATACAGTGTAACGTGCGGTGGAGTGGCTTTTAAAAGCTAACTGTGGATGCTTTCAGTCCTAGAAGGCTTCAGGATTCGTCTATGCGGGACATAAAACTTTTTCTTACAGAAAATTGCCAGGACTACGAACCATGGTCGTTACGTGTCTACATACATACACGACAAAGCGTCAGCCAGTAATCGTATTTGCCATCCTTTCCAAAGCACCGCAACAATTCTGTTGAACCAGCCAACCAGTTTCCATTTTCTCACCGCTTTTGTTAAAGAGATTACAGAACAAAATGAATTGGGTTTAGTTCCACTTGTGTCCAGACGTTCAATTCCCAACCCTTACATCTTTGTAGACTGGCACAAAACCTTTGCATTTAGCGTTCCCATCGGATGAATGACAAAACGTGGGAAAATCCTGATATCTTGCCACACGAAAAAGGAGCTATCAAAACTGAAATGGGAATTTGTTGTGTGGTAAAAGCGAGGCTCGCACGTGTCGTCGACATGGAGGCACAGCTGAATACGAAAACAGGACGTCCTCGGCTTGCATCGTCTCTCACAATCCTTTCCTCGGGACAGTAAGGATTGCCACGAATACGTAAACGGCGATTGACTCGTAATCACAATCACGTAGCTCCAGAACTTGACAAATCAAGTGCATGCTAAATTGCATTGTGCAACTGGAACTGGAGCCAGCTACGTATAAGACGAGCGAAGTTTCTCTGATGATGGCCGCTCATAAAAATGCGTTAAAAATACGTCAGTTCCGATTCGGGCTTTTAGCAGCACTTGAATTTTATTTCAAGTAAAAGGTCACCACTTGAGGTGCGCTTGGTTGCAAATAAGTATAATCTTTATGGGTGACGCCAGGCGTCGTAACGCTTTGACGTCACTTGTTGACCCATGAGCTGCTGATACTGTGTTATACTTTCAGATTTACGATATACTAACCACTTTCATGTTTCACCAACGTTTATACTGCGTTCTATCATCGTACACGTGCATCGAACTAGATGGCACACGCGTCACTGCGCCCACATAAAGCTGGTCAGGAAGAAGAAATAAAGCGGATGGTTTTGTCTACGTGTCACGCCCTTGCAAGCAAATCATAATTTTGTATGCAATGTTGTAGATAAAAAATAACACACCCTGATTCCAAAGTACATTGCAGTGGTTTTTTGGATAGATTTCGCACCATAGGGCCAAAAAAATTGTGTCAGTGCCCCGTGGACACTCACAGGCCATCAATTCTATCCCAGGCTTGCAATTTTTCTGAACGAATGAACAAGAAAAATCTCCACGCCTAAATTTCCGGCATACGATTCTACAACTGCTATCATTATTCTAACTCACTGAACTCTTTCCATTAGAATCAGTCAACTTGAATAATCATAGTGAAACTTGAGATCACATACATGCTCCATATTGTCATTTCAATTTCTCCATTTCTCGAGGAACAATTCGTGCTCGAGGAAAACAAACAGCACTGATCATACATGCGAGCAGGCAATCCTCAAAGGTGCAGCTGTACCTTGAATGGCTTCAGCAGGTATTCATCCCCCAAGAGTTCACTTGGCCATCATAATTTGTGAAGCAGCAGCGGCAACATCACAAGTACTGGCAAAAGCCCTTCAGGGGTGGTGGCTGGAAATATCAATGAATCTGACAACTGGGATCTCGCCTGGTGAGGATTCCGCGATCAATTCGAAGTACAGGGCTTTGTCACCGGCAATGGAGACCCATTGTTTCCGAGCTTAGGGTCCATGAATGAGCAGACGACAAAGTCGACGACTTCTTTGGCTCGATATAATTTGCTCTGATGAAAGTAGTGTTTGTGAAAAATTGGATTCTTTATCGATCAGAAGTATGAATGAGAAGTTCAAGGGAGAGACATCTCCGCGTGTAATTTTCTTTAGATTGGTGAGTCGGTTGATATACGAGGAATTCTGTTTACTTTCAGTTTATTACACTTCGGTACCATCCCGAATTCCCTTCGGTTGGAATAATATGGATTCCGGATTGACGAGTTATGGAGGTTCAAGGGTTTGATTATTATAGTCGACCCCGGTAATTCGATTACCAGTGTTGTACACAGCGCCTACACAAGCTGAACGACACCAGCCATCCCTTTCCGGTCACACAACTCTTTCACAGGGCACGTTCAATTCCATCCTCAACCAATTCAAAGACCCAGCTGTAGCCAATCACCAAAAACCTATTTTTCTTGCACATCTTCAAGATTTCCAGTAATGAAAGAAAAATGATCTGTACGTGAGCTATCCTTCTTGCTGCATGTGCTATGGGCTGTGTGAAAGACGGTAACGCAAAATTATCTCTGGATAGGTACAAAATTAAATTTCATGAATTTTTACCATTCCTCATCGATATTGTGATTTTTATCCAGTTTGCTAATAGAGAACCGCAGCTACGCTGGGAAATGCGCGAGAAACCAATATCATGTTTATGATTGGTTTCAGGTAAAATACCGAGGTGTTTTTGTATCACACAGCAGAAACATCTGCTGGTTTATTTCGCGTATCTGTGACAGCCAGTTAATTGAATAAACAATGGTCGAACTGCTGATGCCACGAAGCCTGTTTCTGAAACTATATCATGAATAGATTACGCGCATCTGATGTCAATATCACAGCAATTCAAAGAATAATAAGTTGTGATATGAAAAGGTTCACACCTTCAGCCTTTTTCCTTTCGGTCAATTTACTCGTGATCAAACGAGACTCGGGGAGACAAAGAGGATAATCAGTACCCAAATCCGCCCCCATGGACGATGCCCCCATGAGAAGACGAAGAATGAGGTCAGGTTTGCTTTGGCTTGAGAATGGCCAGAATTGTGACTCTAAAAGAGCGACTATTTTGTTTCAGCAAGAGATCGAGCGTACATGTTCGAGAACATGTTGAATGATTGATGAAAATCGACGTACATACATTGCAGAAGTTGGAACTGATGGAGCGTATGGACGGGATGGAAAAAAAAGGAATAGAAACTTTCGTAAGAAAACTGTAATGGCGGTGAAGTTATGGCGGTCAGTGGGGTCAACGAAATAAACAAGTGTTCCTCCATTTCCCAAATCTGAGCCCATCTTTCTTTCTCGTTCCGCTCGGGGCTCCATCCTTCGGGTGGGTTCCTCTCGATCGTCATCCCTTTACTCCTGGGTACCGTTTCAGCACTCCCGTTGCGCTGTACGATAAATATTTTATTGCGGAAATAACTGTAGGTAAGGTATGGCCGGGGTTCGGCTTACTGCAGACATTATGTACCCCAGTGCATCGAGCTCCGTCCCACCAACCCTCGGCATATCTTTGTTTGCGAATTTTATATCCAAAACCCCCCTCGGCGTGGTCACAAATTTTGAAATTATTACCTCCGAAAATGTTATCTTCTTTTTTATTTTGCGAAGGAAACAAAAATACGGAGTGGAGTTCCCGCGATATGTCTTCGTTCTCTTTTTCCCCACGTGCTGTGTTCTGTTCATTTGGTGCCAAGGGTTGGTCGAAAGCTCGTAAAGCATTCATCAGAGAAGTCTCTCTCATTTAAAATGTTTTTTTTTTCTCTCGTTCCCGCATTTTCCATGAAATTGTATTGTGCGAACCTCGCGGTCTGCGTGACGTGTGCATAAACCGTAACCGAGCTTTGGACGAGCTCGTTAATTGCCGGGTCTAGACGTCATTAATTATTGTTTTGCCTAGGAATGGAAAATAAAAGATATGAACGTTATAGGAACGAAGTGGAACAAGGCTTCACGTTTCGCGGGTTGTACGTACCTGAAATTTTTCACCCCAAAAGCTAAATCCAAACTGAGTCTAGGGGTGAAAAAGTGCTCTTACGACCTCCGAAAAATCGCCCACTCAATCCTCCGGGGTTCTGATCCGCATGTAGCTACTTTTGAAACTCTCCAGGCCTGTTTGTTAAAAAAAAGGTTAAACAGCCATTCATACCTTCAGCTTTCGTAAAAAGTTTGAAGATAATTCGAAAGAAAAATTAAAGACAGGGTTTTCCCTCCGGCCTTTTATACCGTAGGTATTATACTACATGATCCGATCGTGGGCAGACAGGAAAGTGACGATGAAAGAATACTCTTAAATATTTCAATGTAATGACGCCTCAGCTGTTTGCTACCCTTGGGGTTATTTCTTGGTGTAACACACTGGAGAGAAAAATGCGGCTGAATTTACAAAATACGCTGTTACAAAGGGGGTGAAACGAATATTCCATTCGTGGCTAGTCAATGTCAATCGGTTTTACAAATTGACTGTTTAACTCAACAAAATTTTCTTATGTTTTGTGGTGCCAACGCATGTATTTTGTGAATTCAACCACATTTTACTGTAAGTGGAGGTCCTCCAAAGTTATTACAATATTGTATCTGCGATATGTGGAGTTTCCAAAAGGCTATAATGATAAGTAACGAGTTGTTTTCCCACGGGGGGTGAACAAAAAATATTAAAATCGTGAAATAAAAATTCCGACCACAATAGAGAGAGAGAGAGAGACTTCCATCAAATCCGTGATAATTTCGGTTAAATATGAAATTCGAATTGTGAACATATTTGCTGAAAACCGGTGGGTATTCGGCCAAAGCTACCCCTCGGAATCGATTGGTGAGAAATTACGGTCAGCGGCTACAAAATAACAAGTGCAAGCAAATCTCTGTCAGTAAATCAGATAGCAGTCGATGCCCACGTTTCCTCTCTCGCTTCTTCCGCTTCCATCGGAGGAAAGTACTTTTATCTTCTATTTTCATTGAAAAAGGAGGATCGTGGCCTCATTTTCCTCTTAAAGATAGGAAAATATCTCCTCTGGAAATTCGAGACGAGCTTTACCCGGTGGATAATTTATATCCCTAGCAGTTCACGTACTGGTAATTGCCGGAGGATCGATTCCCAGACGGAGTTCAAATAGTGGTATAATTTTTAAAACCTTGCTAAAGATAAAATAATAAACGAAAAACATTCACTGAGGATTGACTTCCTGTTATGTCATGAAAAATCGCAGTTTGACGGCCGATTCATGACACCGCAAATTTCTGCTGGTGTCGGTTCATTGTCAACGCTGCATTATTTTTTAGCTTTTATAAATTGAGGTGAAAAATTTCTACGAAATTCCCGAGCTCGTTATCTCCAGGTTCTCCGGTGTGACAATTATTACCAATATACATTGAACCCGTGTACGTTGATTGAAACTGGTTAACAATCATTTTCGGAATGAAATGGTTGAATTTCAGGTATGCTCGTGGAAAGCCGTGGCAAAAGTTTTTCCAATGTGTACAGTTTTGTAGGAATTTTCGTGTATTTGGTATCATTCGCTGAAAATTAATAATGGAAAGTGATTCAAATTGTTCCATACTTCCGGAAACGTGTTTGGAGATTTTTTGTGTTTTTTTTTGTGCGTCGATCTGTGAAAGGCGAAATGAAATAATTAATCGATCAAGTTTGTTATATACCTGATTTGCATACGCGAGGATTTATTACGATTTGATCCAGAACTGTGCGAGTCTCGCTCTCGGTGAATTACGAACTTAAATATGAACGAGAGAAGTTTTTCCTTTCTAGAGATTCGCATTCCGATGTATAATATACGAAGGATGAAAATAACAGCGAAGAATTTTATTGTACACGTATTTTCATTCCTTTCTCCTGCAGTGGGAAAATACAAATTTTACTCGTGTCCCATTTTTTACGTTGTTTTTGAAATTATTTTACACGCCTCCTTTCAATGCAGAATACGAATTTCAAAGAGTGAACACAGAATCATTTGAACTGATCTTCTGATAATTTGATTCAATAAAAAATTCAGCTTTGACTTCGATCAGTATTGTCGAAGAATCAATAAATTCATCGAAGTAATTACATGAACCTTTAAGAAAAGCGCGTGCATTCCAGCAGCAAGCATAGTAAAGGACTCAACTACATACCAATTGTACCTACAGTTTGATTCTACTGCTCGATTGCCAACGCACACAAGGTTCGATGGATGAAAAATTAAACGAAAAAAAATTTAATTCAATTGGTACGACAAATTTTAACCAAACGTTTTGTCGCGTTATTTATCGTTGCAAACTTGAACCTCGTTGAATTAATTGGTTCGAGATGGCTTGAGCAGTTGGAACTGAAGATCGAGTATCGCTAACCGTCACAGATATTGTCAATTAGTTGCTGGCATAAACAGCATGGTAGAAAGAGAGGCGAGGTAATGCAGAGAATAAATTGATGGGCAATTAGATGTTTATTCCGTGGCAGATTCACAGGAATGATCGAATCGTCCAACGGTCCTGTAATGCGGTGATGCGTAATTGACTATCCTATTCATCAAGAAAGTCTCCCAAGCAGCACTTATACACATAACGAGGAAAGTTTGTCGTTGTTAGCAGGGATTATATACGATTCGCAGAATCCAACTAGGAAAAGATGAGAACTGTAACGATGATCGCATATACCGCATAGCGCCATTGCCTCGGAAATAGTCTCAATGGCATAATTAATCCGCAACGTGTCGAACCGTGGCACAGTTTACTGGTTTATTTTCGTCCTTTCGATTGTGGTAGAATTCAATGTTGCCAATTAATAAAGACTGGCAGGATATTGGATACGAATTTCGTCATACTGTCAGCTGAAAATATCAATCACCATCCACCCGACGACCAGTTTCCATTGAATAATTCAACATCCTGAAAAATTCTCGCAAGAAATACCACGTCCGATATTGACATAAATTATTCAGAGGGGTAGCGAAGAGTGCATAGTGTGGAATAAGGGGAATAAAATCATTAGGAACGGACAGGTTGACAGTGGGAATGAGAGGATGCTCCAAAAAGTTAATCGTAACTGCAGCATCCAATATTTGCCTCAAGAGATTGATGAACCGCTAATGGTTTCCACCGTCCAACCCAACGCATGATTCGATTCCATTATTCTAGTCCCGAGAAAAAGTTGAAGAAATATCGCTGATTCAATGACCGCGAAAACAGAATCGAGGAGCAAGTGTTTCGCTCAGCAGAATGTTTAGCAGTTATAGAAAAAAAAATGAATGACGGAAATAATAATAGTTCAACTGGCGTCAAAACAAGGACATTCCGTTCATGGTCCAAACTAAAATAAATCAGATACCGTTACGATATCGTGAAAAAAAATGAGAAAGGATGAAGATTCCACGTCGTAAAATACTAGATTTGTGACATTTTTTTATGGGTATATAGGTATATCATTTCAGATTAACATTTGCCAGTGATGAAAATGAGCACACTGTTCTATCTTTAAGCTAACGAATCTACCATTATTTTTTAACGAACCAATGACGGTGACACGTGGATGCTAAAATTGGTAAAACGTGCATCACGACAGTGACAAATTGAAGCCAGCATTACCAAATCTTGGATATTTTCTCGATAAAGAGGAACAAATAATAATAATAATAATAATAATAATAATAATTTATTGACTATTTCCAATACAGAGGAAAGGAAAGATATGGACAGGCGTAGTGATCAAAATCACACAGTAGAGAGACAATAAGAAAACAAGAGATAGTAAATCTGAATAGAAATAAACATCAATTGGAGACATCAAATCAATTCTGAACCAAAAAAAAGTGAGCCCGACTTCAGAAGGAGTACAGAATGAACATTTTTCAGAATCACTTCAAATCGACTCAGTTTGGTATGCGAGAGAATAATTGAGCTCTGCTCAGGCTCAGGCATTCATGTTGTCCCGTCTTTTCCTGTCTTTGAATAAGATCCGCCATCGAGAAAATGAATGGAGACGATCGTGTTATCAGTTTCAATCTAGCCCCACGATGATATCCGGAATCGATTTCTTGATCGTGAAAGTGGAATGATGAACGGAGTCCACTTATTGTTTTGATGAAACGAAATGTAAAATTGATAAATACGGATCAATTTCAGGGTCGTTCGGACGCACCCCAATCTCTTATCGAACGTTGGGAATATGAGACTGCCAATGGTGAAAATAAAATATCATATTTGGAAAAAGATGAGTCCATCAGAGGCAGTGCGGTATCCGTCGAGTTTGAGTTATGAATGATTCAGCGACGGGTATCGATTACTTCGACTCTGCTCTTCCTCATACTGACTGACGTCGGCAAGCCTGAAAGCTTCGATCTTCGTCTCTTTTCTGCCTCTATGTGATTGTTCTCGCCCGTCGTGTTTGATATTTTCCGATGAATGCGTTAATTTTGTCGTTTTCTATGAACAAGAAGAAGAACGATCTTTTTTTCCGGATGAAGATGAAACTATTTTGTGAATGAATGGTGTTTTGATTTTCATCCTTTCTTCCTTTCTTCCTCATTTTCGGCCTGCTAAATTCTGCAGCATATGAGTCATTAGCCAAAGTCCTTTTCATCCGAACAGTTCCAATAAAAAGCTGACTCTGCACTCAATAATGAATCTAAACGTGTTCATAAATCACACTGCAGTAGTTGTAACCGTTGAAATGAATTCGGTAATCAATTAACAAAGGACCTATTCGTCTTCCAGCGCTGTTTGCTGAGATAAATTCTGCCCACTAAGCAATGAGGGATCGATATTGAGTGGATATTATTCCGACCGAAGCCGTGGAGTTATTTACCCCGCATTGTTAATTTACGTCGATTTCAATCAGATGTAATTAGCATTACTAAATCAAGTTTTTCTTCGACGATTTTCGAGGTCGGATATCTTTCCGGAATCCGTATCCTGTGACGTCTGTGGCATCTGTGGTTGACGAATAAGCTATGATACCGGTTAGTATTAGTTTGAGACGTTTCTTAATTGGTAGTTGAATATAATTCCCTTGACCCGTTAATTAATAATAAAACTGCGGAGTGAAAATGGAAGACAACTTTTTTCTTCGTGTTTCTTTTTTTTCCCACCGTTTGCCAGCATAAGATCGTAATCCGTCTATTCAAATGTTGAGAAGGAGGATCTCAAGAAAACTAATTTGCCAAGATGAACTTTTCCACGAGATAAAAAGGTGGAACTGATTTATACGTGTTAATGCTTTCGAGCAGGAATTTGACGGGACTAAATTAAGTTTCTAATCCGATTTGCTGTTCGACCAGACTGACTGAGAACAACGTCAAACTAAGTTAAGGGTATTAGTAGCCTCGAAATCCGACGTTACTCCGATCTGTATGCTAATACTGATCCCCCAGTCAATTGCAATTCAATTGTCATCTACTTTTAGAGGAACAAATGCTAAGAAATCACAGGCAGTATCATCGGCTGAAATAAGAATAGCGATATTCCGGTCAATCGCATTTCATCTTCCACCCCAATAATCAACCTTCAACCTTGATTTCAGCAGGGACCTAGAAAGGAAGAAATGAAAAACCATTCGAATGAATTCCACTGTAAACGTTCCAAAGACAAGACAAGTTCTCAAAGTCTTTGGTACTTCCTAATTCATCAACTACCCATGTAGTAACTATCCAGTCTTCCCCGATTGAAAGTGTAAACTGTTGAATTACCAGCGTCATAAAAAAAGGTCAACTGTTTTATGATTTTGACAATCAGCCATGTACAAAGTTTGGCAAGATTTTACAATACTTATGCTGATGTGAGGCATGTTGATCAATTTTCGATGACATTCTATATTTTCCTTTTTTTCTCACATATCACAGGAAATTCTATCCACGAGATGACATCCTTCTCCCCACATTGAGGCACTTTCAAAATTTATGAAAAACCTGTTAAAACGTGCGAAGGTACGAACTTACAACTAGCTATAAGGTGAAGATCGATTCTTTAAATGAGCTGATGTTTTTTTATGATACAATTTCATAATCATTATGTATATTATGCAGTGAAGAAAATACGCGAGTTGGGGGATATGATTAAGGATGTATAGGCCATACAATCTCAACCAAAAGTGAGTCTCGTCGTCAATATTGAGTACTTCGAGATGAGATAAAAATCGGAAAAAAATCAACCACAATCAACATGATAAAAGTATTCATTTTCAATAATAATAATGCCCAAAAGTTATCAACAAATTGTTTAAACGAATCATTGTTTAACAAATTTCCTGGTGACGTTATTTCTTTTCATGTCAAATGAATTCGTTAATCTTTCTGAATACACATGAATTTTTTCTGAATTTTGTCACTTTTTTTGAATTTCCGTTTTCGGAAATTTCTAAAGGCTGTATTTACAAAACTATTAGTTCCACGCTCCGGAAACTTCGGAATTATAACCTACATCGTTTCCACAATAACATATCCAAAATTCCGATTTTTTTCTCCATTTTTCAAAATCGAAAACGGAAATTTAAAAAAAATGACAAAATTCTGAAAAAATTCATGTGTATTCGGAAAGATTAACGAATTCGTTTGACATGAAAAAAAATAACGTCACGGGGAAATTTGTTAAACAATGATTTTTTTAAACAATTTGTTTATAACTTTTGGGCATTATTATTATTGAAAATGAATACTCTTATCATCTTGACTGTGGTTGATTTTTTTCCGATTCCTATCTGATCTCGAAGTACTCAATATTGACGACGAGACTCACTTTTGGTTGAGATTGTATGGCCTATACATCCTTAATCAGTGAAGTAGGTGAAGATTGGTGTACGAAAAAAAAGTGTAAACATTTTTAGATGTAGCGGTAAGCTGCAGTGCAGGGTGAAATTAACTCCTAATCCCATGTCTGGCTCACTTCGATGCCCTCGCACACCGCTGCTAGATACTTTAGACTTTAGAGAAGGGTCGGGGCAGAACAAGCAAATGACTACGTTATATCCAGCCGCAGTCTTACCTTCTGTAATTCGACGAGCCACTCTCTACTTCTCAGTTTTCCTCACTCCTTTTCTGCGCATTCTTTCCCGAGCGAAAAAGGATCTAAAGATCTTTACTCGTCTGAGTGTGTGTGTAGCGTCTCCCGCAGGAAGAAATTCTTTGGCTTGGGGCTTGGTTTCATCTAGTTAGAGATTCGTAGCCGTTGTAATTCTTGGGATTAGTTTTCTCGCCCAGAAGTAAAAAAGCTCGGAGACCCTTGCTGCCAGAGAAACAGCCAATTTATTCAACAGGTTTTTTTCCTTTTCTCTTCTTCGAGGTGCAATCCGTCGAAAATCTCACCGTTAGATGACTTGAAAATTGTATAAAAATTACAGATCTTAGGATTAATTAAAAAAGGGATGAGTTACAGGCTCTAGGGACTTCGGATTCGGTTTTTATTCAATCTCTCGAACAACCGACATTCCAGAATTCAATACCGCAGCTTTAACTGCTGTTCAAATTGTTATTACCTCCGTTGTTATAACGCCCTTTAATTTGGTGAAAGCTTTGCGTGTCTGGGTAGACCGCCGATATATGTTCTCGAAATCCCGCTCTTTATCGAATATTTTCTAATATCTGGACCGCAGTTGGTGAGATTAGTCACAGTTCAACGAATTATTGCACCGTCAGTAAAAAGTTTTCGCGTACGCCACCAGCCACCCCATAAACCTATCCTTCACAATTTTCTTCCCGAACCATTTCCTCAATCCTTCCGCTAACACTTACCGAGCTTTCAGCAAGAACTGCAACCTAATGATCGTGATAAATCGAAATTCTCAAATAATTGATAATGCAAAAATTCCGCGACACAGTTGGGATCTTTTTCTCAAAGAAACTATGGTCCTGTGGTCGCTCGGAAGAAAGAGGTTCACGTGACAAGAAAAAAATCGCCATTTTTTTAACATTTCTCCGAAGTCGGTTATCAAATGGTTGTAAAAATTCAATTTACACTATATCCTGATCCCCGTAGAGACATTTGGATTTTTTTAATTTTCGGAAAGCGATAGAATATATCAGTTTGAATGCGGGTATACGGGCGCTTAAAAGGTTCAACCGATTTGCATTGAGGCCGTTTAATTATTTCCCAACGATTAAAAGTCGAGGAGAAACCACTTGAATATTCGATTAAGGACTCGACAAACGAAACACTACAGAAGTCAGTATTGATTTATTCGGCCATATTGCAATCGGTCTCTCCCCGCACTTGTCGTTGGCGAAATACCTTTTTCACTTCCCATTCACAGTGTTACTAGGAAGTTCGGGTGTTCGACTGACCACAAGAAACTTCGTTGACCTTAGAGACCGGCGATTTATCAAATCCACAGAAGCAACAATGTCGGGGGAAATATGTACAGATTTCCGCGGTTTTGGTAATTAGCGCATCTAGTTTCTCCCGAGTCACCTAGGGAGGGAAAGGAATTCGGCCAATTTTGGCCGGTAGCGAATCTCAGTCGGACATTCCCTAGCCGAAATTTCGCAGACATATCTCCGGACCGAGGAAGGTTGACACCAACCACTTTTGCCCTCTCGTAATCAGGGCCAAGTCTTTTAATAAGAGTCTAGGAGGAAATAAATTATCGTGTCACAAAAGACGTGAAGAAGCTCCACGCTCTGACAAAAGTTATCAAAGTTAGAAGCGGAAAAAAAATGTTCACGAAGGGCGAAAGGAAGGAATTAAAGATACATTCTTATTACACCATCCTCGAGTATTCTCCCTATTTCACTATTCTTTTTTATTTATCTCTCTCTTCATTTTACATGTCCACGCCTTTTGAAAATTTGCATTATCTACGCGATTAATGGAAGTCGGATTGAGAAATATTACTAATAGATTCTCACTTGCAGAGTTATAGTCGATCGTTTTAATTACGATGAGGAACTTCATAGATCGAGAAGCGAGTAATCATCTCTCTCGGGTATAAGGAAAAGAACGACGTTGAATTTGAAGTTTCAATATCGCCAATCAATCCGGAAGGATAATGAAAAAAAAATAGACAATCCGAAGTTTTTAGTTAATCCCAGTGGAATCGACTCGAAGGATTTCAATTGAACTGTTTAATTACTTCCACCGAAAGTTGCGCTGCGTTCAGCGAATTCATAATTTTTTAGAGATTGTGAAAAAATACTTTCGTAGCTTAAACTTCGATACAGCAAAGGGAACGAGAAAAAATGTGATTTATCTGGTCGCATTTTTTCCCTTTACATGAAAATATACCAACACACTACCCTGGTGTAGTCAACAGCCACAAATCAGGACGCGAAAGAATCGGAGGAACTATATTTTCAAATCCATCATTCATTTTTTTTCCTAACTACATATACGTTCCCGGTAAATATGGAATATAAAGTCTTATTTACCTTCGTACCAAATCCAATGTCGCGGGATTCAAGGCTTGGGAAACGAACCGGAAGCGATCTTAAAGACTTATAGAATGAAGGAAGTGTAAAAAAAAGATAACCCCGGCATCTAAGACCTCGAAATGGATACGGTAAACCGGATCGAGATCCTTCCAACAATTGCTACCTTATCGATACGTCGAAGGGTAGAAAATAATAGAAAATTGTTCCACGTTAAATGCTGGCAAAAAATCGCTTTATGAGATAAACGAGAGTTGGCACGTATTGCTTTATCGACCGCTACCGTTTTTTTCTTATATTATTCGAAAGCATATCTAGCAGTATACTACAGCTTCCCGGTTCATTAGAAACAGGAGATAAATAGCGGTAGTAAATGAATGGTCCGGTTCAAATAAAGCAGCCTGACCGTGCAACGTATTCCTTAAAATGAAACTGTACATCAAAAACCCCAAAAAGAGAAAATATTGTTTATTTCATAATTATTTCGGAAGTTCAACGTGAAAATCGTGATCAGCGACTCCGAAAAACGTCTTGTTACTGGATCTGACATCGAATTCGTCATCGGTGACCCCAAGGACCTTCGATCACCAATTTCAATCTCGAACCGATCGTTTGGCGGATTTTTTAGCAGCCCATTTAACTTACCATTTTGAATTTTGCAAATATGACCTAAGATTGTCGTGAACCCAGCAAGCTTTGAGGTATCAACTTTCATCAAAATCGGTTGATACGTTCTCGAAAAATCACCATTTCTATCCTACTCTATTGGGGTGTTCATTTTCTGGGAAATTCGACAATCACTCGACCAATCAAATCCAATATCCAATTAGTTCTGAATTCGGCAAAGACGTGTCGATTTTTAATATTGTTATCCATAATACCATGTATCAATATTCATCCGGCAAGGTAATGGCGAATTTCAGTTTCTGTCATTAAGGATCAATCTTTCAGTGACCAGAAAACGTGTCATGAAGACCGGATGTGACAGTGAGAGAATTTTTTTTTCTCAGCTTTGCAGCCAAATTAGAAAATTCTTGTGTAATTTAGTCAAAGTGGTGTTAATTCGGTCTATTTGCATAGATTAGAATCACACTTTGATCTTTTCACCGAATAAAATTGCGAGTCCTTCGTTCACGCCCGTCCTAATCTCAAAATCGAATTCCTGAAATGAACTTTCTGAGGGTTCATCCAATCAGTGAAGGTGATGATACAAAAAAAATCGAGTGAAGTTCCAGGGATCGTTTATCAAGATACTCGTTACATTTTGCTTATTTTTGATGACTCCTACTGATTTTAATCAACGATGCGCGTTTTTGATTAATTTTCGCCTCTCGTCTAGCGACTGTATTATCCGAGGCGTCAGATAGGTAAGAATATATGATACCTAGAAAGACACGCAGCACCGCGTCCAATGTGAGAAAAACACTAGAATGAGAAAATACCCTGCAGTACTCAGAAAATACTCGCTTATTTTGCGACATCTTTTTCACGGACGCTGCGCCTTGCTGTGCTAGTCTACGATGAGAAAACCTCGGTCAGAATTACGCTACTACATAAATTATAGTGTTTCTTTTTTTTCTACGGTCGGGGTGAGGGTACAATACAATGGGTGGTACGAGTACGATAAGCACCGTTAAAGCTCGAAATTAGCTGTTCAGCAAGAATTAAGTTGAATCCATTTTGTCCTTTGCGGACGATGCTTTATCTCGGAGCTTTTTTTCACCGCATTTTCCTCGAAGATGCAGATTTTCTTAGATTCGAACTTCGGCTTTAGTTGGTTCAGTATTCTATCGTCACGGGTGGAGATTAAATCGACACGCAAGTTTACTGTTCTGCTGAGTGAGTTGAAACCAGCTCCTTCTTGCCATCTGAATCTTCTCAATCGCACCTACTTGAACCTTTTTCTTTTTATTGAGGTCTGAGGGGTTTCGTTCCAAAGCTTGGTTATTCCAAAATCGAATAAACTGAAACAGTAAAAGTTTTAATACAAGGGTGTAAAAGATTTAGAAACTGAGAGAAAGAATTTTAGACCTTTTTTACTCGGCGAGAGTCCGCGGTGCAGTTATATAAATTCGTGCATGAAACTACCTCGGCAAAACCTATGGTCATACGAAATATAATTTCGTGGTAAAAATCTATTAAATTTATCCGAGTTACGTGGGCACTTTCAAAGATAATATGCTTCATGCTCAGCACGTAGAAGATATAATAGAGGAAATAGCATCAGATGATACGAAGCAAGATGCGGTGGACCGAAAGAGGCAATAGTTGGATAAGGATTCCAATCCGCTTCGTGGTACTACTACTTCCTCGACACAGGTTTCAAATCTGCTCCACTTATTTCAACAATCGGATATAACGCCCTCTCCGATTCCGCGTGTTAACGATTTCGAATAGTTCATTTATTCCATTTATTGCTGATTCCACTTTTGGATTTTTAAGTTTTGAAGATCAACAATCTCAAGATTCTTCAATCTCAATCAGGTTTACATTTTTTCGTGTACTTTAGGGTTAAGAACCTGATCAAAGAAACTAAAATTATTGACGTACAATTTTTTTTTGCACATTAGTGAATATAAAGCGAAATCAGTTGCAATTAGTCGCTGTCGTAATGTAAAATCCGACTCTTCCATGCACTCACAGATCACGTGACAAGCGATTGCAGGGATTTCGAGTGACTGCAACTAATCTCTCAAGTGAATTCGAAGTTATGTTAAGCGATTCTTCACGTGATTTTAACCTATTTCACTGATTTTGATTTTTTTTTAAGTGATTTCAATGTTTTCCAAGTGATTTTTAGAGTCTCAAAGTGGTTTAGAGCTTGCTTCAAGTGAGTTCAAGCTTTCAAGAATGATCCAAGCCTTTTCAAAGTTCTTTGACGCGGTCTTTAGTCAATGTTTCGATTTCAAGTGATTTTATTTGTGATTTCTCACGATTTCTCACGATTCTAAAGTGATTATAGTCAAAGTAGGTTAGAAGAAATGATCTAAATCCCTTCAGATCGCATAGATCGCTCTGAATCCGGCGATAGACAGAAATTCAATCGAATACAGAGAAAATGGAAGTAAATGTCTTTCGGAATTTACTCTGAATTGATTCGAGTAGGTAAGCTACTTGGAGGATGATAAAATTTACTCATTTAATGGGGTGCTCGTAATTTCAAAGCTTTGACCATTCACCTGAAGGGCTTTGAATAATTATGACCACCCTCTGGGCGGCGAGAAACGGGTTGGGAAACTGTGGGATATCACGATTTTAACTCTCACAACTAATGTTTATCGTTAGCAAAGTGCTCGTGCTTGCAGTTTTAGGTCCAACGCCATTTGTTACGGCAAAGAACGTCGGCGTGGTGTAGAAATTCGTTGAATCACGTTTCTGGAATCTGCTCGTTCGAATAAACTCGTGGTGATAAAAATTTCGAACAATTTTTGTTATGTAAAATCTGAGAACCGGATTTTCGACCTTCCTCGATATACGTGAAATATTATTTTTGCGAAGAGGCACTCGACGAAATTCCTTTTTATCTGTGTTTCTCTTTGAAATTGTAAGAATTCGTCCAGGAAAGGTGAACAAGATTGATAACCCAAAGTGGTACTTCTATTGATACAGCCTACTCTCGTCTCGCCTACACACCATATACCACAGTCTTTCGACGAGTGTGAGATATAGATATTGAACCACCATCCAGAATAACCTGGCTCTGACAGTCCCGCTATTTATGTCTCCCACCAACATATCTGCGAACCCCGTGACCCCGGAACGATATCCGCACACGTTCCTTTTCGCATATCCCATATTTGTTCAAGATTTTTTTTTTCACCAACAGACAAAAAAAAACGATAATTTTGCGACAATAACTTCTTCAATGTTGAAGAGTTACTCATTTTTAGAGTACAGTAAACATTCTTTTGTGAAGTCCATGAAGTCAATGTTAGTCCAATAAAATCCGTTGAAATCTTCAAAGACCCTTGAAGTCTTTGAAACCACTGAAGTCCTATGATGCCCGACAAAGTTTCATAGAAACTCTCCCAATCTCTGGAATCCTTGAAATCTCAGTAATCCCACAAAGTCACACGAAGTCCCATGAAATTTTAAAAATTCCTTAAAATTTTTGCAATAATCTTTCAGCATTATTGAAATCTGTGAAATCCGTGAGATTACGAAGTCTGCGAAGTTGTGAAACATCTAATTTACGAGATTTTTCCGGGTAATTAACCTCCGGTCTACACCCGTGTATCCTTTCACTCTCTGATTTTCCGCTTCCTCCTATCTTCGTGTTGTAAATTTCTATTTCCTTCGTTACTGCGGTTATATCCACGGTCGACTAGCCCCTGTTTGATACCGGCGTTCAGACATGGTTGTACATTTATAGAACTATGAATTTATCGAGAATCAATAGAGAGACTGCGTTACTTTCTAGTCAACATTACGGATGAAATTGAATCTTTTGTACAAAATTCAAGTCATCTTACGGGTGTACGGTACAGTGACGAAATTACTTCATCGATCGCTGTTGTTTGTTCGTGTTCAGTTTAACAGCTCCGGTCATAATGTAGGTGGGTATCAGTTCGGCGAAATGACCGGACTTCAATTCGCGCCACGTTCGTCCACTACCTTACGACCCACAGCTTAGCATATCAAATAAGCAACCAATCTTGAAACAATAACTAATTCAACAACTGCTGTTTATAGGGAATGGCGCGGGCAGGTGCTTCCTTGTAAAGTCTGACGACTCAACCTCCACTCCTATCCTCTTCAGGAGTGGTACACTGTGCCCTTGGGAAGACACTGAGATAACTAATCCTGTCCAATTAGTCACCACTATTAATATAAATTAGTATGTGACACCGGTCTAGTCGTGAGCTTAGCTTATAATTCTACAAACAGATGATCCCGGGGTTTGAATGCTTCGTTTAGGTAATATTTTCAAGCAAAATAATGTCAGCAAGGAAAACGGAGGTATATTTTTTCTAACGACTTTTCTTCGTCACAATGATTAGTCACGAGGCGTGGGCGGTTCCGGAAGTACTCCGCTTTTTTCTACCATTCCGATGGTTGTAAAGTTTGAGTTTCGTCGAACTCGTATTTTTGGACGGTTATTTTATCACTCGATCTTACTGCGTTGATTGGCAAGAATTATTTCACGTTTATATGCCTTCGGCGGTACGGATTTTTATCGACAGCTGTTTATATTTTAATGAGAGCTATAATCGGCTGAGAAAAACTCAGGACTTTCGAGGGCGAGGGAATTGCTTGAATTACTTTAGTATCCACTCAATTCTTAATGAAACACATATAAGACGTAAGAAATAGGAGAAAATGTTGAAAATTGGTAACTGTTGAATGAATATTTTGCGTTTTGAATCTGCAATCTTATTTGAGTATATTCTCTAAACCTCTCACGTGAATATTACAACAGTGTTGTTTTAAGCCAAAGGATTTGAGATATATACAGAATCAGAGAAATCCGCGGTGGGATAAAGAGCTCCCCGTTGAATAGGATTTCTATTTGTTCAGAGGCTTTACAGAGGCAATATTATGCCCACTCAACCAAACGACAAACAGTCAAGTCTGCAAATTTAACCCATCCTCGTGAATCGGGCACAGGCTAACCCTCTTCAGTTTTGACTATTGGTGAAAAAATTTGAATATTCATTTTTGTAACACTTGTACTTATCCTTAGGAAGCTTACTTTATCAGACACTTGCCTCCAGCTTGTTCAGCGAACTTGACACTCATGGGATATGGCCTATACCTTTCACACTTACCACACAAATCTGCACTCTCTTTCCTCTTTGTGAGTAGTTCATCACTCCTCGCTTATGTCACAATACAGAAACTAAAAGGGAAGAAATGTCTCTTCAAATATATAATCCTTCCTCTCATCCTGCTCGCATTTTATCCCGTCGCGATCCAACCACTTATTCATTTTACGTTCAAAGTGGTTTTGGCTGGTTGAAAGAAAAAGCCCCGGCTCCATGGTGTCGGGTTCAACCTCGACCTTGGTGCAGATCGTGTTACCACTTAACGGTTTCCCTGTTGTTTTCTTCATCGCTGTCACTTTAGTCGGTGGTAAGTGTGACTGAAACTGACTCAAGAAGGAATTAGTTTTCGACTGGGTCTCGCAAAGACGGTGATAAAAAAGACAAAAGCCAGACACCAGATGTTTCAAATGCAGCTTCGATGTATCGGATGTGAACCGTTGCTGGAGACACGGGTCATCGAGGATACCCGGAAGCCTGAAATATTATCTTAGATTCCGTGTCGCGGAGTGCGGAACTCGTGACGGACGGGACGATAAAACTTTAGAGGCCTATAAATCAATGTTGAGGATTCCGGAGGATCCTCTGACTCTATAGATAATGGCCCAGCTCGCACCTAACACCGCCCCCTAGAATTCTAGCTCTTGGTATAACTCAGCTATGTCGTAGATCTTTTAGTTCAGCGACACCTACGACCTCCGCTGAGACTCTGGAGAAAATATCCTCACGACCGTAAATTACAAGTGAGAATATTTGATCGAAGAAACTCGTAGTTGTCACACCGGGATGAGACACGTCGAGACAATTGAAACATGCAAATGTCATTTTAGAGGCTGGAGAGGGTCAGATGTTGAAGAGGATCACAAGAAGGGGTCACGGGTCATCAGGGTGGGTCATCCGAAAATCCGTCTTTGAGGAGGCGACGGGTCGTCCAGTTGGAGGGTAAAAGTGGGACGCGCGATGGGTAACTTTGGGACGGTGGAATCTACGTGCTAGTAACGTCCCAGTCCTGCAGTCGCCGTAGCGTGAGTGATAGATAGAGAGAAATCCGAGGGAATCTAAAGGAAACGGTTCTAGGATGGATTTAGGGATTTATAGCGTCACGCTTGCTGGTCGGCACGATATAATCCCCCACTTTATTTGCACCTTCTGGGATTCGTGTGTGTGGGTACCTACTCGGGGAAGCTTTTTGCTCGGAGGTTAGCGAAAATCGCATTTAGTCTTTGTACTTTGCGAATGGCAAAATCTAGACTATTGATCCGGTTATTTTATCGACTTCCCGTGTGGTTTGGCGGAAATAGTAGCATGTTGTTTATTACTCCTTGTAATATACATCTCTGCATGAAGTTATGTATTACACGGTAGTATATCAAATGCAATAATACAGTATTTGCCGTGTGCCTACAATCTGTGATACACTGCTCTATATACGTGCTGTATTATTACCACTTATGTAAATAACGAGGGGACAGATTATTAACCTTCTTACCTATTCAGATAACGATGGGATTCCGTTTGATATCCGTAACAGCGCTGCCTTTGAGCATTCGACTCTTCATTCAATTTCTGTTTCCATTTCCAAAATCCCCCCCTCTGAATGAAGTTCGGATTCAAATCTCAGATAGGGATTCTAATCCTGATAAAATTATAACATTTCCGAATACGAAATCAACCCACTTGCAAGCGATGGACGTGATTTGATACATTTTCAGAGGTTTCTCGATGACATCGAAAAGGCGAACTTCAGCACGTGAAAAGAAAATTATCCAACTGGGATCTTTCAATGGACCAGTGCCGCGAAACCTGGTCAACATTTTATAAATCATTCGATAAACGTAAAGAATGGTGTGCTATAGTTTTTTGGGTTTCAGTTTCAGAATTTTTTGTCATAATTGCCAAAATTCAAAATGACGGTCGATAATGGTGAAGAAAAAATCCGCCAAAATTAACTAGTAGCGATTTTTCGGGGCCGTTTTGGAATCTTCCAAATTTTATCCAAAACAAATGATTGGCGCTATAAAAATTTCCTTCCCAATACTCTAACTTTTCTTTTAACTCAACCTTTTGGAAAATCTGAACAAAAACAGCTGGATTTCTGTGATCAATTTAGAATTTATCGACTTAAGATACACGAGGGACAAGATCGCCTTTTCGGCTTGCGTATAAACTCAGACCGGTATGGATTTCTCCGTTCGTTGGCTTTACGTTAAATTCTCGAACGTTTTTCGTTTAACAAAAATTCTTCTGAACCACGCGAAAATCAAAATTAACATATTCCAGCTTCGTTGATGCTCTTTTTTTCCTTCTTTGTACGTTATTGATGATAATAATCATACATAATGTTCATCGAAAGCAGAGGCAGAATAAAAGAGATCTACACGGTTTGATGGGATCAAGAATATCTCAAGTGCAGGGTTTCAGATCAAAGTGAAAAGTTTCAAATCAACGTAACACTCCAAGCAGGTATTTCTCAAAAGTTGATCTTCAAATTGAAAATTGTTTGGTTTTCAAGACGGAGGGAAGAATTTAAGGGTTGAAAATTACTCGAGTGGACACGAAACGCTCCAAATACTATAATTTTTTAGAGATTGAATCCAAATCAGAAACTTCACCTGTGAGGTTGAAAAAGATACCGATGTGAAACAGACCCGGCTTCGTGACATGAAACCATGACTTCGCACTAAAACACTCAAATAATCGCAAAGTGTTTCCGTGGAAATACGTTCTCTGATATATTTTTACTTCTGTTTTTCTACCATTATTTCTTTCCCGCCCGTTAACGGTGCAGCAATTTAGTCACGAAAATTTTCAACTCCCAGCTCACGTTGTGTAAGCGAGATTTCTGCTCCTCCATGCGATAGCAGTCGCTAACGAGTCACAGCAAACCATACCGCATCTTGGATATGACATTCTGTACTCTGATGTTCACGTTCACTTGTACAAGCTTGAAGAATGGGTGTTATAGATCACTTTTAATGATTGTACGCGACGAAAGAGGCCAGAATTCGGCTGGTTGAAAATCCGAAGCATTCGGTTGTCCGACTTTAGTGACATTTGGATGTTAGCACTCACTGAAATGGATAGAACATAATAATAACGACCATCCGCGAGTACCTTGACGACATTATTTGCGGCGTGGGTCAACCATGGTGAGGTACTTTCCGAGCGAGTTGTTTTACGAGGGTTGAACCTGGCTCAAACCAATCCCAACGACATCCTACCACTTTTTAAATCTTCTCATTTTGTCCCCATCTTCCCCGCGATTTCTTCCGTCGTCATTAAATCTGCAGAGATTTTTTTTTTGTCACTTTTTAATTGCTGATATCGCAGCGTGAAAAGCCTGCCCGTTTTCGTGCTTAGAGACTTGGGAATAACAGAGTACGTCGGATTGTTTCTCGATCCGATTCGTAATCACCATTCTTCTAGCGAATTTATGAAAAGGTTGGAATCCCGGCTAGCCGTCGGGTGTTAACGAGTTTCTTAGACACTTTTTTATCACTGACGCAGGAGCTCCATCTTCCAGATCGTTATTTCTGTTATTAATGAATCCAGTTTCACGTTGCAGGGATATGGATAGGAAACCTTGGTGCACATCGTCGTTCTAATCATGGATTCATTTTTTCACTAACTTGGGATACCTACATCCATCATTGTCAAAGCCTAGCTTGAGTCGCCGGCTCTGTCGGCTAGACCTCTGGCCAAAGGTGGGGCAAAGTTTGCTATAGTCCAGCACTTTCCAGCTGTGAATAAAACGTTAATAGCCGTGCCATCCCATCCGGGTGAAATGGGAAATAACGTTAATGTGTAAATCGATATAAACAGCTAGTTTATGTTCTGCGACTGTTGGAGCAACTTGTTTTGTAGCTTTGTAAAAATTCTGGTAAAAACGTTTCTGCACGTTCATAGCCAGCCATGCAATAGTTTCGGCTCGTTGCTTTGATTTATTTCACCCCCAATTACATTTTTATGTTCGCATAGCAGTTTTGACCGGGGCCAAAACTGCATACAAATAATTACTTTACGAGCTGCAGACAGCAGGATCACGAAACTAAACGATAAAATCAATCCAATCAAACCTCTGCACCGTATACGTACATCGAAACAGAATCTGGTGAAATTAATTTTGGTTTATTCCGTGCAACGTACTGAGAACGATCTAATCTCGCTCTCTGGTGTGCATTCGAGTATTAAACGCATCCACGCGCTCGCTGCTGCAGTTCTGAAAGTTTTCATAAGAGCACAAGCTTATGACTTTGTCGGCATATTTCACCTCTGTACCTTCGAGATAACTCCTTTTACGAGGTAGTTGTTCGCGAGAAGGGCCGTTTGGTCGTATATTTATCCTAAGCTTGAGGAAAAAAGAATAATCCACTTTGGTAACAAACTGAGCCAAGGATGTGCCTGGATTTTACGGGACCGTTATTGCCTACTCGAAGGTTTATTCGAAGCCTAGTTGCATTTTCGGGCAAATAAGAGAGAAAATAACTTGACGTTAATTAAAAGGTTAAAATTTCATCAAGCACAAATTATTTTTTATTTGCTCAACTAGCGCGCGGTCGTTTTTTCAGTATTTTTAACAGCGTTACCGAAGGATGACCCAGATCGCGATTGAGATGACCGGTTATTATTTTACGAGAAAACTTTTCCTGGCTCCGGAGGATAGACTCCCGTTTCTCAAATTCGTTACATTGATACTTGAGTAAAATGTTTTCCAAGAACGCTGGCAGCCGATTAACGGATGCAATATCAGAAAAGTACTTTAGTACGTACCTCGCCGTTGAAAGTCTTCAGCGCATCGTGTACACTGTTATCATTGTATTACGCTGACATCAATCTTTATGATGAGCTCGTAAAATACCCTTCAGGGATAGTCGGGCATCCCAACACCTGATCCGGAGGTGTGAAAAATGGCTGACTGAAGAACCTGAAGCTGGACAATAATATACATCACTTACGCTCGATGGTACTACTGAGCAGGGTGCGAAAAGAGCGCGCCTCAATGTGAAAAGTGAAGCATTTACGATTCACGCGGTGCGCTAATTGTTCTCGGTTCAACTGTTTTGAATTAGGATATTCCATCCACGCTACACAGGTATTGGTGGCGACGATGATGTCCCGTCACATTTTGCACAATGTGAAATCATACATAAATCTTCCCTCGGTGTTGTCAATAATTTTTTGAATAATTTCCCAACTTCCCCACTGTAACGAAGTGAAACGTGACCCAACTCCCTTCCACAACGTCGGCTCTCTTGCGACCCTACATTCACTATCCCATCAGACTGAAAAAAAAAACTGAATGACTTTTCGTTCACATTTAAACTAATTCACTACCTGATCGTTATGTGTTAGACACATTTGCTTTCTATTCCCGTTCATCGTTTTTAATATGAAATATGAAGCCGACGTAGTACACAAAGATTAGGCACGGTTTTTGTGTGCAGCCTCGATTTACTTAGTCGTCATAATTTTTTGTATGTCCAAGAATACTGTACTTAACGATTTTCTACTCCAAAGATTATGGCTGTAGATTCTTTCCTCAAGATCGGAGGGAGATCTGAAGACTGGGCATAATGATAGGTCTGTGGAAGAAGTTAATTATACACTCGGCTCTTTGAAGTGATTCGTTCAACGGTCGTTTGGTGTAATCTCTTGTTCTTCAGATACAGTGATTGTACAGGCAAGTGTGACGAGTGGACAATACTATACTATACAGAGTTGTTTTCAAGTACGCATCCGCAAAAAAGCCCTAGTGTCCAAAGTAAGCCATTTGCAATGTGCGCATGCGCCAATTTTATCGTTTCAATTCTGATGGAATAGGATTTTCCATCTACCCTACACAGGTGCCGAAAATCAAACAGGTTTTGAAAAAAAAATGTGATGATGTCCTTTCATATTTTTCACACAATACAATGTGAAATCGGACACAGGTATACATCAGTCTCCCCTCGGTGTTGACAATTTCCGATTGATTTCCTAACTTCCTCATTGTAACGAAGTGAAACGTGACCCAACGCTCTCCCACAACATCGGTTCTCTTTCGACCCTACATCCACTACCTCCGACCAAGCTTTTCGGCTTTTATGTTACATGCGGCTAATAGCCATGGGGAAGAATGGCACAGCGGGTGAGTGGAACTTGATTTAATGGAAGTATTAATTCACACTGAACCATGATATTGATCTCGAATATCGAGACGCCAGACCACTCGTGAAATTTCAAACATAGCTTAAATTCCCTTGTGTACGAGAGCAAACGTTCAACCGACCGGAGATCGTTCATACATCCATCATCAGGTAAACTTCTATACTGATATTGATATCCCTGTCAGCATTCAAATACAGTGAAAATCGGGAATACGTTCCACCAGATCAGACTGAAAACTCGGAATAAATTGGCAGTGAGGAAAATTACTCCACTGCAATAATTCGTTTGTCATAGATTAAAAATCAAGAATATTGTATTGTTAGGTAAAGGCTCGAAGTTCGGAACGCTTTTCGACTCTCTGGTGGACAGAAGTTTTCGAAGTTACGGTATACGTCGGAAGTAATCATGTTGAGTTTCCGTCGTATCCTCTTGACAGGATACAGTGCTTAGAGATCTACCTCAGCGTAACCTGTAGAACAAGAGGAGGATGATACGCCGTAGGCACGACAACGGCGTCAAAAGGCCAGTGGGTCTTACCATGCCAATGTCACTCAGCTGAAATCTCGCTCTCGGTGGAATTCGTGTCTCTGTATGACACTACCCCAGAAAGCAACGGGATTCCAAACTCTTTGGATGATGAGACTTGCGCGTATTGGCGCCTTTATGTGGTTCTTCTCGCAGTTCGTGGAGAGACAATGGTCGACTTTAGTTCGTGAGAAAGGGAAAAAATTCTCATTTAATGACTGACTTTCGACAATATTCTCGCGAAAAAACCATAATTTGTAAAATAAAAACCACCTATGAAATAGGGAACTCGTTCCCAACAGTAAATCTTGTTCCGCTGCACAGCACATTATGACAGCAATTATAAATCATTAATAAAATCACTAACGACATCGGTGCTTCGTACCGATGAAAGTTACCACCGTTTTAAGTATATAAAAGGCGAGGTTTACTCAGATTTGTTATCTAGTTGTCTGCTGATCATATTTCAATCAGGACGGCATGGATACTTGGGTGAGTCTGTTTCACAAGTTGAAATAATTCTGTAGAGGAAAAAGAACGGGATTCTAAAGCAGGGTATCTATTCGATCGAGTTAAGGTTCGTTTCGTTAGTTAAAGCGAGAAGACAGCCACTTTGTTTTCTGCATCTTGCAGTGTTCTAATTCTCCTATTCGACCGTCAGCCCCTAATATATTCTTCTTGGGATGCAAATGCTCACGCTTAATAACTCAGAATTTAATCAGCGCCGAAGCAATTTATTCAAAGATAGCGTCCGCTTGCTCGGCTGTATACTATGTTTGTACAACTCCGCTGTCTACCTCCATTACTTACTTCAGGCACGTTTGAACGGAATTAATTGAGAAAAATGATATTGCTCGACTTGAACATTGTTGTGACTTCAATCGAAAAGAAATATGCCATTCTTTCGTCGCGTCAAAAACATGTCTAAGAAGCCAAAATAGTTTCCAATCATCCACAATGTTCACGGTTCTGTTTCTTTCAGGTATGGCTTTCGACGCTCTTTGCCCTCGCGACAAGCGCGCCACAAGACACACAATCAAGGAATCAGGATTTCTTCAAGGCATCGATCGTATTACCAGATCTGCCAGAAGTCGGAGGGATAATTCGCCTCGGAGAACCATCAGCCTTCCAGCTACCAAATGGTAAACTTACGCCGGGTTCTCTGGAGTATAAGAAAGTAAACCGGAAGAGACAACTCCCAGGGCTGGGAAATTTCGGCTTTGATGCTCTTTCCGTATCGCAGCCGGCTCTGAAGGCTCCAGCGCCAGTGGCGCCTGGATTCCTCGAGGTTAACGCGGATCCGAGTCCCACCGCAGGGCCGGCACCAGTCAGTTCTAATATCGAGTCGAGGATCAGCGTGGATCCGGTTTCTGCACATTATGCAAATTTAGCCGGTGCGTCCCAGCACCATGCCCAAAAACGATATCATCATTCCGGGGGTTATCAGCATCACGAAAGTCACGGTCATAAAGGCAGCCACCATCACGGTCATCATCACAACGCGAAACACCAACATCACGAAGAGCATAGCCACAAGGAAAGCCATGGCCATAAGCACGGTCACCAGCATCACGAGAGTCACAAGCATGACGAAGACCACAAACATGAGCATGGGCATAATCATGGGCATAAACACGGTCACGATCACAACCACAAACATACTGGTAATCACGAACATCAACACGGGCACGAACATACCTCGAAACACGAACATCACGAGGACCATAAGCACCACGGTGAACATCATCATCACCACAAACATTCTCATCAGAATGAACATCATCATCATCACGAGCATCACCATCATAACGAACACCACCATCATCACACCCACAAAGAGACCGAGTCGCATCACCACCATCACGGTCATGACCACAAAGAGGACCATAAGCACGATCACGAAGAGAAACACGAGCATAAACACGGGCATGAGCACAAGCATGGTCACGACGAAGAGCATAAGCACGATCATCACGAAGATCATAATCATTCTCACCACGAGGAGCATAAACATGCTCACCAGGAAGACCATAAGCATGACCACCACGAGGAACACGGCCACAAACACGACCATGGTCACAAGCACGATCATCATGAAGACCATAAGCATGAACACAAGGAAAACCACAAGCATGATCATCACGAAGACCACAAACACGCTCATCACGAGTCCCACAACCATGGTCACGGGCATAAGCACGACCACGATCACAAGGAAGATCACAGCCATCACGGGGACCATCACCATAAACATCACGGAGGCCACAAGCATTTCGGCAACCATTTTGGTGAGTCAAAGACGTACGAAGAGTACGCTTTCCCGGATGCGAGAGTCTCGGCTCCTGCGGAATCTAGTATCTATGGGATTATTCGTAAGGATGGGGAAAGCGAGCAAGTGCCGGACATTAATCGTATGGTGGAGCCCGCGGAACCCACCGTCATACAAATATAAACATCAACGTTTTCCAGCGCTATGATAGGTGTTAAAAAATCTAGACTCTACATCGTTGTCTTCGATTAAAAAAAAAGTTCTAGGTACAATTCGACGCCAGGGAAAGTGAGTTTATGCGATCACTGGCTTATTGCGCCCAAGAGTTTGTTGGGAGTAGACCTAATCTTGATAGCTGGGCTTTATGGCTGCGTCTCTGAGCCACTGGGAATTTGTAGACCATAGAAAAGTCGAAGATATATTCAGCTGTTCCTCCCGATTGCCGGCATCGATCACATTCATCTTTCCCAACCTCGTAGCCACAGAAGAGCCGCGTGGTTATCGAATTGTTTGGCGAGCTTATGCTGCGCCGCAGTATATGTCCCCGGACCAAGGAAGTTTTGAGAGTGAAAAGTTCTTCGTCGCCGAAACGTCAACAGATATAAATTTTGCTAGATTGCGCAAGAAAAATCAACCATCACAGAGAAGACGACAAATTTCAAGACTCCACTTCAACAACTATTACTCCTCCGGATCTGTGTACTCGCGTAGCACGCTTATTTTCACTAACATGTTACAATTTTTATTCACTGTTATTTTTCAAACTAATAAACACAATGAAAAACTTTATCTCACGTTACTTTCGCCTTTTCCGATTATCAGCCGAGCACTTAAATGTCCTAGTAACTCAATGAGTGCATCTTTGATAACGTTGATACTTCCGCTACATCAGAATCTCATAGTCTACCGTCTCATCTAGATAATTAAAGTATTTGTGTCGTAAATTATTTATGATAAACAAAACAAAAAGAAGTGATTTAAAGTTTAGCGCTTTCAACTATCACAGACTCGCATCCAACATCATCACGTTCTAGGAAAGTTCGTATCAAATTAATTTTGCAATCCTAACTTTTCCAAGAAGCAACTACTACCCTCCGTGCTGCACCTCCGCCTCGAATGTTGAGAATGTCCAGCTAACTCTTCGATTAATCGCTTGGATCTTTGAGAGGTTAAGATGGAAAGTTTCATCGTGACTCCGATACCGATCGATGGCATTTTCGACACACTTCCCGACACCTGAGACAAGGATATGGATAGCCTGTGTAACTGATCTAACTTACTTACTAAACTTCGACGGATGTCCTGACCCGGATGGGACAACGTAACGTATCTGAGATTGTGTTTTGTTCTCTTTTCATTTCGCGTTACAGCAGACGGTAGATTGGCGTTTCTGTAAGCCAATTGTTGCGAAATGAAATTCATGGACAGGGCGAATTAGCGGGGCGAACGAGAGGGAGGGGCATTAATTCCATTGAGAGTTTGAATTTGATTAATTTTTATAAGTATAAGGCCGAGGGTACCTCATAATCTTTCTACCACCGTCTGACGGCTTCTCTGGGTGAAATTTTTCTTCCCAGAGAAGTTTGTGAATTTTTTTTATTCTTATTCTTCTCTGCAGGGCAGGGAAAAGGCGCGCGAGGGTGTTTGTTCGACCTCATTTAACCTTTGCGCAAGCTAAAGATGAAGGGAGGAATCGCTCGGACGATGAAACGAAATATAAGAGATGAAAAAAGTGAGACAAAGGAAGTAGGCGTCGTTAAAAATTCATAAGAAGTGTCGTGAGCTTGTTGTGCTGGTAGCTTTGAGCCCCTCTTACAAAATTTGAATGCGAACGTGGAGGCAGCCACAAACCATGCTTGGCTGCTTGGGAAACCATTAGTTTGTAGTTCCCAAGCCTAAGGTGAGAGCCACTTACACGCACCGGTTGTGAGATACCGAGCCGGTGAAACTTGTGAAATTTGATTTCCTGATCGAATCGATGACTTCCCCTTCTAATCACGTCATATCATAAGCCCAAATCAAGTTAGGCTCAAAGTAGCAGAGTTTGTAAAGTGAGATGATTGCATCGACAGCTTGGTTAGGTTAACGTAACAGTAACATTAAAAATGATCCCTTTCGATGGACGTCTTATTCTACTCGGACCTTCTTTCAAAAAGTTTTGGCCATTTTAACGAGCTTTTATAACCATTTTACTGGTTGAGGTAAAATGAGGTAATTTGCGTAGAGTTTCTGATTCGTCTCAGCAATAATTTTGAATCATCCACAATCCAATCCCTTCTCGAGTCGGGCGAAAATAGGTATAAAATTATTACGTCCTTGGCAGAAATGAAAATCCAGAATTGAAAATAAATTGGCCAGATTGAAATGTTAATTCGCAGTTTAATCAACTCAGAAATGAGTGCGTACAGTTTTGATATGGCAACGTTAATCTTAATCACAGTCCAAGCAGAGTCTCTTACCCTCATTTCCCTCGTTTGATTCTTCAGTAATTTGAGCACCAGGCGACCCTTTGAGATCCTTAATTGTTGGATATTGTCAATGCCCTCAGGCTAAGAATCCTTTATTGCCAATCTCTTCCCAAAGTTTTGAATTAATCGAAATCTGATGTTTGAGAGTTTCGCATTACCTATTCAGGCTGATTTGAGACCCTCAAACTTTACCACTTCTTTATATTAAACGTGAATATATATGGACTTTAATGTTCCTGCGGTAATACCAAAGTTGATACCCTTAACTTTTGACAGTAGCGATCGGGCCCTTTTCAATTTGCCTCCGAAGATTGCAGCTATCCATTCACAAACTTCTGTTCGAAGCGAGACTAGTAAAATGAACATAATGGCGAATGGAGAGGCCTCAGTTTCCCATAACGACGTTTCAATTGACCCTTCAAAATGTTTTCAGGGCTCGGGGTAAAATACTTCAGGACTAAAAACACGTTGACCTAACGCTTATTTTTTTGTCTCGCAGTCTCGAACTGGGAAAAATCATGAGTTGTATAATTCCAATAAATAAATTAATTGACCATTACATTTATTCTGTTCTAAAAATTCTAGCGTCACGTACCGAGATTTGGAAGCGATGTGTAGCAAAAACTCAATTACTCGTTTTATACAAACTTTGCTCTGTCCCAAAAAAATCCTTATTTTTGATTGAAAGGATTAAAGAAAAAAATGTTTATTCGAATAAAAAGTCGGACAGTCCCGACGTTTTCACGTCAAATGCAGGATTGGACGCATGTATTACCATGACATGCGTCGCATTGGGGAGTAACTCTTGAATAAAGTGTTTGTTTTTTTTCTAACTGGCTTTCCCGACCCCAGAAATATTCCTGGGGCTTTCAAACTTTGGACTTTGTGACAGTGGCGACACAAGCGACGGAAACATTGCTGCGGGACAGAACGAGAACTTCTTCGTACTAGGAAAAGAAATTATACGAAAATTAAACACGGAAACGAAAACATTACGTGAATTTTGTGGATGACAGAATTTGTTTGAACATGCCCTATGGCGGGAGGCAAGAACAGACTACACTGCAATTGCGCGTAATTTACTCCTCTGCAGGATAAATTTGACTTAGAATTGCATCGGGGGTTGAAGAGCTCTTGGAAATCTTGATGAAGCTAAGGTTAGCCTAGACCTTTATCGTTCATGAAATCCAATTTCTACGAGCCAGATTAAAATCAAACAGCTCTGAAATCAAGAGATGGCCGTTACGTACAGATGATCTTCTCCTCTCTGTAAACTTGTTTTGCTCAATTGCATTTTAAATTGATGGAGGCCTGTTTATGAATCTTTAATACTGTAGTTAATGACCTCGTTGAAAGGCCAAAGAGTTCGGTGCATCGAGCGAGTTGCAGACATCCTTGTCGTTTTAAATTTTATGTTCGTATTTATTCGTTCAGCAAATATTCCCGGAACCTCCGTAAATTTTTCCCTCGCCTTGTTAGATTGTAAAGTAATTGAAAAATAAAACGCTAAGAAAAAAACATTTTCGCTGCCTTCTGCAATTATAATCGCTTAATTAAAACCGGAAAAATAATGAAGATTCTCAAACTAATTGCAGATAACTATAGAAGCGAATATAATATTTCACCCTGCAATTAATCCTTGTGCATTAAAACCTGACTTACTGTGGAATGTTGGACTAATTTTTATCACATTGTCATTTGTGAGGCAATTTGTGAGAAAATTGAACGTCATCCTGATGCGAATTCGTCTTTTTTTCTACAACCTAATGCCAAAGCAGATATATTTTTACCCTATCAACCGTGACGAACGACTAGATGCCATGACAGCGTATTCTGAGACAATCTTATTCACAAATTGTTACCTCGCGTGTGTGTGAGGCAACGCGTAAAGATACCAGCAGCGGCTAATCATCATGGATGTTAACCACGTTTCCGGCATAATTTGGGTGCGCCAGTCACGCCCCAAGCTTTCCTATATACTAATTAATATCATCCCTAATGTCCGGATACGGCTTCATCAACATGTCAACGATGAAACAAGTTACTCGTGCTAATATCCGAGACTTTGAGAAGTCACGCTACCCGTTAAAGTTTCAGGTGAATGAAAGATGCATCGATTCCATCGATGGATTAGGCAAATCACATCATCAACTCTGTCCAATCACGAAGAATCCCGATGGAGATGTGGTTGAACGATGATATACACTGAGAAAAGAGTTTTGTTGTTGTTAACAAAGTTCGTTAACAGTTAACGAATCGTATATTCGTATATAAGCAAATATAAATTTAGTCATAGCTAAGAAATCATTCATTTGAGTGTTTTCTTTGTCTCAAATAAAGATTTCTTAATAGTTAACGAATCATCAATTTCCTTAAAATTCGCGTCCAGTTATATCAGACGATCAAACACGATAGTGAAATGAGGATTTCTTAATAGTTAAGAATCTTGTATTTCTCTTCAAACCGCACCTGTTGTTTCAGCAGAACGATCATGAAGTTCAACTACGAATAGTTAATAAATTGTGCTTTTCTATCAGTGCAGTTATCCACGAATGGTGATCTTTTTTTTTTAGACCAATCAGGTATTGACTAAGAAGTCATGTCCCAATTTTTTTTAACGTGATAAGTGACTGTTGGAATAATGTCTTCACTATTTCCACCGAAAAAGATAGTGCATGCCTAAAATATGCTGCCCAAACAATGCCCAGGAACGGGTTCGCCTCGAGTTTAGAATGATGCGCCTTACGTCGGTGAATGTATTATGACTGGCGCGCTTTTACTCGCGAGACTGTAGCTAGAGTATTCAGCGCCGCTCTCACCTCTAGCGGCAAGCGTACAGACTACTACGTACGAATTACATCAAATCTCGAACCCTCATGTAAGATTTGTTAACTGTTAATAAATCTGTATTTGAGGAGACATGGTGTGATTTTTGTCTCAACCGAATGCTTTATTTATTGCGAATACTACGGAATTTCCACAGTAGTTAAAACAACATGTATATTTACTTCATGTTAAGATATTCTTTAACAGCTAACGAATATTTCGCGAAATTTTCAAATAAATGCGTTCATTTGGTATAAAGAAACTCTTTTCTCAGTGTACGTAGAATCGTAACAAACTATGGTGACAGCGTTGCGGATGAAGAAATTTACAAAGTAGTTCCAGCAAATACTCACGGAAAAGGAAACAGTTATCCTGACGACAACGATCGGCACAAAGTTTTTCATTCCTTGACTCAAGTGGTTCCAGGGAAGAATAAATACGAATGGAATAGTACAAAATTGACTGAAGAACAAAGAGACAGAATTTGCTACGCTCTTTGGCATATGAAATTCTGTTATACTTTTCTAGGTTTCACACCCGCTAATTCAGACTCACTTTCTCTTAATTTGAACACAAGAAATGCTCACAATACATAAAGTCTTACTCATACAAGTTCTCGGCATAAACTGTTTTTTCAGAGTGAATTGTCATTATACATATCAAACACACAGCGATTCAGGGTCGTCCTCATTTGGGACCACGAACAAAAATTCTTTGCAACTCCGGCATTCTATCGCGAATCCTTTCAGCAACAGGGGTAAATCTTTCCATTTAAAAAACATGCGTTTTTATTACTATATTTCCAGTAGGGGAAATGGAAAGGGGGCAACACGCGCGTTATTCGGGGCAAAAAAATCTCATCATTTTTTAACACCGGCTTTTTCACATTTTCCCGAGTTTCTTCAAACGACGAAAATGCGGATAACACACAATGAAACGATATTTTCTACCTATCCACCAGGTAAATTAAGTGCTGTTATAAATTGACGATCATCATTGATGAAAAAAAATGCAATTGAAGTCAGGAAGAGATGAAAATTATCCAATCGATTAATCGACCACTGGTTGATTGCGATAGCCGGATATTACCGATCTCATTTACCAGTTTCCGGGGTAAACATTCACGCTTCGAAACAGGCTTACGCTATAAACTATAAATAGCCGTCAGAACTTTGGACTTGACCCTTATAATTTAATCGGTCATCCGTCCCCGTGCCTCGTGATCACATCCACTGACAGTATGCCGCGGAACAAACACTCTCTCCAAACAGATTCTGTCGAGTTAGTTATAATTACTGTAGACTCCGGTCCTGCCGAGCGAACTGCAGGATACCACGAATCACGTAACGAGAACCCCCTGGATACACAGCTACTTCCGCCATCATGAATTATGATTGAGTTTTTCATTTATATGTTCAATATCGTAGCGGCTGAAAGCGAGAACGCTCCCTTGTGGAACCATTAGAAGGATTTTGGCTTCTTTTTAGGCACCTCCAACACGAATGTTCGTCCCGTTCGCGTGACACTGGTTCATTTTTCACCACCGTGACGTCGCGGACCATGCCATGGTGAGATTGTCCCGTTTCCATACACCCCTCTTACACCCCTTGAAAGTTCAGGGAAAAATTCATAGATAAAATTCAGCTGAACTTGTAGAACAAAAAATCCACGCGGGGTTCGTATTCATGAAATATGGTCCCAGGATTTATGTTGAGTCACTGGACTTGAGCGTAAATCTAGCCCAATATGATCAAAAAATCAGTCATGTCACTACGTAGTCGTCGAAATTGAAATTTTAAAGTTGATTAACTCCTGAAATCTTCTACTCTATTTTCTATTGGATTCAATTACTTTTTCACACCTTGAGCAACATTCTGTTCTTCATCCCTCAAAGTGATTTTCGTGAGTGTTAAATCGCCGAGAGGAACGTGTAATTAAAAAGCTTTCAAAATCCGTGCAATTTGAAACTAGTTCAATTTCTGCAGTGAAATCACGTAGGTAGTACCTGCAACGGTGGGAAAGTGGAAACGAACGCTAGAGGTCTACTGGACCAGCCCGGATTATTCCCCTGCACCAAACTCACTTTAGCAACGTAAATTAAGTGTCACGCATAACCATAATGCATGGCAGGGCTCTGGTTTGGTTTTTTTTTTCTCTTTGTTTACCACAACTCAACGAACCGACGCGATGCGATGCGATCCGTGAGTATGAAAATTCTGCTAATGTGCACGGGATTTTCATACATTTATGTAAATATTATGCATAGATGCATATGGCTGATAAAAAAATGTTCGAATTTACCGAGGACATACTTTCAATTACACATGAAACGCTTTGCTGAACGATTACATTAATTCTATTGTACCCAAAATCGAGAATGTGACAATACGTCCGGCGAAACAAATGAATCGGCACACATCTGTTAATTGTAATTGTACTGTAGCTGTGACGTAATGACGAATACACGATATTGTTATAAAGACCGAATAAGGAAAGGGTTGTACCAACATTTTTTTCTCTCTAATGTTAGAAAGCGATTCTCTTTGTACCGATCATTATATACTCGTTAGTGTAATTAAGGGTTGAATAGCAAAAATGTTGTCTGGCAATCACCGTCGCACACAAATTAATATCCGTCAAGATAAAAATACTTTAATATATACATGATACAATTTACAACCTTGTCTAAGGTGCAGAAAATGAGTTTGAAAACTTTATAATTTCATCATCAATCAGTTCGAAACTTTTCGCACATCGATTCATCCCGGCTGTTAATAAAAAATGTTTCACGTCAGTGGGAGCAAAGCCTGACGACAAGTTCGAAGTTCTCCTGGTCAGGGGTCGATTTCATTCCCTCGGCGATATTCTGTCCCGAAAATGGACCCCTTTGGTCTTGAGTGATCGAGTGAAGCAGGTACGATAACAAGCATTAAATTATATCAGCAGTAGCAAACCGTTGCCGATAACCACGCGAACCGAGTCCAGCGTAAAGGGTGGCTCGCAGGTTGGAGGTTGGTAACCGGGTTGAATTCCGAGGGTCAGGTTCAGGGCTCTATGTCAAACGAGGCGGCTGTCTCTCTTGGCGGGTATTGCAACATAAAACACATACCTGCTGCCACTCGCCGTGCAGATCCAGGCTACTGTGTCGCACCCCGAACTCCCACAGTTTCGCTTTTGCCCTCTTGTCTTCAACGACTGTGACGGTATTGAGTTTCCCATATACTTGAAACGACCGAAAGAATTCACCAGGATATCCCTGCCTCGCGAAAAAATAAACAGGCTAAATCGATACTCTGACAATTTATCACAATAACGAGACGGATGAGAGAATTATACTGACACGTAGCAGCATCCCTTAATTTGTGAATTATCAATCACACTAGCCGATCCGAAGCCCGCGCTTCGCGCGGGCCGATGAATTCTCGAATTCTCAGATTCTCGAAATGATGAAGATTGTCTCATAACTTGTATCGTGGGTTATCTTCCTTAGCATTGAAATGGACTATTTTTAGAACTGTGCGAATATAGTATTCGAATCGAATTGAATCGTATATTTAGTTCAAGATTTCGAATAATTCGATTTTCCGAGTAACTCGAATTTTCGAATAGTTAGAGATTTCAAATAATTTGAATTTTTGAATAATTCGAGATTTCGAATAACTCGAACATTCCGAACTAACCGCACTATTCGAACTATTCGTAATTTTCGAACTCTTCGAATTATTTGAAGATTTGGATCCTCCTAAAATTTGACACTTTCAAAGATTGAAATAATCGAGGAAATAGTTTGAGTTAGTCGAGGATGCGCATATATTATTCGATCCGAATTCAGAACATTTTATTGTTCGAATCGAGAACACTTTCTACGCTGACTCACTAAGTTGAGTTTTTTTCCTATGGGCCGTTGCTACAAATCTGAAAAATTTCGTACGTGTAGTTTCGAACCAAGAAACATATCCGCGCTCCATCAACGATCTACCACGAATAATTGCAAAGATGAAAATCAGCTTTGGTCTCATAAGTTCCAATTTCGCTTAAATCCGAATGAATCTTACAAAAATACTTGTATTTTCTCAACGCGCACACCAATTTTCAAGATGTCATGTCGATTGATGTAGGAGTTAATCCATCTTGAGGAGAATAATTTTCGGATACAATTACAACAACAATTACTTCAGTTGAAAATTGATGAAAAAAAAATATGTACCCAATTGTTGTTCATCAATTTTTAATTTTCTCAAAAACCTTCCTTCTTTTTGAGTCTTCGAACTTTTTGCATCTCAATTTTTCCGGTCAAACCCAAACTGCTCAAGAGCTCTATGGTTTTATTTTTTTCAACCCATCTTTCTCAGCAAAGATTTGAGAGGTGAGAAAATGTATTATGGGAAGAAAATCTGTTAACGAAGATGAATTTCTGAATTGAATGATCGATCTTTCTACGCAGCTTGGATACGACAAGAGGTATTCATGTACCCCATCGAAAATGACTAACAATGAGATTCGAACTTCACTTGAACAAGAAATCTTTCTCATCTTTCTCGAAAATGGACTGGCTCCCACATCGATGAATACAATGCCTTAAAAATTGATGTGCACGTCCAGGAAACAGTTGAGAAAGAGCCAGTGTAAGATTCTTGCGAAATTCGAATTTGGGCCAAAAATGATTTATATCTCCTGCCTGGTTTGTAGTAGTCGTTGTTCGAGTGCGAAGTACGTTTCCTGGTTGGATCCTCTTTGGAATGAATATATAGAACGGAAAGAATCGTAAGGTATTTAGTTGGGCGATGTCAGAAGTCCCAGTTAAGTACGAATAGCCTGAAAATTTCAGATCATTTGTCAAAAATATATACGATTTTCTCTAAAGAGTCGCAATTATCCGGAACATCCTCATTTCCTGGAAGCTTTGAATTATTCTTCAGTAGAATGAAATTATTCGAAATTTGGACAATTCGAATCATTCAAAGTTTCGAATAACTCGATTCGATCTTCAAATTGAATTTCCCTATTTGATTAGCAACGAATTATTTGAAAAATCGAACATTTGCACAGCCCTACTATTTTTCTGTTACGACTTGCTTGTTGGCTTCCTCTGGCCACTTCTGTGAATCATTCGCACGTACCACAAACGACGATCCAGAAATCACTCTCAATTCAAACCTAAAAATCTTAAAATTTATATTGTTATACACTTAGCCACGTTATTTTAATTTTCTGTCTCAATAAAGTTCCTGATGAGGATGACAGACAGTCATCGAAACGTTGGATCGTAAACTTCGGTTTTATTTTATTGACTCGAAGATCGCCATTCCTTAATACTAAAAATCGCAAAATTACTCATTTCACAAGGTTGATTTTTCCGTGCTTAAGAATCTGATCACGAATTGACGTCTCAGGCTTTAATAATGATACGAAACCAACCTTTATTCCCCGTGTTCGATGTAGAATCAAACCTTAATCACGAACGAATGCGATGTTATCCTTCGAATCTGAGAATCAAATATTTCGCATATTGGAACTATTCAAATCATTCAAAGTTTCTAATAATTGAAATCAATCTTCAAATTGAATTTCACTATCAGATTCGCGACGAATAATTGAACATTCGCAGAGCCCTGCTATTTTTCTGTTACGACTTGTCGTGGCCATTTCAGTAGGTCATTCGCACGAACCACGAACGACGATCAAGAAATCATTTTCAATTGAAACCTAAAAAATCTTAAAATCACTCATTTCACAACGTTAATTTTTCCATGCTAAAGAATACCTAATGCTCACAAATTGACGTCTCAGGCCTTGAATATGATACGTAACCGACATATTTTCCCCGTTTTCGATGAAGAATGAAACTTCAATCAGGGACGAATGCACTTTTTCTGTCCTCCGGCCGGAAAGTGGCAACTTTCTGGCCGCTGCGCTAAACGAAATTTCCACATTCCGGCTACGTCGAGCAGAAAAATAGTATACACACCTCGGCCAGTAAAAAGTAAAGCCTCAGATCACATGTTTGTCAACCTCGGCTTCGCCTCGGCCGACAATTACATGTGATCTGAGACTTTTCTTATTTTACTGGCCTAGGTATGTAATATACTATTAACCCTCGAATCTGTCAGTCGTACGCGAGAGCTATCTTCTTCCGTTGACCTGAAGAATCAAGAAGGCCAATATATTTCAGCTATCCGAACCGTACGATGAAGATCATGAACACAAGTCGTTGCGAATTGAATATTTATTTATTCATCGGAACATCGTGTTGTTTTGACGTAAGTTTTAGATTCATGAAATGAATTCGTCGTCATCATCGTTATCACCAATGTTTATGAGTGATGAAGAATATTCCTCATAGAGTCGCAAAAATCGAAAATTTCCACAGGGCACAGCCCGACTATTTTTCTGTTACGACTTGCTTGTTGGCTTCCTCTGGGCACTTATGGAGATCATTCGCACGAACCACGAACGACGATGCAGAAATCGTTTTCAATCCGAACCTAGAAATCGAAAAATTACTAATTTCACAGGATTAATTTTTCCGTGCTGAAGAATCTGATTACGAATTAACGTCTCAGGCCTTGATAATGATACGAAACCGACCTTTATTTCCCGTGTTCGATGAAGAATCAATCTTTAATCACGAATGAATGCACTTTTAACCCTCGAATCTGTCAGTCGTACACGAGAGCAAACTTCTTTCGTTGACTTGAAAAATCAAGAAATCGTAAGAGGAAGATCATGAACATAACACGATGCGAATTGAATTCTTATCCATCCGAAAACGAAAACTCTTGAACACAAATCCTAATTCTTCGTAACCGAATTCTCTCGTAACCTTTCGCGCTATCATTGACAGCCAAAATTATGACAGGTGAGTCAACGAAAACAGCAATTGACGCGCGGGATATATCAAACGAACCACCCAATCGGCGCGCGAATAAAAAGTCAACAATGGGTGCGAGTTTTCGAGTTTAAGCGGCCGATTGCGAGTTTTCGAGTTCGAGCGGTCACGGATCCTTTAAGATTGGAATACGGAAAAGCTTTTTTTCTTTTTTGAGATTGAAAATTTTCTTGTGTCCACCAACTTGTATAAAATTCTATATGGATTTTGCCACTTCCGAATTATACAATACTTTTTTGATTGAATTCAATTCTAATAATACGATTTTATAAACTCATTGTCAGATAAAAATTCATGTGATCAGATAAAACTCAACCAAATCATAGAATTTTAATGAATGAAGACAAAATCTAAATGGAATAATGTGGAATTCAGGGAAATGTAATAAAAACTGAATGAATTTTATCAGATCAAACAAAACCAATTTTTCCCAATGGTATTTTCAATGGAAACCTTGCTTCAATAATATTTTTTACCCTGATTCGAGAATTTTGTTGACCTAGATTCAAGAATATTTTAATTCTGTGATTATTCTATACCTAGAAATCTATCAAATGGTAAAGTTCGAAGATTTTTTTCGCGACGTTTGATTCCTGGATTATCGTGAAAAACGGAATACTGAAAGCGTTTTGAAGTTCCCTTGTCTGTCATCAACCTCTCACTTCTCTGTGATTACCAAGTCTTTCTGTAGTCCTTATAGATTTATCGTATCATCCAATCTGCTGAAAGGGTGGGATGAAAAATAGCAACAGTCGTTATGCAAGAGCGAAAAGAATCCCCTATAGTATTTTTTTCCACTATCGGATTTATTCATTTTACGGAATCCGATTAGCCCTCCTGATTTACTGGGGTTAATCAAATAACGGGACTCGCTCTGCGAAAAAAAAATCGCCGCTACTGACTTCCAGCTATACAATATCCCACCCTTAGGGCGTTTCATAATTGAAGGGTGAAAATCGCGTCTATTATATCAAAGAGAAATTAACGATTCTGATATTGGAATGAAAGTTCAACGACGCATCCCCCTTTATTTGCTCAAATATTTACAGCCCTTGTTGGCATATGCCGTGTGACATTCACCTCGGAATTTTCGAAAACTGTGACCACGATTATATCGGAACGGTTTATCCCTTGAAATTTTCACAGTCGTTATTGATGTGATTCTGGACTGAGACAAGAATCACTCGCGTCCACGATAACATGAAACTATTGTAAAATTCAAAGTCAATTTTGAACGATGCTTTTCGTGGACCAGCTCGCTGTAGCCAGAATTTTTTGTGCTACGCAGTGGATCATTATTATCATTTTTTAAAAATTAAAGTTAGAATCACGCACTTTAGAAGCGTATTTTTCATATTTGGGGTCATATATGTCCCTGAAGCTCATACTCGTTTGAAAACTTCAACGCTTTTCGTTCGTCGAGACTGGGACTCCCCTTTAAAGCGATATTGAATCGCGAATGAATAAACTACGACACGGAATTTTCTAGTATCATGACCACGAGTATTGGGCTCCGGTAACAGGCCAATACGTTGATAAATCAATATCCCTACCGTTCATCAAAGCTACGATTTAATGATAGAAGAAAAAAAAATTGAATAATTTGCTACGTTTCAGTGATGTTATCAGGATGTGTCACGCACAGCACAGTACCTCGGGGCACCGGTTTCAATTCACAGAGAGCAAAGTACATGATTTTTGTTTCTTATTCTTATAATCCACAACTTGCTTGTTCCTATCTAAAACTCACTCAAAGTTTCTTGTTTCTTGTCATACCGCAACGTGGTAAATGGAATTACCGAGGACTCACTCGCTCACACTATGTGGGGTCCATTATGCTAGAAACAACGCCTAATAGGTTGGGGGGTAGGTATTATTTGCACAAGAGAAACTCATGTACGAATATACCTACCACGCAAAACCCGAACCGACTTGCACAGAACTTTAAACTCCTGCACTAAATCTTTTTCCGATAATTTTTTTATCTCCCTTTCTCGCTCGCACTTTTTTCCCATCTCGCAAATCCAATCCTCACAATTTATATACTTGACCCAATGTTTCGTTACCAATAAAAGAAAGGAAAGATATATTATAGGTATACTCTGAAATATCAGCCAAACAAGAATTTACTCGAGAAGTACATGAAATTAGAAACTGAATCGGCAGATTTGATAGAAGAGATATTCAGTTTATTCTCGAAACTTTTTATGGATTGGATATTGTTTTTTCTACAAGAAATTATTCTGGATTATTCAGGGCTATCTTTGTAGATTATTTCGAAATATAAATAATTCGAATAGAAAAACTGCGATTTTTTCTTGTTGAACTTATGCACACTACCATAAAAATATACATCCAAGGGTTCATTTGTTTCGTATAAAAAAAACCTATGGTATGTTTTCGAAAACGCGCAACAACCTTTGCAAAGTTGGACCATCGAAAATAATGGTCTGAAGTCATTTGTCAAGCACTCAGAAGAGTGCCAAAAGGTGGCCATCAGCTGTGGAAAAAACAGACCGACTTGAATTGGATTTTCTGTCCTCTGAATCGTTTCCAAAAATTTTCTTGAGATGAGCAATTCAAATTGCAAACACTTGCGTACCGGAAAATTCACATCATGAAGATTTATGAAAAATTGATTACCATAACAAACGTATGGGATATCTGATATCGAGAAGGAAATAACAATTTTGATATTGAGGATAAGGAATAAATTTTTCACTCGTCTGATTCCTTCTTGTGAGAAATGATACGATGAAGAAACGAAGGGCGAATCAGTGTGTTTCGATATTTCATATGATGTCGGTGTAGTGTTGACAGCTCATGATGTGAAATATTCGGTATCTCACATTCTCAAACTTTAGGGATTGTGTGTGGGATTCCTGGACACCGCGATATGATAAATCGGTCAATATGCTCGGGTTCTCGAGAAGTCAGCCGCCTATCAACCCTTCTTATTCCGTCCATCCCCTGCGTGTATGGTTTAGGTACTTGCAACAGGATTCCAAGAGCCCAGGACCACTTCAGGCACGCAGTTCAGACAGGACCGCGAGAGGGAGGGAAAGATTCAGGGAGGGTGAGAAAACGGATACGTTTTAGGGCGCCTGCGCCATTGCCAACGGACACACCAGTCAGTCGGGTCTTCATCACCGAACCGCGAACACCTCAAAAGATATTCGCGACTGAAGCTTCTGGATCCTCTTAGAGGACTGTCGCGATATCCTGACCCACGAGCTTCCGCGGATTCGGAAGTAACGAGCCCGAGGATATCTCCGAGGGGTATCAAATTTCCGCCGCGATACGGACTCCCGAAATCGTCCCGCAATCCCTGCCAATAAATTTTTGCTATTTACCACGTGGAGATTTCCTAGATTTTGACACCATTTTTTTTTTCATTTTCGCTCACATCGAAGCTCACCAGCCGATCTTGTTAGCTTTCACACACGAACCAGAAGGTGAATCTTGTTTCCAAAAAAGGTTCATCAGATGTCTGATTTTCGTGTAGGTATAAACAGAATGACAAGGAGTGGAAAATGTTTGATTGCAGTTGACCCGATTTTTCGATCGCTGGTTGGAACGTAAAAGTCTTCCTCTGTGATTCTCACTTAGGGCTTAGTTTTTTCTCCATTACAAGTATAATAAAATTTTCCCGCCTTCTAATTGTTTGCGGTTCAATTTTGAGTCGCAATGAAATTCTTTAGCGAAAGCTCAATCCGTTAATAAGTAATATTAATAGTATAGTTTAAGTGCATGATGCAGGTGTTAAAACACCGTGTTCGAAAGTGTTCGCTCGGCACGTGAAAGTGCAGTGAGTTACAAATTAATGACTACGGGGGTAATTACGTCTGGAAACAGCGTCAGACGCAGTTGACGCTGTCGGGTCTTACAAAGTACAGCAATTTCGTCAAATTCAAATCCCAACCCATCGCAATCAGAGAACTTAATGATGATGCGAAAATTTTGGTGTTCAGTGAGATGATAGCCGAACAATGATCGAGAGAAAAGGGTGCATTCAGACTGTCTCTAAATCTTCATCAAAGTGATCAAAGTGCTCAGTGCACGGACGACCCTTAGGTATATAGTTTGCACAGAAAGACGGTCAGATATCTGCGATCGTGATGTTATGAGGACAGTGGGGATCACAAGCTACCGGCCCAGCGAGGTGGAGGATGAAGATGGTTGTGGGTGTGATGGTCCTGGGTCAGCTACTGACAAGGTTGCTGTTGGCCGCTCATGCTGGCGATCGGCTGGCTGCTGCCCGAAGGATATTGAGGGATGTTCCTCTCATTGATGGGTGAGCCAAGTTTGAAGAAAATTAGCCCATTCCGAAGAACAGGCTAATGACCACCATTTTGCCAAGATTCTGTGCTGATATCATTTTGAATTTGTTTTCTTGGTGAAATATCATTGTCGTTTGGTGTTCATCTCGTACTAATTTCATGCTGATATTATGTTCATCTTGTGTTTACTTCAAGTTGGATTGTGGATTCATTCTAGAATTCTCTTACTCAACGAGTAGAAGCATGTGAAGAAGAACCCAAAAAATCACACAAGGCTTGAGAGGATTTTCTGTGACATCCAAGTAATGACGAACATTTCTCAAGTGGCTCAAGTGTTGATTTGACAGTTGAGAAAAGTCATCATTGAACATAAAATTGAATCATATTGAGGTAAAGAACGTTTCGAAATGTCGAAAAGTTGAGAATCTAGGATCATATTTCTGCACCTGAATGTCAAAAAAATTTTAATATCTCGAAAAACTGGAGTTGGATCGAATGATATCAGCGCTAGGCGTTCGTTATTTCATGTGTCGAGCGATTACGTGTTCAAGATATATGGGGGATGGAGGTATAAATTCGTAGGTTATTTCCTGAGGACGTCGCGTAGAAATGCAGTTGGCACTTGTATTAACGTAAATTTTCTCGTGAACCTTTGTACAACGAGATGTGTGTGTGTTTTTTTTTTTTTTATGCACCCGAATATTTGCTGTTCTTGAGCCAAGTGAGTAAACATCTCTGCTTCATTGCCTCTCGTATACATGAAATTTGATTCAAATCTTCTCGCTCGAAAGGTTCGCTATCACACGAATAACAGTGTCGGTACGCAACGTTGAATATTAACTACCTATACAAGCGCCGAGAAGCCGCGAAGACGTGGAATATTCACAAACGAAAATTTTCCCCATTGCAAATTTTTTCGAAGCAATAATTGCGTTGGATTTGGTGAAAAGCAAAGGGACAAAACGTTATTTCGTATTCCGTCGAGTTACACGAGGTTAACTCTAACGGAAACACGAATTGGTTAATTACGAGTTTGAAACAACCCCACGTGTCATACCTCGAACATTTTTGGCTTAAAGGATTCGAAAACCGAATCCTTTCTGCTCCAAGCGTCACCCTCTCAGAGAAGGAAGTTGAAAATCCAGACGCGAAAGGGTTGGGGAACCGGAAGTGGCTAAACTGCAAACATTCAGGGTGTATTTGCATGGTTTTACATACCGCAGTGAATTTCAGTATTCACTTGACCCGCTGACTGTATACCGTGCGTGAATCCAGGTTTTTGCGCAAATTTTGAACGAAATTATTGGCCATACTTTTGACGAGATCGATAAATCTCATGTATTCATATTAAGAGGTCGACAAAAAATTAGGATATCGGAGAACCATTGATATGTTGGAAATGGCGCAAAAACCACTAGAAAGATGGCTAACGTATGTTTGATGATTTTTCTTACACAAACTGGGTTCTCAATGGATACAGGCGATCCTAGATGTTCTTCATATTGGTCGTAGGAACACTGAAAATAATCAGCATGACAGTCTAACGCGTTACTAAGAAATAATGACACTAAGAAGCTTTAAACCCTCAGAAGCCCGAGGGACACTCATTTCCACAAATCCTTTTTCGAGTTTCGGGGATTTGTTTCTGCTTTTTCGAACCTATGGGAGACCCTTGGAGGTATCAAGGAAACGTTTTGCGCTCATTTTAAAACGTGTAACGAAGCAGCGAAAAAAGTTACTGCCGGAACAGTTTTTTTGTCCAGGATTGGTTGTGAAAAACTTTGAGAATCGTCCTTGAACTACAGCCTCGATCGGGCAATCACCCAATTTCTTGCATCTATCATCAGGATGTCAACTTGAAAAAACATACAGATTGAATTTTGAATAGGTTACGAGGATTATGGTATGTTCACAGTGATGATTTCCGTGATTTATCTCAAATTCAATCCGTACGTTTTTTCAGGCGAATATGCTGATGATATAAAGAAGGTTTGTCATTATCCGATAAAATTGTTCATCAATTGGTAATTTAACAACTTTCTCACATCGAGGGTCGTGGATTTGGAATTTTCATTGTGGTTACCCCATGTTATTTCCAACTTAACATTCCAGTTACTTATATTCCCCAGAAGGGTTAATTTCATTCGATTTTGAACAATTTCTAATCAGAGTGGTTTGTGATTTCAACACATGAAGATACACATCCTTGAAAAGTGAGTACCTATCAATGGCCAAAACTATGGTGAACTGAGATACACCGTGACATACCTACATGTATTCTGTATGAAAGGGGTGAACGGTGGAGGGTGATTGCCTTGTAGTCTTTATTATCATTCCGTATGGATTATCATCAACCGAAAGTCGGGCTGTTGTATAATTCTGACATTAGCATTTAGCATCACGATACTACATCTCTACAGGCCTGTCATTACCGTTGATTATGAAATTCAAATTCAGTAGTACAATATCGTCTGGTTCCGTCCTGTGGGTATCGTTCCACTGTTAAGGTAAAAATTTATGAAAACGACAGAAACCGGTTTTCATTTGAATTTCAATCGAGTAATTATCACAGAATTCTCACAAAGTGTGAACCAGGCAAAGTATTTGAATAGAATCACAATATACCCAAAACCGGAATCTCAAAAGTTTCCTTAAAAGGGATATCAACTTTGTTCGAATTCTTGTTCACCTCAAAAAACCCGAAGGCCCTATCATGACTGAAGAGTCAGTCTTATTCAAATGGATCAAAGTCAAAAAGCGGACGTTGTTAGGCAGTAGTATCATATGTATAGATCAGACCATTATCGGGACCAACTACTACTATTTTCTTTGTTTTGGTAGGCATTCGTTCGAAAAATTCGCGACGATCGAAAAGAAAGCAGCTTGATTTTTTTTTCTGTGTCTCCGACAATGATCGGAAGCTCTGAGGTAACGAGCTTCCGTAAAGATCTCCTCAGGCATCTTCAATGAACACAGATTGACGACGCAGAACAATGAAAAGATCAAAATTGGTCAAATTGAAATAAACCTGAACCAGTTTCTCGCAGATTGCTCAAAGCTGATAGAAAAATATCCTAATGGCCAATTTGGTTCGTTGAAGTAAAGCTTCTTAGTCTTTTATCTGGGAGAGTCATGTCGCATTCTCTTCTTCGAAGTTGAATAATTCAATGTGGGGTTTGCATAGTGATTTATGGTATAGTAAGCCACTTTTGAACTTGCAGAATCCACCAGTGCACGTGCATGAGTTTGCTCGGTACTTCAAGTTTGATGAACCCTCTTTGATCTACGAGTAGGTGAGGATCGAGCTGGATATCAAACTATCGTCACAATTGGAGTTTCTTGTCGTCGACGATTATCGAATCTGTATATAACTAATTTGTTAAACTTTCAACTAGTTAGGTTCTGCACTTCATGCCTCGATGCATCGCGAACTGTGATTAACATCGTCCATTCGGCACGCCACGTTTGCAGAGAAGATTAAACATCGATTACCTATATAATTCAATATCCGGATATAGTAGATTCTAATAATTTGGCATCAGCTAAATCCGACGACCATCGAGAAATGCAGGTATTGATCTACGTTCAATTTCAACGACTGCAGTGGTCACCGATCTGCACAGATTGAATGCTTGGATGCATTGACCATTCTGAACTGAGGTCTTACACCCGCAAATAACTAAATTATATATTTTTTTGTCTCTGAAATTGAATTATGAATGAGACGAAAAATTTTTGTGCCGCAAAAGAGGAAAAACTTATATCTCGGCTCATTAAAAATGTTTGAAGTTGAAACAGACCTATCTGGAAATACGTTCATTTTAGAATAATTTATCCAAAACAACTACGGGTTTACCATTTCTACAATAATTCTTCAAGAGCAACGTAAAATGAATGGCTTTTACCTCTTTCTTTCGAAACTGCATGAAATGTATCAAAAAAAGCTTCATTCATTTCTCAAGAAAAAACTCCTACATACATGAAGATGATTACAAAACAAATTTTTTGAAATTCTTGACTTTGAAAATAGTAAAACAACGTCATTTTCTTATCAAGAGTGATGACCTATCGATCACCACCGAATTCGGTTACTAGGAATGTGATTCATTTCCTACAAGGTTATTGCCAATATTGAAACTGCAGGGACGAAAAAGAATCTGTATCATCAGCTGGTGACATTTTTATCGAGGGTAGAATCTGATCAGTCATAAAAAAAATTTATATATATATTTTCGATATGTCTGTCACGTACAGAAGTGAGTACAGGGTTTGTAGCCATTTATTACCTCACACCAGAACGGGAAGGTCGAATCTCTCGTCACGGCATGAGGCCCAGGGGGTGACTATTACTACTTATAGATTGGTATCTTATTGTTATTGCCTTCACATTGTGGGGCGTAATTTCTTATTATCTGCGACCACTCACGACCCATGAGTAGACCAGGATTGAAATAATCCCTTGCTCTTGCATCAAATGATACCAATATTCTGTCAATGACGTCGAATGTTTCAATCACTCACTTTTAGGCAAAAGTTTGACAGTGACAGAGGCGACGAAGAGGGGAATAATTTTAGACCCTTCTGACTCCATTCTTCCTGAATTTTTGGCCTGTAGCCGTTTTTATGTCTTCATTCATATTGCTGAATAAAAAGTGACAACTGTAAAAAAAAAAAAAAGAAAGTTGATTGCTCAGAGACGTAAAAACGTGAGTAAAACAGAATCGTACAATACACCAGTGTGTAATTATATTCTTTACGAGACTTCGTCCACTACCTTTGGGAAATAAACCATAATACTGAAGGACGAAGTAAAATAATATGGAATTAAACACGCGGTACGATAGTAATCTAGGATCTGGATAATTGGAGTGCTAAGTAACGATCAGTAATTGCAATTAATAAATTAGAGACGTATCGTCATCGAGTTATCTATTAATCATTACTCTAATTAGTAACAGGGAAACGTGACGTGATGTAAATTACAATGAAAATAGTTGAAGATAAGAAGCTACGCGCAGCACGAAGGCTTTTCGCTCATTAATTCGCTAACCACACCAGCGGTGCATAAAGAGTCTTTTCATCTACAAACCCGTTGTACTGGATACAAAAGTCAGATCATTTGATACACGGCTCACCTGTCTTGCCAACTAAGCTTCTTCCCACGCCGCGTTACGGATGAGTAACTTTTACAGCCTGATTTACAAACTTGCGGCGAACCGCGTAACGATCTGTGGACAGGAACTGAGATCCCTGACATAGAGTGGTAGGACCACAGTTTGACGGTACGTAGTCTCATAAATAAATACATAGGGATCGTATCCACACACATAGTCGAAAGCTTCTGTTCGTGGAATTCTATAGATTAATTTATCCCATCGTTGAAATTCCCCGATTTGATACGGTTCTCCGGAGTATATTTGTGGTTGAACCATTTTCTGTATAAATTTGCATCGGTTTTCTTCGACTCTGTTTGTCTCTGGTTTCTTTCTTTATTCACATTTATTCTTGTCTGAAACACAAATTTTCTCCCTGTATAAATGTTACAAAGTCAAAGAGCAATCAGGAGGTCCAAAATTATCCTGAAGGAGTTTTACAACGCAATTCAAGTACGAGATACACGCTACAAAACTTTTTGTAAGCTAAGGACTTCTGTAAATCATTTTCACCCCCGTAATCCGCAACAGATGGCTCGCGTCTTTTGCTTCACAGCTTAATGAATCGCACTAAATTCCATATTGCCTGGTATAGATTGGCGAGATTACTGAATTCTAAACTTGGCCGTAGTCTCAAACCTCTGATAAACGGGGTACTAAAATCAATCAAAATTATTTATGAAACTCCGTGAATAAGAAACGGAAATATATGACAGAGGCTTCCACGGCAATCCAAAGTCAACCCCATTCTGGAATTTTTGTAAAAAGGTGTCCACCATACGCATGCCATGAATATTTTTGTGGGGGAGGATTATATTTAATTACGGTAGGTGGTAGGTGGGGGAAGTGGGTAAGGTAGCGGGTCAGAACAAGGTTGCAAGTGTTGCAAAATTAACCGGGAAAAATCCAGTAAGCGTTCAGCGAGCGTAAAACGAGATCCTCCGACCTTTGTCCACTCGTCGTACCCGCTAGTCGACCTCTTCCCGCCTCCTGACCAGAGGTCGAGTGCTGCTTTGCATTCGGACGACGAATTACGACGAAGAACAAATTGCCAGGATATATAATTAACGAAACCGAGTCGTGAGAGGTAGGGTGGCCACTACTACGTTCTTCCAATTATTTACAATTCATTAACGCAAACGATCCTCTACAGCATCAAATTGGAAATTAATCTTCTTTGTTTTGAAAATGTTCATTTTCATTTACGGGTTGGCCCTCAACAAACTAAGTATTTTAAAACGTGATTAAAGTCTAAATACGTTGACCTTTTTTTTTTAACTAGTTTTCATTGAAAAGTAGAAGCCTGAATCTTGAATTCAATTTCTCAAATAGTGGCAAAATTCTCAATTTGCCGCTGAGATAGACGTTCTTGTAAACGGGTTTTCAAAATGTCACTGGGAAGATGAAAAAAGCTCTTTATCTGATCATAAAATCCAATTCAGGACAGTATACCGAAGGTCCCGCTTCAAATCCGGGCCAAGGGAATTTCTATCGTGAAATTTTCGACATTATTTCCACGAAAATTTAGAACCTGACGAGGTTCAATTTTTTTTGCTTACAAAAAATTACGTGCAAAGTTATGAAATGTAATCTTGAGTACACGTGGAAAGTAAGATAGACATTCGTAATTATTCTTCGTTTCATCCTCCCTGCGAATACTTTTCGAAAGCCTGTTTTTGAGGGGCGTGTATTCGAGCGACAAATGGATATTTTTCGGCCTTCCAAAAGTAAAATTGAAGCTTCATCTTTCTCCTTTGCAGTGGAAAAAAGTTTCCTAAAATCGCTCAACCCGTTCAGATTTTATTGACATTTCAAAATAGTCATTTTTTTTTTAATTTCTGGTATCATTATCAATGAAATCTTCTTGAGCGACTGTCGTCATTAGGCACATAACCATTCGATTTGACTGCAACATAACCGGTCACAGAGCTGTTTCAGCGGTACTTTGCCTGTATGAGACACTGAAGTCCGAAGTGGATCTCAAGGGTGTTGAGTTTATGATGGTTGGAAAGTGAGAGTCTGCAGGGTCACGATAAAGGACAGGAAAAAAAGGCTCCCCAAATTTTCCTACAGCTTTGGTAACATATATTGGTTCAATGGCGGAGGACTGCGATAGCAAGGAATTTATAAGGGAGGACAGAGGGTAGCTGAAAGCTGAATTGTTGGCTAAAGACACCATCGCTATGTCTATAACGTGGTATGGCTTTGATAGGACGCAAACGTGGTTCGAAACACTGTGCAAAGGGTCGATCACTGTCCCTCTGGGATTGATTCCGAATCGGTGCATACCATCGTGTCTCGAATTATGGCTACTGAACCGATATAAAAAACTTTCATTACGATATAGTGTTCAGATATTCCCTCAAACCCTGGATTTGATGTTTGCCAGAAAATGAATCACGGGGTGATGACGGGAAACGGGCTCATTCTGTTAATTCGTAGCGTGTAGAGGCAGTGCTTATCTCGTTGTAATACTCAGCTACACAGCTGTTGCACTCAGAGGGATCGTATCATGTAATTAAGAGTCGAGAGCGCAGGGTTGTGCAGAAATGCAGTAATAAACTCAGTATCATACTCCGTGAGCGTGACATGAAAATTAAATTAAATTCTTCGTGAATGTTTGATATCATAATCAAGAAATGTAACTGTTTTTTCTTTACACGAATGAAAACATGGTTACAGCTGTGCCAAATTAATCCGTAAAAAAGGACGTGAGGAGTTTGGCCAAGATGGTAAATCATGTTCAGAGTGCAATTTATATTTGAGTTTAAAAGTGAAGCCTACATTTCTTATTCCGCCTGTTTTCCAAACATAATTTAAACTTTGTCGCAAGCCCATTTTCGCGCCACTTACGATACTCAATTTGTCAGGACGAAAGTTAACTTCTAAAGTCTCCTAAATTTTCTCCTCTCACCCAGCGCAGCTCCTATTTCTTTCCACTTTACTCTTTATCGTCGAGCACTATTGCCACTATAATACCGAACCCTCGTAATGCCTGAATATTACCTCATTTTATATTTAGTTCCCACTGAAGCCGACCCCGAGGTTGGGTCACCGGGCGATTCGAAGAGGATACTTATTGCTCAACAAAGAAAACATAAAACAATATCAAATCTCCTCTTTGATCGTTATAAACGATATTGGACTCTCCCTCATACCAGCGATAAACCCCCAGTCTCATACCTGAAGATCAAATGTATCCTCTGCCAAGTCAAAGTCAAAGGATCAACCCATGATTCACCAAAAACGCGTATCGTCTGCTTCAGCCAGCGTTTCGCTCTCTTCTTGGAAATAATTTCTGGTGCCATTTAACAGTCGCAAGATTCATATCTAATTGTACCAGTTTTCCCAGAACTGGAAACAATTCAGTTGTACGAGGCTCTGACAACGGTTCGCGTAAATTGATACGGTATTCTGGGGCAACAGGACGTCGCGGCGTTGTCCCAGTTGAGGAACTTGGACAACCTCGTGGAAGTTTGTATCTGCCCTGGTGTATCTAGAGTGTAGATGTCCCTAGCGGGAAATTAGGCTGTTATACCAGGTACTCCTCAAGAAGTTAGTGATGAGGCGTGACTCGATTAGTCCGAAAGCTTGTTACCGGACATTGATGACTCTCCATCAAATCGGAGAAATTAGAGACGAGGAAGCTTTCAGACGGTTTCGGGGTCGAAGTCGATCACGTCTCTCTGCTGAATAAACTCGGACCGCAAACTACGTTCAACTACAAGTAACGAAGATTCGCTTTGAACTGTGAACTTTGAGCGTTGAACAGACACGGTCATCCGAATTCTGATAAGGCGAGGATGAGGGATCTAACAGCAAGGAAATGAGGAGAGGAAATTGAAAAGGATCTCACCAACACTCCCGATAAGTAGAACTCAGCGCGACTAAGGAAAAATATGAAATTCTCCACAAGCTGATCATGACACTTTGTCGGAAAAAGAAGATCTTCAAAGCACCTGAAACTTATTTCCATGAAGTTCAGATGTGAGTTATGGGATTCAGAAGGGTGTCCCAATAGAGGCTACTGGTTAAATTGACGGCCTGCTCGAGGTCATTTTCCGGAACCAAGGGTACTGAATACGAGATCTAGATTGTAACACACAGAGGCCAAGTTCTGTCGGTGTGGGTATATAGTTGGTCGGTATAATTGGCAACGGGCGATAAGGTCCTCCGTGTGATATGCATATGAATGGAATATTGTATTCGTACCCGTAGTCACCCCAAGATGCAAATTTAACGTTAAAGCCTATCGCCTTTACGACTGTGAAATTACACAAAGAGAGGCCAACGCCGATTACGCGTTACCATTAGAAGCTTTGAGTGTGTGTCTGCGTGTGTTATATCCTAACAATTAGATCAATATACTTAATCCCTCGACCGCGGGCTAAATTCGCACCCTCTCTACCCCGTGATTATACATACCTCACAGATTCCGTACCCAGAATTATACGTATAGATAACCAGATGATCTGCTCACTGGATCCCACAGCACTTAATACACAACTGGAATCACTTAGTCATACATATCTCGATAGAGCTATGAACGAGCCTTGAATTACTCGACTTTCGGCTCTAAAAGTAATTTCCAATCGTCATCAATTGGTTCTCAATGGCTTATTCTCACTTTTTAGGACCCAAATCAGGGAGTCAAGTGCCTATTGAGTTCGTTTGATGAATACCTGACTGAGCAATTTAAGTTTCATACGTACCCATTTAATATGATCAACGCGGTATGCGTTATTTTCAATCAGGATAATATGATTGACGTGGTGAGCATTATTCTTCACCTACAGTATTCGCACGGGATATTACTGGCTCGTCACAGTCTGTCAATAGCAACAGATTCATTGTACAAGATATCAAACACCACATTTCAATGTCACATCAGATGTGCAAATCGTTCATCCAGTTCGTGTTAATAGGCAGTTGATGAAACCTGTGTAATCCACGCTTCAGTCAGTGGTAATTCATATCGAAAGTATAGACTGAGCGATGGTGTAATTTTGAAAATTCGAAGCTTTTCATTACGTCGAACGAACCCCTTTGTCAGAAAGGTGATAATGGAGCGAATGAAGACATGCGGTAGCAGATTATCCTGGAATCGTTGACCCGCGTTGTTCCGGTTAAACTCTGCAATGTTTGGGCGTTGCATAAGCTCCTGGACGTCCGTTGGAGCCGGCTTCTCAGTGGCAACTTCGGGCCCAGGACGTCCGAGCGTGTATGTTGAAACCGTGAATGTTTTGGAGTCCGGAAATGCCAGACCGAGGAAATTCTCTACCATGCTGCGAAACCCGAGGGGTTAACGGTCACTTTGCGGAATGATATGAGGCAACGAAAAATGTCCCTGGATAGAAGAGGCACGACACCGTTGCTCCATTACCAAGATAACTGCTTGAAACTGATTGGGAGTGGTCTGGGATTCAATTTCTTTTTCTCTTGAGTTACGCCGTGCGATTTAAGTCGCAAACCGACTCGAGACGAACTCTGTACTTTCGCACTCGTCTCTGGCTTGATGTCTCCATAAATTTTCGGCTGAGCCTACGCCCATCTAAATTGTGTCTGGAGTTCGGGCTGTCACCTTGTTCCGTACAATATGATTGCAAAATGAGCACAATAATTATACGTGGGTCGTATGACAAGGTATGTTGTGATAGGGCAGAGCGCAACGTCGTAGCTACCCAGATAATTGAATTCCGCGAGAGGAGCTTCAAGCCCTAAGTTATCAAATTAAGGGGTGCTAGGTATACGAGCCGTTCGGAGTCTTGTTGCACTCAAACCGCTGAATAAGACGTTCTCGAACCACCGCACTTGCATAGCACTGGTGCGAGTTGAATTATCTGCAACACTTGCAGACTAAATCTCCTGTAATGAATTTCTACTGCACTTCCCCTCCCCCCCTGTCTCTAAAGTATTCGACGGAAACGCAGAACGGATCGAATGCAATGGTGAAATCATTCGGGGAATGTAGGAATGCCATTGATCACTCGACGATGTAAAGTTTCGTCGTTCAAATGCCGGTCGGGTATTGGTCGCCTCCAATTTCACTAGTTTTAGTAACGTACCTACACCCCAGTTGCACGATTCCAGCATTCCGCAATGACTTCATAATTATATAAATGAATTGTTGTACAACGTGAATGCCACTTTTTCTGCCCCTGATGATAAAGACTCATCAAGAAATTAAGTTTAACCATCAGTGATAACTTTGTTCTTACGTAAACACATGATACGTGGGTATCAAAATTCAGACGTCTCGAAAAAGTGTGACAAAACATGGTTTCTTTTGCTTGGACATGATTTTGATGGATTGGATTTCGTTGTTGGTATAAAAACGACCCGGAGAATCCGACTGGTTACTTAGCTTTGAATCTGTTTTTGTCGAAAACAATTCTCTCCCGGGAGAGTTGAAATTAGGTAAGAAGTAGGTACTGTGTGATATCGGTCGTTGTCTCGCTTTATCCACAATCCTCCTCCGTGAGGTGTATTTTTAACCTTTTCTTGCATCTCGCACTGAGTGCACCTCGTATCGTTCTCATGACCAAGGAAATTACAATGGTTATGCACTCACGACTCCCAAGAGTATTGCTCTGGCTCGTAAGTGCACTACTGTCAGACTGAAAGTGGATAAGGTTTAACGTCCTCCGGGCAATGCTGCAAGGATGTCAAGATTGACTCTATTTTTTACTCTTCATTCTCATTCTTTCAGGCACAACGATCTCCCGTGGAACATTAGAAAGTTTTTGAAAAATCAACTGAGAGACTTCAGGTTTGAAGATCTTCGGGACGCCCAACCCTGGGCACGAAGTGCCTGGAGTCATACCGACCTCAGAAGACTGAAGGATGGAATGGTCGCCGCGCAGGTGAGACATAAGCTTTCATTTCATCCCTTACACAAAACTCTGAGGGTTATTTCGTTCCCGGCTTATCCGAGGAAACTGTTTCGTCAGATTAGACAGTTTCATCACACGAACCTCGGAGCCAAATTTTATTCAGTGAGGATATAAATGGGAATGTGAACATGTCGAGTGATACGCGTCACAGTCGGGAGATGGATGCTTCGAAAAATCTGTAATTTTACCAAACCCCGCAAAATAGCTTTTTCATGCCGAAGTTTAACCGCGAAAAATGTCACGCGCCATTTGCGGCCCGGTATTCAGATGGATATTGATGAGCACCGATTTCGCAATCAAAATTCCAGAGTAAATTCCGCGGAGTGAAAAATTTAGAGATTATACTGACTTTCAATTGAGTCTCTCGGGATTAAGATCTGAATAAAATTGGCATAATTAGAAGAAGTAATAAAGTTACTTCAGCCCTCCCGACGAGATTCTGATTGTTCTCACCGACCCACCAAAACGTCAATTACAACTTTTGTACAAAGGAAAAATAATTAAGAGCTAAAAACCGGGCTAATGTATACTGTCGAGGGTTTCGTCATGTTTTTAGCCAATTTTAATCCCCAGAAAAATAACCGGAATTATTTCTATAATCTTTTTCCGCGTTGCATCGTGCCGTGATAGATAGATGGCTGTAGGTCCGGACGCGAGTCACCTTTAGATTGAAAATTTTCCATATCTATGGAATTCATCCCCCAGCGCGTTCTATTTCACGCATCAAAAATTGACCGCTGCTTTCCGTCGCGGATTTTCCTCTCAATTTTTCTCTGTCACGCAATAATCCATCGTGCCAAAGAATATTTTAATACGATTTTTCACTCCTGTTTCCGAAAATGGTTGTGTTTTCCTGGAGTTTGGAGTTCGAATAACATCTTTCTACCTCATTTCTCGTTCTAGAACGAAGAGAAAACTTAGTGATATCTCAGAATACCGAAAATTTATCCACTGTTGTAACAGACAAAAGTTGAATTGATCGAAAACTAGCGAAGTATGATGAAGTTTAGTCGAAAGTTTTTTTTCTATCGGTTGATGCTTTTTTGCTGCAAGCTCAAAACTCCGCGAGTCAGTGGCAACTTCTGGTACCCATACTGCAGCTAACTGCCAAGTCGAATTGGAAAGTAGTACACTAGGGAATGCTCGCTTTGCAAGTCTAGTTAACGGTGTTAAAAGTCGAAACTCGATCTTCCAGAGCGAATTGCTATTTCTCTCGTACCTAACCAAGCTTATTTGTCGTCTGACTGTAACTATTAATTCGATTCTGTGACTTTCGCGATTTTCGATGATTATTGGTACAATTAAAAACTTATGGCTACAATTTTCTACAACTCATTCTAAAAGGTTTTCTCAAAATTAAAAATGATGGCCCCGTACGTTAAGAAGAATCTATTTTAATTATCTGACTCGAACTAGAATTGAATCATTTTTAAAGTATTGCATCTCTTTTATACATTCATACTTGTGAGTTCGACGAAAAAATGCATCATCAGTTTTACTCAAATCAGGTAATTTTTTTTTGATTTTTTGTTGCCCTTTCAGACCGCCCTTTTGAATTTTGCAATTTCAATTAAAAAGTATGGATTCAGAGACCCAAAGAATTGATCCAAATCAGATGACTTTTTAAATTCTGCTGGGTTTTTTGGCACCGGTCCCAGTGCAGTATGGTGGTTTAATTTACTTGATCGTCGCAATAGTTCTGGCACATTTCGCGTGCCTGCAGGCATCGAAACGCTTGTGACATATAGATAACGTGTTCGTGACATATTGATTTGGAGGAAACGGTCCGTTTCCGGTTGATGACAAATTACAGGAATTTGCAAAACTCCGTGATATAGATATTTTTGTGGAAGAACCGAGAAAATTTCAGGGTCTTGACGGTGCGGTCCGTCCGTAGCTGACCGTCGTGATATTTGGAAACATTCGCACGCCGAAGGGCTGGAGAGTTCATTATCCTAACACGAACCCAGGGGCTCGAATTTTGACCAGTTTTTCCCCAGAGCTTTCCGAGCTTCGACCGTACGCTGCCTATAATACCACGCTTAACCAACCCATACCTGGACACTCCGGAAGCTAAATTCCCATCTGGTGTAGCCGCTTGTTCCCTTCCCAAGTACCACATAATACAAGACACGAAATTCTACAAATTATTGAGGCTCTTCGAAATGTACATCAACCCCGCGTTTGACACGAAGGAAAATACTACAGACGTTCGGTATTCGTTTCTTGGCTTGTAAAAATTTTCATAATGACTCAAACAAACTTGCCTTGAACACGGGATTTGAATTTTCCACTTTGAAATCCTCGATTCCGGCCATTAGGTGACACCCTTGGTCCAATCTTCCGCAAAGGCTGCAATTACCGAAACGCGATGTAATTTCGTCGGACCATCGAACACGTGCGGTCATACCGTAGGAGGTCAGCGGGATTTGCACTTCGTTAAGCATTCCTCCGTCCATCAGTCTGACTGCTCCCTTTTCTGACCCGATCCGGCTATAGCTCGCAGGCTGTGGTTAGTTAGAGTCTGTTTGTCCGGGTTCGTTTTTGTCGTTTAGCAGCTCCGTCTCCCGGGAGGCATCCATCGGTGTGGAAAGATCCAGTGATCCTAAAGTATAAAGGAGTCGTGCTCACTTTCACCCTTAATTATTTGATTGAGAACTCTACGGGGGGTCTGAATCAAGTTACAAATTTTCAATCGCGAAAGTTCTTGTTGTACTTTTCAACCACGCTACATCTTCGTTGAGAAAGATAAACCAGAGGATCAGTCTGATCCCTGGGCTCGGTTCGTTTTGAGTCAATGAAACGGAAGCGGGATCCTCTGGTCTGAATAGTCGATCTTTATCGTCCACTCAGTCAAGGAGATGTCCTTCTGACGTGGGAACGTTCCTTTTGTCACGAATTTATGTTCAGTTTGTTAGGGTACAAACACCCGGGTAAATCATTAGTCACACTAAAGCTGGCGTCGACCCAAGAGATACGTATTATTTCTTTACCGCATTATATACACCCACGTGTATAAGCCTATTCGTCAAATCACTCTACGCGTTGTTAGAAACTACTCACTCCCCCTATGGAGAAATTTGATAGCTTCTCACCGGATATGTCATCTGTCACCTTCTATAATGGAGTGCGAAATGAGAACCCTGAGAAATTGGGGTGTCAACGAAAATCACAAACGTTCCATTCTGGCCATCTACGTACTTATACTGCAGTACAAGATTCCTCAAAAGAGAGAAAACCACCATGCGTCAGAAGTGTACTGATATTTTCAATCTTAGATAGTTCTGTGTGAAATACAGGTGCTTACTCAGTTTGCCATCCTTAGCAATAAGTCATGACCATTTGTTTTTATATCTTGCTTTGAGTCGAATCCAGACAATCGGTAGGATTCACGTTTTTTACCACCTTGAGCTTTACAGCATGCTTTAGTAGAAACTAGTCCCTGGACTCCTCCTACGACTGATCGTAGTTGATTGAACGGTGAGGGTGAGATGTCTAAAAATGCTCCACGATACTGTGCTGTATCCTCATGCTTACGTGTTTCCTAAGTGACTTACGTAAGATTCCCATAGAGGGTCCGTACAGAAATCGTATTTAAGTACTTCATCCCGAAGATCTTACTTGTAGAAGCACATGAGAATATCACGTGGAATTTGTATGTACTCTTACAAGATCATGGGAGATTATAGTATAAGAACTTCATTCCAAAATTTCGTGGTTATAGGAACACATACAAATCTTGTAAACCTTGTATAGGCAACCAGAAGATGCTTGTACAAGTTCCGGACGAAATTTAAAAATCTCTTATTGAGACCAAATGTGAATCCTGTAAGAATTCCTCATTTTTGTGATGAGGTCTTTTGAGACGCTTTTAAGTTCTTGGAATCAATTCTCAGGAGAATTTGTATAAGCCATGTTCTGGCTGATATTGAAACAACGAATACGAATCGAAATCAACTACAGAATGGATGTGGGAAAAATATGAAGCAGTAAGTAAACTTCGAAGAAAAGAATGTGGAAAAAAATGAAAAACAAAACATCAGGTTTCCACGTGATTCTTATAACTTCTATATGATGGCCTGCCAAATAGGTACCACTCCCTAAATTTTGTCTCCTATATTTTCTTTATCAAATATTATTTCCTGCGCCATATTCTTTTACCAAAAATATTCGGTTTGATTTGATTTTCACTTGTTGTAGGTACTTGGTATGAGTCGTATCCGATTTTGATTCTTTTATCAGTAGATATTTTTGAAAGAAGACTTTTCTTGGACTTGAATGTTGTTGGTAGTTTTTTTTTTTTTTTCTGAGGACTAATTTTCTGTTGGTAGACAACATTAATGTACTTGGCGGACGGTTTTCGCGCTAGAGGGATTTTTTGGGGGATATCAGTATTCGGAGATATTTTGAACAACTTCGTGCTGTTCAATTACAATCTTCAGTAAGGGTCACTGGAGCCATGAGCTAGAAATAAGCTCCTGAACCATAGCATAGCACAGCATAGCATAGCATAGAGAGAACATGAAATGAAATGGAAGCCGTAATACCTGGACCTGATACAATTTCGAACCCCCGAGAAAAACGATAACTATAAATAACGGAGAGGGTCGCTCCCGCAAACTATTGATAATTGCGGTTGCCCTAATCCTCCCATGCGTGGGAAAGTACTGCAGAAGATTCACAGGGATTCCGCAGTGGAAAATATACGTATTTGGAGAAGTGCTTCGCGGCAGTAAACGTCTTTGGCGCAGGGGTGAGTTCGGTAGATATAAAAGCTCGAGGAATAGACGATCCGGGGTAAAAGGTACAGGATGCGGTGTCTGCGAAAATAGGAAAAGCTCACCACGTAGATCCATGATGTATGTATCTAGCAGGTGTCCAGAGTAATATACGAGGCAAAACCAATCCCAGAATGTATACAAGAGCCCTTTGTACGGATTCAACCCTTGCACAATTCATCACTGTCTTAACTAATTTAGACCGAACCAAGGATCTATTGCCTAGTTCATTGATCCTCGGGTCATCCTCAATATATTGACCGAGGACAAGGACTCGTGACTCCCAAAAACCGATGAGCTTTTATGAATGGTTGGGGGTTCTGGATCGTTGACAACAATATTAAAATTCATTTCCCTGTTCCGGAACACGTCTCGGGTATAAACCGAACCAGCGACTTGACGTCAAAGCCGCCCTCTGATATTTCACAACCTTTATTCAAGCCCTTTTTTCTTGAATTTCAGTTCTGGTCAGCGTACGTACCTTGCTCATCGCAGTACTTGGACTCCGTACAGCTGGCGCTGGAGCAAATCGACTTGATACGACGCCTCGTTAACAAACATCCGCAGAATATGGTGCTGGTCACGACAGCCGCAGGTACGGTTACCACCAATTGATAACGATTAACTGTAGGAAAAAAGTGGCGAACATAAATATCGAATAATGGGAACAATTTAAAGGCGGTATAGCCGCAAATTAGTAGCGGTATACGATTATCACAGTGTACCTACCTACGGTATCGTTCTAAATATTTCTTGTGTGGACCGAAAATCCCTACCATAACTCAGAACACCGCGTCCTGGCTTTCGTGCACCAGGTGTAGCCAGCCCGCATCTAGATGCGGGGCTAGTCACCACGGGTCTTATTTATTGGTTGCTTTTAGAGCTTTGTGTGTTGGCCCTTTGTTCAGCGCGAAGAAGGGTCCGAGTAGGAAAAGAGTATGTATTAAATTAATTAGCCCTGAAAGAGTTTTGAAACGAGCGAGGTTCATTTTTTTCAGAGTTTTCTCGAAATCAAAGTTTCAAACGTGCCGCTGAGTTCATGTAAGTAATTAATGCACCAAATTGAGTAAATTGAGTTTTTTTTTCTGTTCCTCTCGCTGTGGACGGTTTCCTCTTTCTATCCACCCTGTAGGAAGGATTCTGAACGAAAGACGAATACTAATTGGCCAAGAAGTAGTGAGGAGTGCTTTCGGCAGTATACAATCACCTGACCTGGCCTGAGGCTCTTTCTGACACTTTTGTACGGGAAACAGTCTTGCACTATCTGTAATGACAACGAAAACTTCAACCGTATAACGGAACAACAACGAGGACATAAAACGTGAGGCATGATCTCGTTAATTTTTGCCTCGCCTGAACTTTTTAGTTCGACTATAAGCGACAAACTTTACCTCTAGGCTTTTGTTGCGTCAATTTGCGTGTAGGTATTCAGATTCCTAAAACTTTCATTTGAATCGACAAGAAAAAGATAATCGCACATCAAATGTCGATTTATGGCATGAGAAAAGTTCTTCAGCACACTGAGGGGTCAATATTTTGCTCATGAGTCAATTAGCCACACGCAGATTGATCAGAGAGATAAAATAATCAGAAATCCAATGAACGTCAGGATTTGGGGTGAGTGACGTTGAAAACCAATTGAAAATACATGTTACCTTGGTGGATGAAAATTGGTGTTGAAATTTCCGATAAAACAGGCCGTGGAGTTCAAATTTTAACGAAAAAAAAAAGAAAAAAATATGTGTCTTCGTGCGTGAGCGAATGTAAGTCTACGTCAAACCGTTATTATTATCCCCGCCAAATAATTAAATCCGGCGCTCTAATGAACTTGGACGATCGTAGGGGCCAACCATTGATTGCCGATTGGCAAATGTTCCGTCACGATTTCCCAAACGAAGCTTATTGGACCAGAGCCAGTATTTCAGAATTGTGGAAGAACCCTGCGTGAAAATTTTTTGGGATTGCTTAAATTGTCGTGTGGACCAAATTGTGTTATCTGATAAAAATCCTCGATTGCTATTTTCTTTTTTTTTTTATAGAATCGAATGTAAAGTCTAGCCGAGGTATTTCTCGCCGGTTTTATAGGAGTTTCAATAAAAGCTTCTCCATGTTTCGGTGCTTGGTAGCTGGTCGTATATGTAGGTAATATATTCATGGAGTAACTCGACTGCAGACGTCCCAGAGTATCGGGTGCAGCAAAATCCGAGCCTATATAAGTCAGCCGCCGACCAAGTTTGTTTTAGGATTTTTTTTTCTTTCTTTCTTTGATCCTTTTCTCTCTGCAAAGCGATATGCACTCAACGAAAGCGATGTAAGCTTTGAATTTTAAAAAAGATATCAAGACAGAACGAACGGCTGGCTGAAGGACCCTTCAAGACTGGGATGGTCGACCTGGTGGGCTGCCAAGAAATTGAGCGAATTCATCCCACCAGAGTAAATATAGGACAAATATTCCTTCAGGAAACGAATTTCGATGACAAAATATAAAGGAACCCACGAGCACATCTTGAATTTACAGATTTCCAATAAACTGGTTTACTCACAGCTTTTGCCGAGGGAGTATTCACTGTGAAATATTTAGAACAATCCATGAAACAGTATGAAATGCTTTCAAACGACATATACTACGGAATACTCGTAGGGATATGAAATTTACGTAGTGTCACCAGGACTTCCTATGTAATGATCGCCTGATGCTACGAAATAGTAACTCAATGTTATGTGATGGTCATGCAGGACTATCAAATAGTAGCGAAATGCTACGAAATGGTCCAGAAATTCTGGTTGAAATGATGGTTCAAGCTACATGAAATGGTCTTGCAATGCTCTACAACTGTCACGAAATGCTATAAATTGTCCTCGCAGTGCCTTATGAAATGACTATGCAAATCTATGACATAAGATGATCATGCAAAACTATCAAATGGTCGTCAAATACCTTGAAATGTTCGTGAAATCTAAAATGCATGGGCTTCCAAAGTAGGTTCCAAATTGTCATTGTAGTTAAATTCCCTCGGCTCTTATATCCCTTTTCCCCCTAAATTTAACGAAGTCGTGTGTCACTTCTACTTCTCGACCGCAGTCAAAGATAAGAAGTGCAAAGGGCCTGTCCAGCCCGTCAATACAGAGGTTGAATTATTGCTGATTTGAGTGCTGGGAATGGGATCGAGATCTAGCGACATCCCTTATTCGAGGGATCCAAAAGAAAGCAGTAGTGCGAAGAAAAGAAAAGTAAGAAAAGAACGGACGAACGGGGGTGGAAGAAACTAAGAGGGACACAAAATTCACATGGATTGAGGATAAAAAAAGGAACAACGCTGGGCTCATTTGTCGACTGAACGGAAATTGAATCTATGGCGGTAGCACGTGTCTTTCCCTCAGTTTCACATTTTATTTTTCTTGCTCCCCATTGACCTTCTATCTGCACTATAATGCCGATAGATATTGATATTGATTATTGAGAAAATTAAAGCTACCTATATCCTGCGATGTGCCCCAATCCTGATATGGGTTGGGCTGCAGAAAATCACCCCAGGATAACTCAGCGATTCGTGAACGTAGCCATAAAAGTTTTGACCACCGGGCCACTTCCGGTTTGACGGTCAAATAATTTCTGTTAGAGTCTCCCACAGACATTTTGGTCGCAGTTAATTACGATTTATTGGACTTTGCGAGAAGGCAAAGAGGGTGGCGAATGAAGTAATAAAGAATCGCGATTTATCTCACTTTATTTCGCCACAAGAATTGTCGATTTCTTTTCACTTCTAACAAATTAGCAGTCCGAGAAAAAATGAGATCTGCAAATTGTTTGGAACACTTTGATATTTTGTGCAAAAAAATAAAATAAAAAACGTGTCAAAGTGACTTCCGAGGGGCTAAAGTCCGACGAAAAGAAAATACAAGAGAGACAAATATAACCAATCCAGAAATAGCTGGATGGTGGTAACAAAAATCCGAAACAAACGTTTCAGGAAAGAAAAAAACTCCCCAGATGTTATTTCATTAGTGATAAAAGCATTTCCCTTTGCGAATATCGTTGTTCCATATTAGCATAAAGCTGCTGACCCCGAGTCGTTGACTTTCCGGCACAGTTACGTGACTCTGTCGCCTTTTATCGTATCACGTGAGGTCTAGGAAGCTTCTCTGAATTCCCAAAATGGCATGACGCAAAGCTCCAAGAGATCAGGGAGAGACGAAAACTCTTCGTAATATTCTAAATGCTGTTTTTTGTTTCGAAAAAATAGGGAAAAAATTATATGAAACTTGCTGGTGGTCTAGATCCGACAAAAAACGAGATATGAAGAAACTGACATGGATGATTGTTAGGGTATAGGTAAACTGAAGGTGCGAAATATTGAGAATTAGAATGTGAAATACATCATTTGGTAATGAGTTATTTGTTCATCTATTGACTTAGTGATAGGGAAAACAGTGCATCACTGCAAAAAAATGTGTGCACAGGATTTCTCAAAACAGTTCAATTGGGTTGACGATGAGCTAGAATTTGGACGACATGTTCGTAAAATGCAGTTAATTATATTGATCGGCCAGTTTATACTTTTACTGAGAATTGACCGATTGACATGATCTATTGTATCTTAGGAACTGATCAATGTATCAACTTCTTGGGTTCTGTAAAAAATTTAATCCAGATCAGACAAACGGCGTTCCAAATGAGAAGGAAATCATTGGAAGAAATCACTGTAAAATCGTTCACGAAGCACTTAAAAATCTTACAAAATCAATTAAAACAATCCAAAACTATAGAAGTTCGTTTCGAAATGGTATGAAATCAGGTACTAAAAGTTAGCAGAATTCGGTTTAATCGCAAACACAGGTAATGGAGCTTGCTTCAATTAAAAATTACTATTGTATGTGACCGATACTAGTTTAATCAGGTCTAATAATAAGCTAGAATTCTAATAATCACGGGATTAACGATCATTGAACTCTGTTTTAGGCATCGAAAACGCCCACAAGGAAGGTCGACTGGCCAGTTTAATCGGGGTCGAAGGTGGCCACGCCGTGGGAAACAGCCTGGCCGTTCTTAGGATGCTGTACGAGTTAGGAGCACGGTATCTCACCCTGACCCACACTTGCAATACGCCTTGGTGAGTGCCTAATCCCACTATTCACAGGAGGATAATTAAAACCATGGTCAACCTGTAGAAACTAGCCCCCTTCGTTAATATACGACTCGTCTAGGGTTTAAATTGATATGGATTGCCCAGTCAGAATCAGCGAGGCATAAACCCTTTCAATATAGGGTTGATACCCTCGAGCCCAATGAACCTAAAATAATACGCCGCATTAGCCTAAACTCGGACCTTTGACCTTTGCTTCGGGATTTTTTGTTTTTATACTTTTACCCTCGTCTTAATGAAACGTAGAAAAGACAGACAGTCGGTGAAAAAGAAAAACCCGTGAATTAACGACCCGGTAGGGAAAAAAAGCTCCTTTTTTATATTGACGCCATAATTTTCGTCGTAAATTATTCCTTTTTACTACGTGCGTACACGCTTGATAGACTGATAGGTTTCGTAAAAATGTGGGAAAAGATAAACCTATGTAATTTTTTTTTTTTTTTAATTTTTTTATTTTCTGCAGTGGTACAACATTTTTACGATCTTCTGTTAACGCGAGAATTTTACGTATAGGTAACAAACTTTATTACCGAAAGTCGTTTCTAAATTTACAGCTGTGCACGGGGATATAATCCATTAGCGAACTTATACAGTAAAACATCGTTAAACCGCAGATTTCTGGTTCTACGAGTTCGTTCATGACTGACTTTAAAAAACAATGTTAATCAGACATAAAAATTTTGTTTCGCTTTTTACCAATCGTTAACAGAACTAAGTGTGAGAATGGCGACTTTGGCGGAACTGAAACTACAGTGTAGCTTGTAATAGCAATAGAATTACCGCAAGCTTTAGAATCCCGGGCCTTGAGTAATTTAAGTTCGTTTATTCAGCACTAGAGAAGATGTAGCGAAGGTGTAACAAACAGCGTTGCTAAAAGCTTGAGAGGCTTTAAGTGCGTGTTAGCCATACTTTGTAGAGTCTATATAAACATCCTCAGCCTGACTATACGGTTACTAAAATAGCTGTGAGTTGATGCGATAGAATTAATTAATTATTTGTGAACACCGTTAGCGGGTAGAATTAACTCCTTGGTAGTATTGCAACACCGTTTGTGGTAATTCTCATGACTATAAAATCAGGTCGGCGGATTAACAGTGAAAAGTTCGAAAATTCGTCCGTGAATTAAGGTGGAATGAAAGTCACGTGACCTCGATATGATTTACACTTGGAATTTTCAAACGCTATTTTCTCAGCCAAAACACATTCGATTGATGTGAAATTGATATCAGTGACGTAGAAAAACTGAATGAAGGGCCTGCCAATCGCGGATTTTCGAAAATCGAGACGTAATAACAGTTTTTTAACAATATTGTTCTGTAATTCAAGGAAGTGCTGCCTCTCTCCGAGGAGCAGCACCTCCTTGGGTCACAGAACAATATTGTTACACAAAATTCTGATTATGTCTTTCGATATTCGAAAATCCACGATTGGCAGGCCCTTCATTCAGTTTTTCTACGTCACTGATATCAATTTCACATCAATCGAATGTGTTTTGGCTGAGAAAATAGCGTTTGAAAATTCCAAGTGTAAATCATATCGAGGTCACGTGACTTTCATTTCACCTTAAGAGCATGCTACAGTCATTTTTTACTCTTCTTTACCGACCGTACCCGGTTTTCACTTGTTTTCATATATCGGAAAACTTCTTTGTTTCATGCAACAATGAAGACGTATTCTTGAAAACTGCACAAAATGGTAATTGTCGATGTCAAGCGGTGGTCGCGGCCATGATGAACGGGGGAAACTCACAATCACCGCTTGACATCGACAATTACCATTTTGTGCAGTTTTCAGGAATACGTCTTCATTGTTGCGTGAAACAAAGAAGTTTTCCGATATATATCTTCGGAATTCCATCTAGAATTGCGCTGTTGGTAAAAAAATAGGCTTTGCTATCAGTGAAAACAAGTGAAAAACGGGTACGGTCGGTAAAGAAGAGTAAAAAATGACTGTAGCATGCTCTTAAGTGAAACGAAACATGAAGATGTGAACTAAGAACGAAGAAAAGCAATCGGGATGAAAGAAATCTGAGAAGGTGAAAAAAAAATAAAAAATCCCCCACATCGATTCCATCGAGAACCTTGTTACGGCTCATTTTCTCATGCCAGACGTGGCTGCTTTGCTAAGACGGGGATTTCTCCTCGACAAGAACAGCCGATTGCTCTTTAAGAACAAGAATTACAAGCTGAGTCTTGATGCTCGTGCAAGGAAGTATAATATCCCGTATCACCCGACGGAGATGAAACGAATATAGATGGGGTGTCAGAAATTAGATCACTGCGATTTTTGGGCTGAAAAGTTTGTCGAATTTCAAAGGTTTCTTTGGGAACGAAAGTGATTAGATTCTGGGTCATTTCTTGTCTCATTCTTCCTTATATGACAGGAATTTGCGAGAGTTTGATAAAGCGAAAGTATAGAAAATTGATACAACTTTCCGTGCCTTCTTTAGCCTCGCTTTTTTACTATCCAAAGAGGTGAATTTGAGTTATGTGAGAAAAAAAAACTATACTACACAGTTACGTGGATTGTGCAAAACCACATATTCGAATCTGTGAAAGAAATGTAAGAATGTGAGATATAAGCCAGTCTGAAATTACTCTGGAATAAATTCCGAGAGTGAGTTGAGACTAAAGGCGCGGTTACGACTTTGGGCCAAATATTTTCATCGAGATGATACAAATTTGAACTATCTTGGGCTATTCCCAGGCGTTACCCTTAGGGCTATCAGCCAATATTGGGTTTTAGCTCTTTTGTCTTATCTATATGCACAGCGACTTGGTATGTTTTTCCCTATAGTCTCATATTTCTTTTTATGGTGGGTTCAGAACCACCAAAGTCGCAGATAGTGTAAAAGATACACGGTCTCAAGTCACTTTCTCGCTTTTGAGTCAAAAGGGAAATCTAAAGACACATTCCGCATGAAACTGTGTATGAGAGCTAAGATATTCGTATGAAATTAAATTCGTAGTTTCTCTGTCGAGTTTCAATATTGTTTTTAACCCCCTGAGTCACATTCTTAGAATTCGAGCAATGCTTTTTATTTCCATGATGGAATGTCGGCTGGTAAGCTGCCATTTCGTTTCTTTCGTATGAAAAGAACACTAGAATATACAGGGCAAAAAAAAAAAAGACGCAAAGTGAGTTGAATATTGCCTCTCGTATAACAAACTCTGACACATATCATGGTGTATGGAAATATTTGAATCGTTGATACTTTATATTCGAATGTGAAAAGTTATCGAGGTTCATAACGTATACAGTTTTCAATTTTCTACTCGGTTCTCGACGTGTATAGCGCGATGCAATGATCATAAAATGAAGTGACATTCCTTTAAGGTGTCACATATTCAGTCCAATCTCATCCTACTGGCCTGTTTATAGTATGATTGGCATTCGTCGCTCGAAAATTAAACGAACATTCTATGAAAATTGGGAAACTGATGGAGGACAGAAAGCGAGTCAGACAATTCAAAAATATGAGAATGGGTATCATATAAAAATTCCTTGGGTCGAGTATAATTTGATGAGAAAAAAAACTCTCGCTATGAAAAAATGAAATGATCGCCACTGTAATCTTGAATATAAATGGCGATCATCGATTAGATTTCCTTGTTGAAAGCCGTGATGATGTGCAGTTCTTTTTTTAATCAAAACGGGTCAACTTGAAGAAGTGAGCGAGAAATTAATTGACAATTGAAAAGCAGCAAAATATTAATCTTCTGTAATGAAATAATCTGAAAACTGTCACTATAGAGTTATTGACATGTTGGTTCGGTAGGGCAGACTGCAGCACAGTGGACGAACCTGGTCAAGTACCTCAAGTTGGAGGGCTCTCGAATTTTGGAAAGGTAAGTGTGTTTAAAAATAAGACATTCGAATATCTGAATTTTCGAATACGATAATATGATCATCTTTATTTATTATTCATCTTGACACGCTGATTGTGAGAGTTTGGAAATTTCATTATAACTTATCTGCAGTCCTTCCTGGCAACACGTGTGCAGAATTGGAGCAAACTAATTATAAAATAGAAAGCCAGAAGGGATTGCGAAATCCGACGAAAATTCGGATTCCCCCAATCGCGATTCTCGTGTCTCAGAGAATGGTCGAATTTCCCGAAATTACTGCAGTCGATACTCGCAGTCTTTTTGGTTCGAAATACCCAGAAATGTGCTTTGATCTTCAGGGTGCGTTCCGAAAGCTGGATCTAGTGACCGAGACGAGGTGAAAATGAATTTCAATCCATTCGGTTATCACCCTCTTTGATGCCGAATGAATTTTGTCCGTTGAATTCTGATCGCTGTTACTGGCGGTACTTTATTCGTCAATGGATAAACCGGAAGAACGGATTTAGCGAACTTTACAGAGATTCTGGTTCACAAGCCAATACGACTGTGAATAGGAGGAAGATGGGGCACCTTGAAACCGTAGGAAAAAGCCGGAAATCCTCCCTTGCAAATACCTACGAAAGCGGTGTTCGGTCTTCCGTAAGGCCCGCAAATTCCCGACACTGCAAATGATTCACAGCTTCCCTTCTCCCAACTCTGTCATACCAGAGGTGGCAAAAACACGAGTAGAACGCCGCCCTCGCACTCATTCAGGGATCCTATACCTAGCAAACCGAATTCACAGTTTTCGAGATAAATACCTATGGGTTTTACTATATTCCCCACTACCAACCCGATCCAATTATCAGTTGTTCTCCAATCGATGGTCAGCTCAAGGCTTTTTGCTATTTTAAACCGTTCGCATTAAATCTCTCCAAATCTTTGATCACCTCAGGGTTTCCATTATCATTTCTGGTCATAAAGACATTTGGAAAAACGGAAATAGGGAATTTCGTGTAAACGAAATCGAATCAGGGTCTATAAAATTTCGCGGGATTCAAGAACTTTCAGATTCTTTCGGATTTTAGATTTTGGAACCAGAGCAAAAATAGTTCGATGAAATCAGTGTTCAGGTTCTCAATTTCGTGGCGATCGAATAATCGTGTAATTATGTAGGATGCTCGAAATTGCGACACAGTTGTTGTTCAATGTAAAGTAGGAAAACGGCGGTTTTTCGGAAAATCGAATCTAGATCGCCTCACGGATAGGATGAACCAATCTCTGATCCCTGCCCCTTTGGCATACCTGCAGTATTAACGTGTCGGAAGATAGTTACATTCTAAAAACTCCGATAACGATCAGGTAATTGATTCGACCAGAGTAAGGTCGGTCGCCATTTTTCGCAACGTCAATGTTATATATATAGCCATAATACAGGTCTCCCTCTCAATAAGTTCAGCTTAGGGGCTTTAGGGGAACATTTTTCGGAGAAACCATAAACCCCCACTCAAAGTCTACTCGCCGCTCGAGTTAAAAGGTCGCGTTGCCTCCGAATAGGTTCGGCCGCGTCTCTATGAATTAGCTCGGCGATGTAGACTTTCAGAATCAATTGCTCGCTTGAACTTATTCGGAGGCAAGCGAATCGATTGCTCGGTGGACTCAGAGCGCGACGTGGTGGGGGAAGCGTGCGAACTAAAATGCGGGGAAGTGAACTTATTCAGAGGGAACTTATTGAGAGGGAGACCTGTACGTCAAAGTAAAGAAAAAAGCTGTTTGTGCGTTCCTACTCCTTACTTTCAAATTTTTGAGATTCGAATCCAAATTTTTTTTTCTCACTCGAGTTTCAAAGAATGTTTCTTGAAACCCAAAACAACATTCAGAAAAAAATCAGGCATCTGCGACCGATACTTCTTGTAGCTACTTTGGTCACTGGTCGGCCCTCTCCCCTATATGCTCGCAAAAAGCAGCTAAAACCACTCTACTTTTATTGGACGTGCCATGATATCGCGATTATTATACCGCCATCTATCAGTCAGAATTGTTTATCGATTGCTTCACACTCCGTGATTGAGAACTCGCGAAGGATATCGAGGGGGTCGATTTTTTTTTAGCTATATTACTGGTTCAACTTTGACTTAAAATGGAAATATCTGTGGAGAAAAGTATCTCGGAATTTTTGTATTGATTATAACAAGTGAAAAATTGCTGATGGAAAAGTAATAACGAGCAGGTATTCTATCGTCACAAAGTTGTTAATAACGTTTTCCTGATTTCTCTACCCATGGCAATAATGTACAACGACAAGTTGGTGTCATAAACTACCTTTGTTATTGCGACTGATATATATACGAACACTATTGGAAATACAATATCCACATCAAGCAACCTACAGAAACAAACCGCTGCGACATTGTTCCGAGAGGGATTCCACCCTCGAGCAGTGATAACAATGGAATTTTTCGAATTCCCGTTTCAATCGTTATTCTGAAAAATCGAAACAGGTTCACGCCACCCTTTGATCCGTACAAATCGCTGGGGTAACTTTTCGATTACGTACTAGAAATTTTGAGGGAAACTGTTTGCTTGGGGGAGAAAGACGGTATAAAAATTCGATGTCTCATGCCGTCATTTCGAGATGTTTTTTTTTTTTGATAAAGCTCAATTTTGAAAGAAAAGAGATCAATTTATCTTGCAAATTGTGGCTTCCAGGCGCTGCGAAAGTAGAGCTTGCGAAGAATGCAAATAAAAACTATAGCCACGATTACTTCGCGATAGATTTGAAATTTACACACTATTTTTGTTCAATTTTTAATCTGACCTTCTATTTTTGAAAAACATGCAACGACGTCTTTGATTTGAATCACGAAAGAGATTTCATGTAAGGTTCGGTATTTTGGGAAAAATTGTATTGTCACTCTTTGCAAGCTTCTGGATGGATAAATTTGATTTTTTGAACCTCATCCACCAGTTTGACTTCTACAAAGTAACTATTGTATTTTGCTCGCAAAGTGCAATTGAAAATATTCTTGACAGAAAATGGATAAAATTATCACTACTGTTCCAATTATATTGTCTGGGGGTGAACCGCAGCCCGAAGCCACAATTCTGCGATACAAATGACTGGGTATTCATTCTCGTTAGACTCTCGTATTCGAAGACACAAAGAAACATATGTGACGTGGGATTAGGTAGACGAATGACAAGGGTATATCACGTTCCGTAGTGCTCTCAGGGGGGTGAACCAGAGCTTGTGTACGTAACCCACGCTTATACTTCCTGCATTTCAGTCCAATTGAGTCCAATTAGTCTTAGTTACAAACTACGCATTGATTCGCGGTTGGATTTTTCCGCTTGCAAGCGCTAGTATCGAATTACGTGGATTCGATAATCGACCCTTTTTTGGACATCAGCTCTTTTAGGAATGACAGAATGAAAGGCGATCACTGACACCATGGAGGGCGAGGGTGAAAAAGGAGAGAGTAGAAGAAAATGAGCAGGATTTAGTGGGGAAGAAATATGCGAGAATGTGTTCCACTTTGGAAATTGATAGCTGCACGTCTACTTTCTTTATCCAAGACCACAGAACAAAAACAACAACGCAGTAGCTTCGCTGCATCTGAATACATTCACGGAAGAAGCGATCTTTTGTCCACATTCTTTTTACCTCACACGTATAGTATCTTGGCTCGAGGTTGTCATCACACCCATTATTGTTCGACGATTCCGAGAAACAATGACGATGACTTGTGATGAGTGTTGAGTTGCAAATATGTACAGTTGGAACTCTTTCGATATTTTTTACTTCTTTTTGGCATTCAATGCTAGCCAAACATTGAACTTCATAATTGAACAGATCTTCAGACAAGTACATCATTGAGACAAACAATAACACTGAAGTAAAAGACTTTTTCGATTAGCAAATTAATTCATGTAGGTACTGCAGTATTGGAAATATGTTTCTGAAAATCCACTCAATTTTCCTATCAATTTTCTTTTGATTTTACAATTTGTTATTGAAAACAATTACCCAATTTGGTATTTTATCACAAAACTTCAGTAGACTTTTTCTGATTCACAATTTTCGTCCACTGAGTATCGAAGCAGTCCAAGTTTGGACGATGACCAATATCGATTATGTCATTAGCTGATATTTCGCATCACGAAAAAAGGGTAGGTGATGGTTATATCTCATCAATCCAAAATCAGTATCACGTAATGGATAATATTTTACCAACCCTTGGCGAGGGTCAGCAACAAAAAGCACACTTTCGGTTCAGTTTTTTTCACGTTAGAAACATACTAATCACATTTATGTTATTTTCTCCGTGCGGATTGTATGAAACGTTAAGTAAAGTGGTAAAAAATTGAGAGAGTCAGGAATTTGAATTTTCTTCAAGACTAAATTTCCGTCTCTGGAATTCGCGATTCACCGTCGAAGGGAATCTGAATTGAAGAATAGTACAGTGGCGAAATTTGATCGCCAAAGAATTGTCCATCAGAACGTCAAGTTCCCTGGCATCTGCACCTTATTACTTCCTCAGCTGTTCACTCAATATTTAATATACCGATCCGTTTCGACGTTTCGTTGCACGTGCGTGGTGAACCCCAGTCCCCTATTTCCACCCCCCGACGATTGGCAGGTCAGTTGCTTGTGCCAAAACTGGAATTGCCCGATAGGATCCTGAAATTTTAGGCCACTGTGGTGGACTAACCTAGTTCACCGTCCGAAAATAATCCTGGACGTGAGAGGAAATCAATTCGTATTTCACGCCCGCGTAACTTTTTCCCTCGGTCTTTTTACCTCCTACTTCACCGGTTCGACTATTATATATTTTTTTCTCTCTTCCATTTTCTCTACCCGATATTTGATACGCCGTTTATACGTTTTTTTTTTTACCGGTCTTCCCCATCCGCGAGTATCACAGGAAATCGTCGTCTGGGTGCGAATAATTTTACTACTTGTACCTATATCGTCTTCCAAATGTGAAAAGTTTATCCAGTAAAGTATACTATACGATAAAAGAAATACTACCGTTCTCTCTGATTCCGGCTGCGAAAATCAGACGGTCTAGACAGGAAAAAACCTATGCTATCATTCCGGCTGAACCTTTTCACTGAATTAACTCACAACTCGATAAATATTTGATACCATTGTCAAAATTCTTCATAGACATCAGGGATTACGAAGCTGGATATGAGATCTGAAAGAACTTTTATCATCCATATATGATCATTTTGTCTTCGTCAAAGATTGGTTTTTTGAGGAGAACAAGGCTTTTCACATAATACTAATATGAATTGGATTACCCAACACCCTCATGAGCCGTAAGAGTTCGAGTTTCACGTAGATTGAATGAATGTACTGTGGCCGTTGCTCCTCCTTCCCTGAATGACAAAAAAAGCTCCCAATTCATGAAGGACATTGATGCAATTGCTTTTCAAGTATTCTTTCTCTTCGTTATGTGTAACCGATGGCTGTACATTCCCCCCTCACCAGGTCTTGGTATTTGTGATAATTATGGAACAGTTGGGTTGTTTTTGCATACTAGAAGAAACTTGAGACTATCAGGTCCCAGGAAAACACCCAAAACCTTGAAAATAGGGGTTTCACATTTACTGTTCAATGCATTACACGTCTTGTCGAAAGAACACAAAACCAATCTTGATGAAGGTTCCAGGCTACATTCTTTTGGTATTCATTTGTTATTAAAGTTTCTGAAGAGGATAACGACGACTCATGAAAACTTCAGATACTAAGGTTTTCTTTATTGACTTGACGAGGTCGATACCTTCTCACTAATCATGTTTAAGCCATTTCACTATGGAATTACCAAGACTGTGCGGATTCCAGGAGTTAATCTAAATTGGCGTCAACTCGGTTGTCTGCGTAGGGGCGACACGATAGGATTAGGAAATCGAACGTCCCCACAGTTACTATTCATACCAGATGTCACCATTCGAACGTTCTCCAATCATTTCCGTTCCTACGCTATCACATCAAGTGTAACAGAATGATTTTAGAATCACAATCTAAATTAGATTTACTTAATGTGCCACGTGGAAAATGATAAGAATTCAACATTCACGTATTTGATCTATGAAATTCCTTGACGTCGACTCAGCGTGTTATGCTCATCAGATTTTGAGCACGGTGACAAAATATGAAATCTCAACTTTTAGAATTATCTAATGCGCTCTAAAAAGAGAGACGGAAACAACATATTCGGTATAAAATTGTACAATTCGATGCTGACGGAAATGTGAAAAGTTTAAACACTTCCGTTGCCCGGAACTAATGGTACCCTTTTGAAAACGAAGAAACCGTTTGTACCCTCTGATGGCCTCCTTTCACCAGAACTTTTTCTATAACGAATCACCGGACCGGGAGTGCAGGTCCTGGAAAAAACTTTTACACCGTGTGTGTTCAGACGTGAATTTAAACGCGTGGTTAAACTTTCAACCTCAGAACAGGAGACTTGCCAAACCCCTGCAAAGTACGAGCAAACTCGCTAGACCTTTTACTGCAACAGTAAAGTACATAAATTACATAAAGTTGAGAACCTCTACGCAAATTTTCTCACAATTCGAAGACCACATCGTACTTCCTTTCTCACTTACCTCAAGGTACGACTGAGTTTCAATAAAAGTACGTGAAAATTCTTCGCTTTAGTTCCCATTCGGCGAACAATAGCCTCTCCTCGTTTCCCTGATGTGACTATTCAACTTCAACGGTACATTGTGCCTTTGATTGGTCCGGGACAGTGACGGACATAATTTGAAAGTTCAATACTTAAGTCTTCAATCTGACGATCCTCAACTTTTCCATGCATGACAAAAGTACAGGTAGGCCGCAGATGCCCTATGAGGATGTTATCGTCCTCGAAACCTCTCGGGCAGGGAAACTTTTCGGTTAATTGGGTGGTGGATCCGTGAGACAGTAGACTGGAGGAGGGGGTTAGTTCCAAAGTAAAGTCATCCGTTCTCCAGGTTACAACTGGGGCCGGCAGGAGGCATCCGAGCGTTCCACTTATATCAATCAAAGTAAACTGTCCGGCCGGATGGTTACGGAAGACTGGTGTAGGTATAGCCAGACCAGGAGGATTCAGGACGCGTAAAGTTTGCCCGGTTGTTAGCGCCACCCTAGTATCCCAGGGCGACGTCAGGGTATGAAGTTACCTCCGGCTAAGTATACTACGAGCTCTGTCCAAACTCCCCGGAAGGAAATAACGTGTGCAGAAAAAAGCGGACGGATGACGCGAAAAGGTGGACATCGAGCTTAGGATTGCCTAAACGGTTTCTTGATATCCTGGAGCAAATGGTTTGGTCCGGAAAATCGTTTCTCCAGGAAATTTCTTCTTTGTCAGACTACAGTAAGGCGAGGAATTATAGTATAGTATGGCAGTAAGCTATTGTTGTCAGGCACAGAGAACGACCCAACCTCCAAGAGTAACGTCATGGCTCTTGACAACGTCGTCTAGGTATACATTGCAGGATGCAGATAAAGCATCCTGGCTGCATAGGATCGAGGTAAATGTCTCTGCGACTATCTGCGACTTGAGAATCTCCCCCCAAGTTTCCAGTTCTGTTTACACCTCTATCCCTGGGCTCAGCTTCCAAAAGCAGCTTTATTCAGATCGTCTTACCGAGAAAATAAGAATATTAATTCCTGGATTGTTTTCACTCTGGTTTTCCATATTCATCGAATTTTTAGAAGAAGTCTTCTTCGTGAGTGGGATTCATCGATTAAAATTGTCATCAGATACTCTCTTCAAACCTGAGATCTGAGATCAAACTACATATCCATGATCCAGCAAGCGTGGAGATGCGTCCGCCCAAGCTTGAAAATATCGTAAAAACGACGACTCAATACCGTCTAATCTAGAGAGTATCACATCGCCACTCATAACGTCGCAATTCAGAAAGCTCTCTCGCTCTTTCTCTCTCTGATGTTATCTCGGGGATCTCAAAGCTCCATGCGAACAATATCAGCTCTGTTGGATATACTTACATCATCGTCAGGCCAATTAAGCGTATGAATTCATCCATCGTTTATTAGACATAGTCTCGCAAAACGTCGATGAGGTTTTCCGAACTGGAATATCACGAAGTTTTATGGACATCGTTAAGCCCTCTGCTGAAATGATGATCAAACTGTTATGATAAATCCCAAGGCAATAATCTGTAGATTATTGCGTAAGAGAGTTGTCTTCAAAGGTTCGTTTGCTGGAGGGATAGACTTGAGTGATTTCTTATCCGAAGAAACCATTCTAAACTACACAATGGTATAAGAAGGGTTTGGAGAATGTTTCAGGTGGAAGCTTTCATCGTTAGTTCATTGTAACTGAAGGGTGGCACGGCAAAACGGTGTAAGTGCCATCATAATGATTTTTCAGGAGAGCAAAAAAACTGTCCCAAAATTCTACGAACTAATTTTTTTTTAATCTGAGAAAGTACTTTGTAGAGTTTTGCGAGCTCTTTGAAATGGCGCAAGAACCGATCCAATACAGCCATCTGTCTTCGAGAAAATGGTTCGCGAAGGTCGATTTTTTTCGTGCCAGTGTAAGTGCCACGTTTCGTGCCAACTTTTCTTTTTACTCTGGATACTGATTAATAACGCAATTACAATGCTAAAATTATGAAAAAAATATGAATCGAAAGCTTGAACCTTAATGAACAGGATTCGGTTATAGATTTCCAAATTCGTATAAATTTTCAAATATTACGGGGCAAAATGGCGGACGAGGGAGGGATGGGAAACGGTGTAAGTGCCAAAATGAACATAATTTTCATACAATATCGTGAAATTTCATGAAAAAGATAGTAGAACAGTACGAACACTAGTCCGATTCATCGATATTAGATGTTTTTCATCAATCATCTCCAAAAAAACGTCAGCTCAGAGAAATAAACAACGGACACCGCGACAAAAAACTTCCCTTCTGAACCAATATCATACGCATCCAACGAAATAAACACATAATTCAAAAATTGAATTCCACTATATGAATTACAATTTTTTTTCATTCGTAAGTGAATATTATCATATTTGAATTCCAATGTGGGCTTAATCTTTTTCATTTGAAGATCATCAACTGTAATTCACTCGGTAATTCATATTTTTTAGTTTGTTGATTCTCACGATTATAAATTATGAAATACTTCCGGTAAATCTGATTCTGATAATAACTAAGATTAAAGAAAATGATATTACGCGTTCAGAATATTGATTTTCGTTGAAAAAAAAAATCCGTCACATACACTGTGAGATGTTGCAGATGGCACTTACATTGTTTTGCCGTGCCAACTTTTTATATCATCGCGAATAAATTTTTGTCAGCCATATCGTTTTGCAAGAACGTGCGTACGGATTTTAGAAAATTTTATAAACAAAAAAACCTATTTTCGATTTTTTGGCACTTACACCGTTTTGCCGTGCCACCCTTCAACTGGAAATTTGGTGGGAAAAAAGCTCTCAGCATTGTTGCCCCGAGTACAATTAGAGATTCAAGATTTTACCGGATCCCTGACAGAGAAGCATTTCTACTAGTGGCAATTATTACCCCCTTTCTCTCCGAAGAACACAGTTTGGCTATTAGTATCGTGGCATTATATCCACGTCCTCGCTGAACACCTCAGGACGTCGGACTATAATAGTCAAAATCCCTTCCTCGATCCAGCCTCTGACCTCTGAGGAAAGTGCGTTCTGAGCCCCTACTACAACTGACAAGTCATAATTTCGAATCAAGCAAACCGACTCAGGCAGCACTGGCAATAAGTGTCACTCAAGTAACATGGGTCTACCCTTCAAGCTATACATACTGACTCGCGTTACGTGATTCGAAGATGGGTTTTGTTCCGAGTGAAATTGAATATTCCTTGATACTCAGAAAATCTACCCCTTTCATCCTTCCCCAGTTCGTTGTCGTTAGCTTGTCTTCCGATTCGGCGAGTTGATGCTCGTGTCTTGCGTGACGTGCAGTTCCCTTTGCCACGAATAGCACGTACATACCATCACTTAGTAGGAACTCGCCATAAATTCTGCATTACTGCATTTAACGATGAAGACCGAAGAGTGTATGGTGAACGTTCTGTACCGCATGATGAATAAACACCAATTAACCAGGGTAACGTTGGCGCATCAGCGTTTCATCTTTGCTACGAGGGAATGTGATGAGGATTAATCTGAATATCCAGATCTAGCAGGAAGATGTTTTCAAGGACCTGCGTCGTTAAGGAGACGTATACAGTCCAAACTGAAATAATTGAGGCCATTTCAAAGCCAGTAACATCATTTATAAGGAAAAAATGGTGTTCCTACCCTCTCCTTTTTCCACAATTCGGAGCATTCGTGGTGGATTATTTTGGAAGCCTAGCTATTGGGAAGTCTATGCCCACGATTATAAAAAAATTCATGCCAAAGTTCATTTGATCAAGATAAAAATCATGTCACAGACGTGCAAGAGATGTTTTTTTTCGCGAAAACGCACAACAACCTTTTTAGAGCTATACCACAGATAACAATCAAGATGGGACAGTATTTGGACTCTCAAAATAATCTTCAGAGGTAAGCTGTGTAGAATCAGGACAGAATCCAATCAATTTTTCCGTCCCTGACGTCTTGTCACTTTGATTGATTTTTTCAATTTTACAATTCGAGGCTTATGTGTCTACTTGATAGGGAACTTATATTTCAATCAGTTTTAAGACAGTGTACACATTCAGCCTCTTCCAAAAGCTCCATTTCAATCTCCCAATAAATCTTTTGAAAACAAATGCACGGGAGTATTTCTTACAGTCTCCATACCTTCCAAAATTTCGATGACAATAAATCATCGATCGTGATTCGGACTTTCATAATGGAATCCATCCATTAAATGACGTGAATCATCATTTTACGATATTTGCAGACAGCATTGATACCTTTAATACAAAGACATATAATATTTAGTATCAATATTCAAGTTGTGTCATAAATACTTGTCGGTCATAACTCGACATTACACACTTTACATTCATAGCCTGATCATTTATCAGCGTTATGATGATATACCATGCTTTCGGCAGAAATCGTGACGCCTGCCCCTGTGTAACGTCCGACAGTCCAAACGTTCGTTATATCCATTATGTGCTGTCTGTGGGCGTATAATCCATCTGCTGTATCATGAAAACGTAAAAACATATTATTTCGCAAATTTCAGAGCGTCGTACTGGAGATGAACAGGCTAGGGATGATGGTCGACCTCTCGCATGTGTCTGTTCCAACAATGCTCGATGCCATGAGCGCGTCCAGAGCCCCCGTCATATTTAGTCACAGCAGTGCCCACGCTCTTTGTAATTCTTCGCGAAATGTGCCTGACCATGCGCTGCGTTTTCTCGTAAGTATTAATTACCGTCCCACCGAACATGATGCACGCATTTGTTGTTTGGGTGACACGTAGAAAAGTGAAAGTTATATTATAAAACAAAATGATTTATTTCTCATGCACACTTTCATCAACTTCTGTCTCAACAATTACATTCTCTCAAAATAACACTGACCACTCTTGTAGTCAGGTGTACACCTTGCCGAAAAGTCAGTTGAAGTCACTTGAAGTTAACTACGTCCAGCTAGAGTCGATTAGACTTACTTGAAGTCAGCTAAAATCACTTGAATTCAGTTGACTCCATGAAGTCTTGGAGGTTTACGGTCGATCCCACTTCTGACACCAATGTAACGTTTGGCCGTTACCACCTGGGCCGGCAGTAAAGAGGTCAAGAAAATCAAGAGCTTATCATTAAGCAATGATAAAGCAATGAGGACCATTCAAAGTCTGGTCAAAGACTGTCTGTTTTACAAAAAAAAAATTGCTGGTTGACGCAACAACCAGCACTTCACTTATTTCATGTGTGAACGACGAGCGGGCCGAGAGTAAAAGGTGTCTTCGTAACACTATTGCTGCTCTACGTCGGATTCCAATTTCTTTCACTCTGATCACTTTCTAGCCGTCATTTCAATCTCGAGTGCACCCGAATAACGTGCGTGATGAAAAAAAATTACTGACCAGAGTAACGATTTCATTTGTACCAATTCGTTTACAGGCTCGAAACGGGGGAATAGTGATGGTCTCATTTTACCCCCATTTCATCAGTTGCGGGGAAAAATCCACTCTCCAAGACGTGGCTGGTGAGTTTTTGTGATCAATTTTTACTCCTCCAGCTCCGCAAAGTCTATGGAAGTATGTTTGCGTCGAAAGGCCTGGGGGAGACCGACATGACGCGTTGGAATCGTACCCGATGAAAATGTAACCATGCGATATTTTTTTTCTTCTGAATAGAGAAAATCTAATTTCGTTTGGTGATAGCGCGGGTAAAAAGGTGAAAAAGCGCAACGAATTTATTTCCGAAAAATTTGAATATATCCGAATTAAGAATGAAAAAAGGTGAAAATTTTCAAGACGGATTTAGCCACGTGGAATGTTATTCAAATTTCGTTCGAGCTACGTGATGAATAATGTTCAGGTACTGAGAATAAGATTCAAATTTTCACCGGGGGTTAGGAATGATTTGATGAAGAAAAACTCCTGACTTATTTTTGAATAAATATACAACTTTGTCCATATCATCAGATTATCAAGTTAGTTACGGTTTGATTAGCACACTGATAATTAAAATTTGATTGGATGATAAAAATGGTTGTCAAAATCACGAATTATTGACGAGCAGTGGATTGATTCAACAAATGATGATAATTTGATGCCCAACGACTAATCACATCTCGTCATATTTCCGTTTTATTATCAGTCCAGCAAACGCAGTTGATTTTGGAAGATAATTTCGTTGATTTTAAACCATTTGACGCAATGGTGGTACATTCAGAAATCACAAATTAGTTATATGTTGCGAAGCTAGTTTGAATCAAATGGAAAATTTATACCGACCCAATTATATCGTATGACCGGTCATCCCTCCATCGACGAACAGGCTCTCGTCGCTCGAAAACATATGAACAAATGAATGATGTTGGTTTCAGCGCATATCAACCATATTCGAAAAGTGGCTGGAATAGAGCACATCGGGATCGGGGCTGGATACGATGGAATCAATTTGTAAGTACACACCACCGATATGTTTGCGAAGTATTTAATCATATAATTATTTATTCCGCTCTATGTAATTCTACATCGGATTTAGACTGGCGTAATTATTCGTTGAACCTCATCATGCAGTAATATCGGTATATTTGCCATGTTCATTATTACTTTCGAGCACAAACAGACAAATTTTGCGTACATTAAACATCGAAGTAAATCAGACCTGAAAATTATGAGGATAGACCACACTGAAAATTCTGTTCGGCAGAAATCATGAACCACCACCACTAAATCCGTGCTAATTTTTTTTCAAATCATCATTTTTCTCGCAGATGAATTTAAATCGTTCTCAACTTCGTTGACGCATGAAAAATCCCAGTCTATTGATTTCGTGGATGGACTCGATAAATGCGTGAAAAAATCGACGACGTGTTTTCACCCCGATCAATCAATCGAATGGAATTTTTTATATCGAGAGAAGAATCATGTTTTTTTTTTAAATTTTACTCATCTGAAACTTGTTATCGTGATCAACGATACAGTCCAAAACGAAATTAAAAGAAAAATGTTGGGTGTTGATGAGGAATTTTGTTCCTCTGAGTTGAGATTGCGAAGCCATGACGATTCTAGGCCTGAGATTGAAAAAGCAACGTGACAAAAATCTGAAATTCAGAGTGATCGATTTTTGAATCGGTTTGGGTACTGGCAGGGGTTTTAAAATTGCGAGTTTCATCGAACCACCAATTACCGGTAAAATCCAATCATTTGAATTCATCAAATGTCTTGTACAGACTACGGAAGCGAGTTTCGCGGAGTTCTAGCTCCAAAAAAGGGGGTGAGTGCAAATCCAACTCGTCGGTTTTTCAGATCGAATATTTTAAATTCAGGATAAGTCACGCGATACGTGACCCCAGAGAAACAACGGGGGAAGAAAAAAAAAGACAATGGATCGTCTCTAGGTTTCTTCCGAACGGAACAAGTGATTGGAAATCACAATCAGAATGAAAATCGAAAGTTGGGATTTTTTTCACGCTTCGAAATTCAGACACCGAAATCCCATTAGACTCAATAAATAAAATTCTCTTTCACGCAAAGTCAACACGTTTGGAATACTCGAAGCGGAATATTCTTTCAAACTTAACCTATTAAATTTCAATATGCAGAATCTTGAAGAAAAACAGTTTTTTCGGCAAAAAGAAGGAAGCGGAAATTATCGCGCCTGAAATGAAATTCGCTTTCAGGTCACGTTGCATCGTGAATTTTTGCCTCAAAATACAGAAGGCTGAGGACGTACGACCGAGAGGCGGCTGGCCTCACTTTAGTCGGGGTAAATTCGAGGCTAGAGGCTGGTGTCCCCACTGCAATCAGCCGAGGGAAAAACACAGAGAGCAAATAAGAAGGATTCGTGTAAAGAGAAACAGGAGCTGGTTGAATCACTGCTTGAGCTTTTCCAACAACATCTCAAAGACAAAATGTCTACGCCCCCTTCAATTCTCCTTGTTCTGAGAGTTTTCTCACATATTTCTTTGTCTCAATATTATTTGAACTCTTTCTCGTTTTGATCGGCGAGAAATACCTCCTGGAATTACTCACCCCGCCTTTAACCTCAAACTGGAAAATCTTTTTTGGTCTCGGTATTTTTCAATGGTAGTAAAATCGCCGACGATCAGAGATAAAAACTGCACCCTTGTATCTTTTATCTTGCTGCCGTGGAAATTTTCTATATAAAATACAATCACTTGCGCATTTTCCACGTACGTGGATACCAGCGAGAAGACTTGGTATGGATTTAGAGATCTTGAAGTTGCTTACGTTGCATTTTACAAGAATTTCAAAAGATCAGCTCTCTCGACTCGCGGTGGAAAAACTGAAGACTGAAATTTTGAGGTTCCTTATCTTGATGCCCAATATTTTATCCTCTATTGATGAAGTAGATCGTGCAATAATCTAGTGGGATATAATATTAAGATGTGCGTATAACCAGCTAAGCTCGGAATCCGGCCTTTATCCAAATGGACCTAATCCTAATCTCTCCGTTTACAAAGAAATCCATGGACGTAATCTTCGAGGAAGAACAGGCTGGATAAAGCTGATCGTTAATCCCTAGACCAAACCTGAAAGTAATTAAATTTTCCCCCTTTAATTGATGTTTTTACCATGATTGAAGGATTCCTTCCATTTTTCACAACGTCTGTTAGAGGTTCGATTTATTGAATGTACGATATTTAAGGAGAATTTCAGATTGGGATTTATGTGAGAAACGGCTTCATATTCTTTTCCGAATACCCAAAACAGCTTAGACCGTAAATTGACGTCAAAATGATTGAAACGCTTTCAAATACTTGAAACAATCCGACCTTGTAGTCCTTATATTTCTCGATATTCAAGCCAGAGAAAAGTCTCATGCCACAAAGCAGCTTTCAATCAACAAGCTGTTTCGAGATAAGGTAAAGCTTGGCTTCTTCGCATCACGCACGAACGACAGTTCTCGAGTGAATTTGACACGTTGGATGACGAATAAGACACTCTGAGAAAAATTGACGTTCCTCTGACGAGTTTTCTGAAATTTCAAACTTATTCAACCGCCCAGAAGAAGAAGTACTCTAATTAATGTTTATAATTTTGTTTCTAAATTCAATTGATGGGAATGTCTACTATACACAGTGTACTTGAAAACTTCTCAACATGTCATCTATGACGAATAATAAATTGTAAGAAAAAGGAAAAATCAATATTAATCACAATTTTTTAAGTTTTCGAATGATTTCTTTTTCTGGATTCAGATTTTTGTGTCATCCGCAATTTTGGTTCTGGTGATTTTATCTCGAATTCACGTTACGTGGACTGGATTCATTCTGCGGATGAATTACAAGTCGAGGAATCCTTAGCGAATCAGAGCACATACACACCTCTTTCTACAAATAGTAAAGCAACGCAGTTTACTTGAGCTAGTTTAATTTGCAAACAGTGCAGCGAAGAGCAAATAAGGAACGTCCGCACGGCGGCCGTTTGTCTGCCAGGAGCATCAACCAGGTGTAACACAAACTGGAATCGAGCTAATTAGGTATAATTGAGCCCAGGTATTCTACGACCTAGGAAGATGGACTTAAGTTTACTTCCTATACCGGTGAAGCTTTAGCGAACTACTTTTTCATCATTCGTAGCAAACTCGACTTTTTGGCTGAAAAGTTTAAGAAAATCTGTAAACAACATGTCGTTAGAAGTGAAATTTAGCTATATGGGAAACTTTTTATACTTTTTCGCTCCGTTTTGACGAGAAAAAGAAGATTTTCAAAATCTCGAAAAAATCCCGGTACGTATTTGTTCAATCCTCCCCCATTTAAAAGTTATCTCATTTATGGTCCAGCGTGCGGTTTCCAATTCACCAATTTTTTTCAGAGGCTCTTTCTGCTCCAACGCTTATCGCTCCGGCTACGACGACGCTCGGCGGTCGTAAAAATAGTTGTCCAATAACAATGAGTATATTTCCGGGTTTGATGGTCCGGCGCGAGGCGAACACGGCGAGAGATTGGAAAATGAAAAAATATACTGCGAAGAAAGCTGGGTGGAAAAATGAGGAGAAACTCAGACTCGGTGGTTGGGATAGCCGTTCTGATTCGCGAGATTTTGAGCTTCGATAAAGTTTCTCGCGTTTCTGCAGAACTAGTTAGCTCTCGTGCGTTTTTACTGCTAGCGTAATTCCAGCTACCAAATAACACCTCGGAGAACCCGGTGAGATTTCAGACTGTAAAAGACGATCCTTTACTTCGGTGTACGTTGGGGAACGTTGTAAGGTAGAGCGACGATGAAATAATTTACGTTGTCTCTGCTTTACGAATCTCATTTCCGGCAGTAAAGGCAGCCGTCTATTTCCCAGTTTTATAGACGCGGACCTAGCTGCAGTAGTGAGATATTAAATTTGGAAAATGGTTCTGAATGGGAAAATTCTTACCACGGATCAGAAAATTGTGAAAAAAAAAACAGGCGAGCCAGCCCTTGTGCTTTCTTCAATTAAAATCACGGCAATGGAGGAAACAATTTTTTTCTTCGTGTTACTAGAGGGGGTAAAAATTGCCACGTTTCTTGCCTCTAAATTACCAGTTGTTCCTTACTTAATGTCTGGCTTTTGTTGCCCGGGAAAATATCAACTTCCTTGGTTAGTATTAATGACGCGAGCACCGTAAAATAAAGCGAATAAAAAATATCTCTTTTACATCAGAGTCAAATGGGAGTAAAAAATTTAACTAGACGTTCTTTTTTTAAGCTTTTCAACCTAGCACTGTTTTCGGTTTTTTGCCCATTACATGGAATATAAAAAGATCAACGGACAGAAGCACTGCTACAAACTAAACAAACAAAAATTTTGTTCTAGATACAATCCACTCAGTTTTTTTAGTGTTGATTTTCCGTTCATTTTGAGATTCCGATTTTCTGGTCATACTTCCCATTTTGAAAATGGTTGTGAAAGTTTTATTGGCTGACGGACAATGCAATTTAGACGAGTTGGAAGTTTGTTGGAGTCTTGATCGAATGCTAAAATGTCAATTTAAAGCCGGTAAACTCCGCGAGCCACATTTCGGAAATAACTACGATAATTACAAACTGCTATAAACTACTTGAAATCTATTGCGGTTAACCTCAATATTCAATCCAATTCTGCTATGAAACTGTTTCCACCTCAGTTGTCGACCTACATCCGGTCGAGTATCACCAGATTTCATTTTTAAACCTGCTTACGCGTTCGCGTCACAATTATCGAAATTATGTCTTTGGCAGCGTCAGCTTCTACGATTCAATTCAAAGAATGGTAGGTCACTTGATGATGGTTCGATAAAATATTTCAGTTCGGTTGGACATTTTCAATGTGGACGATATCAAAAGTGGAGAGGGATTTTTGAGTCAAGGTTGGAGTTGCATAATTAGTGGTTATTGACTGAGCAATCAAAGTATGAGACCACTCTTATAGTTGGGGATGAAATTGGCTTTTTCTAACGCTTTCGATCCTCATGAGAAAAATACAAGGGATGGTTTCATGTCTGTAGTCGAACTCAGGCGAGAAAACAAAAAACAAAACTGTTCTCGAGGTTTTAGAATGAATTTAAAATTTTGCTTTCATGATGGCACATTTGGTCGTGAAAGGTCGAAGAAAGGTTTATCGTAGGGTTTAACCTAGGTAGATTGGTGGACTCTTTGTTTGCTGTTTACAGCTGTCATTATAGGTCTAGAAGTACCCGGATATAATGAAATTGAACATATAGAATGAAATTGAGAATATGTCGCAAGAGAATTCCGAGAGGAAAATTAAATCCGAAACCGTATCAAGTTTCTAACGGAATATGACTCGTCGTAATTCCATTGTTCATGTGGCGTACAAAATACCGTCTTAGAAATAGGTTAATTAATGCATAGTTAAATTTGAGATTGGATTCAGCCTGAATGGTAAGGCAGTTGAGTACGAAACGGATAATTTTAATCTTATTGTTAGGAAGAAAAAAAGGTGAAGAAGATTGGGAAAAAGAAATCGAAGAATAAACTTCGAGGCAAGGTCTGTGTAAAACGGTTAGAAGCTGTAAATCTGTGAGCAAACCGCGAAGACTCGAACTCAACACCCCACGAACAAAGAGATAATTGTATCAGGATCCTTACCCAGGTAAAAAAAAAAAGTATCCGACGGAGCTGTAACTCACCTAAAGATTTATTACTGTGGAGTAAGCCGCACCTTGAGATAAAAATTTGAGAAGAAAAGAAGGTGAACAAACGGTTTTACCCTGACCTCCATGTACCAGTCCTTCAACTTCCCTCTTCTGTACAGGCTTCGAGTTAAGAAAATGTTATTATCCACTTTGGATTACCGAAATCCAACATCGAATTCCACTTGAGCGACTCGAAAAACTTCGATCACCATTTTTCATCACAATAACTGAACAGTTTTTAGATTTTGTACCGCCAAAAATTCTATCACTGAGTAAACCGATTTACTTGCAAGAATTCAGGTGACGCAAGAATAATCCACTTAATTTCAGTCGTCCGTATAGTTTAATTTGCTTAAATTGCATTCAATTCTTACTAATCGAAGAACAAATCCGGGCACTAGGAATTCAAACCATACTATTATGGCTAAATATAACAATGTACCAGTGGTTTCAAGGGTTCTAGAAGAATCGTAACGCTTGAGTCTGTGAAAGCTCTCGTTCCTTCGATGCCTTTTTAAGAGATATTTAAATTCATATAATTATACACGGTTCTTAACAGTTACCAATACTTATATCCCACTTTACCTAATTTCCGAGCTCGTAAGACCACGGGTCATGTGATAATAATAAGTAATAACCATCGAATGCATATGTATAGTCGTTCGAATGCAGGTAAGTGGCACCAATTACAACTGTACCTACCTCAACGAGGGATCACGCTGGAAGCTTGGGGTAGGTACACGTTCAGAAGACGTTTGAATGCAATTAAGGAAAAGCTCCCTATATAGAAGAAAAACGTTTACCACCCCGATTAAGAGTGAATAATGAAAATGACAAATCTTTATGAAAATGTATGTAAACGGAGATATTGTGGATACGAATTTAATAAAGGAAATATATTATGGATCCCGAAATAGAATTGAATGGTAAGTTTTAAGTCAGGGAAAACATTTCTAAACTTCGTTTTTTTTTACGTCTCTTGGCAAATAGTCAACATCCTTACATTGGCACAGTGAGTATGTAAAAAAATGCAGCCTCACCGTAGGAAAGCACAAAAGAAAAGTTGCGGTTTGATCGTTGAATAATGGAGCTCAACATGGCTTCTGATGGAATATTCTGAGGCTGAAATTAATCGGTTTTCAGACTGTACAATAAGCACCGCTACACAATTACATAGCCGGTGGTGCTACAATGGATTTCCCCGAATCGGTAAAGTGCTGAACTGATTGTTCGAGAAAAGCGATATCCCGGTGAAGGTCTTATGTGAAACAGTAGCTGGTAACCGTAACTACCGAGAATTTAGGATCGGGGAATTTGAAATAGGTCGATAAGCAAACAACCAGCCAGTTCGCAAGTATCGATTTTCAACACGGAACAGTGAATCAGTAAAACTTCACAGAAACTAATTCTAGTATGAAATTAGTGAAGTGTAATAGGGAATCAATTTAATTTTTGCAAAGCTTCGTCCGAGAGTGAGATTGGAACAAAGATACAAGTTTTTGGTTCGTATAGACAAACGGAGAACCGGATTATGGTGACAAAGTATCGTCGTCTTTCGAGACCGGTCACTAGTGGACAGACTTGAAGAATGGATCGGAGATCGTGTGTGATCATGTGGCTAGAAGAGTAACGCAAACTTGGTACAAATTCGATCAAAATGGCGTCGTATAAATACACAAAGTTTTAACGAACTATCGTTCAACCCTGGATGGAATCGATTCTAAGAAGAACAAACTGATTCAGGTTGCAAAACAATATTATTATTCCATTCGAATTTTCGGCAATTCGACTACAAATTCGTGGTCAGCGACTCAATCAACTTATCCTCCACACCTAAAAAGGAGGTGTCACGATACCTTTAGACCTCAAAACGTGAAGATCAAGAGCAAATTTCAACTTTTTATTTGCTGGCTGATTACAATAACTTCCACTTTTTTTTCTGAGAACAGAAGAACGAGAATTTAAAAGGGACAAAAAATGAGGAGTAGCTTAGTTTTCCGAAAGCTAACGTCCTCCGTAATTTACCATGTTGAAGTATTTTATCTCCTCCATTCCCTCAACGAGTTTGTTCCGAATTCTAAAGGAGTCAACCATAAAATTGATAATGCATATGACAGAAGACAAATGCGAATATCATATTATTATATTGCATCATCGTTGCATTATCGTTTAGGCAGATAAAAGTAGGTATTTTCCGGACACGGTCATTCCTCACGTGAAGGTGAATCTTCTTTTAGGCACGATCGTTATAGTCAACGGAGTTACTAGTAAAAGTCAGAAATAGATTTCTTTTATTGGATCTCCGAATTAGAAAAAAAATTAAAAAAAAAAAACTATTCGGTCATGCCTAATGCAAAAAATTGTTCAAGGATACATTTCGGCAATTCCATGACAAAGATTTTCCCAGCGTGAAGGCTTGTAATTTTGTAGAATAGAATCGAGTTCTAAATGGAAAAAGGTTGTCACAAACACATTCTATTATTTTCCCATTTCCTCACTTCGCCCTTATACCACCCTCTTTTTATTGTCTTTATCGTTTTCCCATATTTCCCGCTGTTCCTGCACACACTTCTCTTCCACCGTGAAGTTATTGAATTGTCTTCGCCCATGTGTCAACTCTAACAATTTCCTCGGACTGAACTTTACGGTAGTACAAAAACGTTCTTTCTTCTTGCACAAATAATATCACTGACAGCAAACTGTTGTGTATAATTCCTCTCGAAAAACTGAGAATTTTTTAGTGACGCTAAATTGGACACAACTATCCTCACGTTTCGAGGACGCTAATGAATAACTCGAAATACGCGAGACGTATTATACAATACCGAATATCCATTAAGCGCACCAGGTGGCAACCGTAAGCAACAGAAAGCGGTTCTCTATGGTTCGCATTGTCCTTACGTATCATGATCCAGTGTTGTTATTGTGTGCTGGAGAGATAAATTTGTCGAGTAATAACAACTGAAACTTTCCCGAGAATTTTCCGTATTCTTGGTATAGCGATATATTTCCGTAACTGCTAACAAGCGAGTTTTTCCGTCCTTCACAATCAGATAAATGGGAAGAACCGTATCGTGGCTACCCCTAACAGGATATCGTATCAAAGTTCGACATTTTAACATCCTTTTACCAGGGTAGCCTATGGCCTATACCTATTGCTATTTCCAATATACCATTTCCCATCCGAAAGGATCGCCCAAAACTTAGTTACGATTGTCGGAGTGGAGAAGAACATGCTCTCAGATGGAAAAGTAAAAGTTGATATTTCCAGTTTCCAGAAGTTTTTATCAGCACGCCTAGTCGTTAAAATAAGTCTCTGAGCCACTTTGCCGTATGAAAGGATGAAACTTTGATATGAAATCGTGCGACAGGCATGAAGGCACGTCCAAATAAAATGTTGATGAGATCGTTGTGGCTGATTGATAACTGCTGCATAGCTAAGTGAGCAAGGAATGGACCCAGGCACCGGATGGTCCGCACTTAATATAAATTCCCGGTTAGACGATAAAATTATCGATAATATTCCTTATTAAAAGTCGACGTCCTATTATTAATTTCGTTCTGTCTTCTTTACATTCTTCAGATAGTATTAAGTTATTGCAAAGGAAGTGGGCCAAAACAGCGTTAGTCTTATCTTCCCCAGAGAATTGCCTCTCGAAGTGCTCGAACAATTTTTGTCTCTTTTTCCTTTTCATCCGATTCAAGCCATGAACGTACTTTTTCAATGGACAAAAAGCATCCGTCGGTATAGCCCACGCTCCCACTGATTGTGAGGGTGAAAATTACGCGAGTGTTTCCACTTACACAAACAAAATATCACACGCGCTTTAACGGTGTTATCGTGTTATCGACCCTGTCACCCAACCCCTCAGCCATCTCAAACAACAATGATCTTCTTTTCCTCGCTCTTTCATATCATCTGAGTTTTTTTTTCTTCATTTTTTGTCTTTGGCACGCTGTGACATTTATGACGAAATGATTCTCCGAAGCGACGCGGAAATCGTTGCTTACCAATTTTCAAGAGGAACCTTATTACGTTCTCGATTTTCAATTTTTTGTTCTTTCCAGATGAATATGCTATGTCATTATAGTTTCTAAGTGTATACGTACACATCCTTATAGCAGCTTCTTCTCCATCGAGAGTGTTTTATTCGAGTCAGAGTTTGCCATTGTAAAAATACAAAGAACCACTTAGCGAACCCCTAGTTCAGCGGTTACCTCTGTAAAAATTCACCGAAGCTAAGGGACGTGGTTACCATCGGGGAGCATACGCTGTATCACAAGCTCTATGGCTTGATGAAACCCTCTGGAAAAGAGAATTACGTAGAAGTTCTCCTCAACAACAGAATTCAACCCCGTATCCCCCACTGACCAATTAGCGACTCTGCCTATGATTTTGTCTGGTAAAATATTATCTGACACAATTTTCAATTGATCGCAGATTATCGATCACCTATTATTCCACTTAAAGTGTCCAATCGCCAGAGTGACGAGTAGAGATAATTCCAATACGTAAGTACTACGAGCTTGAAATATCTGCAGTTTGGATACCATCGTTCATTACCACTGATTAAAACCGCGGATGTGTGATGTGGGCTAAATTGAGCTAACTATGACCGAAATATGAGGCAGCCTTGATGAAGTTGCAGGTGATTACAATTTGTAACTAGGGGATCAAGCGCTGCGTCATACTTGACGAAGTGTCCAGGTAGAATTTTGCGTATCCCTGCAACGATTGATATCTGTTTTGACAAAGTGAAAGAATTTTGCGAAAATTGTTATTCTAACACTCTTCTTCTTATTTGTGGTTGCAGGACGCCCGTCGGTCTGGAGGACGTGAGCAAATATCCAGACCTTTTTGCAGAACTTTTAGCGAGAGGATGGACGGAAAAGGATGTCCAAAAACTCGCCGGCCTCAACCTCATCAGAGTCTTTAAGGCCGTAGAACAGGTACGCTTTTTGTTGTGAATTATTTTCAGAATGTTGATTAGCCTCTAAATTAGAACATCTTCAAAAGCTCGGAGAAATTTTACGACAGAACCCTGAGAAAGGGGAAACTCTTCTCCCTTTAGCCAACCGTATACGATGAGATCCTCAATGTTGGATGGCAGAAAAAGGGCCGTGGTCATTATCTATCTTTACGTCCGGGGATAATCTCTCTTTCCAAAGTCAAATAGAAATTTGTTTTCTATACTGATCGTAACCGAGATATTTGGTCCGGCTTCCCTCTAGGGATAATAAGAAAATATGTTTGCCATAAGAACGTCACAAAAGATCCCGGATCCTATTTTGATGAAAAGCCGAATATTCGGGGCACTGAATCGAAAAAAAATGTAGCAGCTAATTTAGAGAATCTTGATCGTTGGGTTTGGCATTCTTGGCAGAATCCAACTAGAATTCCATCCGTTTTTCCTCCCGGAAACCCTAGGTTGGGAGCTGTACCCACTCCCAATTTAATACAGAATATAAATCATGTATCTGGGTTGGTATTAGTGATTTTTGCTCCGTTGGAGTTTTGCCAATCCTAGCTTCAGCCTCTGGATCATCGTGTTCCTCTATAACCTCGTATACAAACCGCTGGACTCGTGGGGATATCCGCTGCACCGTCTGCGCCTCTGCGAATTGGTGCAAATTTCCCAGCCAAACAATCCACATCTGCCGTACAATATACGAGAGAAGATATTCACTCTGTTCGTCCGCGAGGAGTACATGAATGTTATAGTACCCAGCATAAAATGACTAGAAGCTTCCTCAAAGGACTACGCGATATATACAGTATACACAACTCGGAAAGGGGTGCTTTCGGAGAACCGTTCTGCCTTAGAAGGATATTTCAATAAGCCAATTCTATCCTACCAGCACAGTGCAGGTGGTCTTTGAAGCATAATTGACCAAGATACGCCGTGTTCATTTCCACTAGTCGAATTATAAACACGTGACGATTGTCGGAAAGCTGCAGCTACCTCACCAAAAGAGAATAGTAGATTGCGTAGCAATTGGGGAAATTTCACGATATTCGACTGGTATGAAGTTTGCAGCGAGGGGTTTATACCACTCTCGAAGTCACGTGAAGTCAGTTGACTTCATGACGTCTTTGAGTCACCAAGTCAGGGGCGCAGTCAATCAAGGAGTGGTAACACCCTGTGATTCAGTATCGATATTGCGAATATTGATACTATTTCCGATCCAAATATCTTGTGGGTACTGATATTCATGAATATCGATACTTGAGGCATGGGTATGTATCGGTAATTCGATACAACCATTGTGTTTTGTGGTATATGAATAGTTGTTCAGGGAGAAAATGTTATCTATGGCTATATTGAACTTTGTGCATGCTGATGCCAAATTTTCACCTCACAGCTTGTATTAGTTTGATACTATACCACCTCGTCATTTTTCACTTTACATATTTGAATACATTATTTATTTTCATTATTTTTTCCTCTATCATTTCTAATCTGCATAATCATATTCATATCCGATTCCCGATGTTTAATTTTATCGATGATCAATCAAACCGTCCGAGCATGTATCACGAGAAGGGTTGATACTACTTACTATACATAATGCAATACAAAAGTCTGATAATATCACTACTTTTTGTTCACGCCGTATGAGGGAGATATTAATAATGTTTACCGCAGATATTTTCTCGCAGTAGGTATAGAAAGTTTTCAAAGACACTTTTAGTTGTTATAAAACTCATTTACCCGGACAGTTCTCAGCTGTCTAGAAACTTCTTTTTGTTACGAAGTCGAGTTCGTGTAAAGGATATCTGGGCAGTGTCGGATACCAGGACGTTGCTGCAGTGACTTTTTAGCTGGTCGCGGATACTAATTAGAAGCTCTTTCGAGGATCATAAATGGCCTGCAGCAACGGACTCTAGAATCTAAAGCTAATTGGTGAATATTGAAGGCTCGGTCTAATTAGCCAATAGAAAAAAAAAAAATAAAAATCAGGAGATTCTCCTCCCGATTAGTTTTGGCTGATGTAAATTGGCAGCCAGGTTGTGAATATAGGGGCCAATATAAAATTCGTGCCAAGCTTGATCATACTTGAATAATTCAACCCCAACGTCGGAAAATATCTCTGGTTCACATTTTGCTCTAATTTTCTACCATCGTCCTCTCATTAAAGAGGAAAACAGAAAGACAGAATTTACGTGAAACAAAAAAAGCAAAAAAAAAAAAAAAAGAGGAGAATTTAAACAAAGAATTGAGCGAGAAAAGTGAGGCCAAACGTAACAGCGAGTGCAGTAGTGTGTCGTTAACCTCATTTTGCGATTGTTATACTTGGCGCTTTTTTCGAGTCATGAAAGAGAAGTAGAAAATAAAATAAAAAAAAGCTCACGTTAACCTCTGGATAAAATTCTGGAGCGGAAAAAAGGAAACAAAATTCAGGGATGTCACCCGCTGCCGTAGGGTGCAATTCCGCATCGAATGTACTACAGGCGACTGTCCAACAAACATTGCGGAACGAACCGAGTAGATTTGTCAACATGACAGACACGAAATTATTATAGTCCCGTCGTTTGAGTCACTCCGTATTCCCCGTAGCAGGTATAAGCTCATTTCAAGCCGTACCAGAAGTCTAACACTGCAAATAGTCCTGGACGGTCCGTTTCGTGTGCGCTGAATATTCAGAACACGTTGCTCGCGGAATGGGAACAACTTCAATTAAAAACTCTCGCCTGAAATCTCACTCTACAAATATTTAATAATATTGTCCCGTAACTATGGAACTGTATGAAACCGATGTTTGAAATAAAAAGTAAAAAACATAGGGAGAACTTGACGAACAATAATAAACATTTTTCTTTCACCCCCTCATTTCATGAAGCTTGAGTTGAATTATTTGGTCGATTAATTTCTGAGTGAATTAAATTATTGTTATACTTAGTCTTTTTTTTTTTGGCTGAATGATGAAAGAAGGGAAAAAAATCTGCGAAAAGATGAATTGTTAGAGCCTATCCCCCTCGAGTAAATGGGAGTGAATTAGAAATTCCATAAATTGCTCCACTAAATTTGAATCCCTCAAATTCACTACGGTTTTTTACATAGTCCGGAATAAGCTCGGGGAAATTCATCATTTCAGAGTTCACTAACGATAAGTTTGATTGAAAACTCCAGTGCAGAAAAGATTTTCAAGAAGAAAAAATTGAATCCTTTCTGAAAACTGTTGATCATCCTTTTTTTGATCTATTTTTTACTGTGTGTAGCGAATGGGTGATTTAGTCTTGGTTACATTTATGAAAAGAAAAATCACTGCTACCTTTACAATACGTTTTTTTTTTGCGACTGTGGCGTCATGGGAGAAATATGAAATTGAAAAGGTCTGGAAAGATATCGCGAAAGAACAGTGTGGGGCCTCAATAAATCCTGATTTCAAAAGATGCTACCAGCACCGAAGTATTTTTTTCAAGTTCCAGTCGCGACAGCTTGACCGTATCACACGAGAATTACACTTTACACGAAAAAGCTTCCAGAGCGTAATTGAATCAGAGAATGAAAGTTTTGGTGATTCGGAAAAAGTTGTAGTCTGGATTTCGTCGACACGTTTCTGAAATTCAGTATAATATGATGCACCTGCTCCCGATCCTCGACAACAGCGAACAAAGTTTATATGACTTGAAGAAAATTTTAGTGATACCCATTTATTCGACAGCCAAATATAAGTGTCTAAGAGTAATTTATTATAATCGAAATTATAAGAATTCTGTGCGAATGAATCCTATGTGTTTAGTAATCAGGCTAATGAAATACTTAATCAGGGTATAACGACTCGTGAGAATTAAATTTTCCTGATTGCAATTGCGTAATGAATTGATCCGATTCATTGCACAGCAGATTTGATGAAATATAGGGGAAAAAAATGTTTAAAGGGCGTATAAAATTTTCCAGCCAAGTTGAACGAGAATTTTAATGGCCCGGTACATAAACGTTGAATGGAACCTCCAATACAAATTAAAGTCGCTGAACAGGGAATCGGAAAATTCATTGATGAACATTGACGAAGATGAAATCAATGAGGGCGACAGATCCATCATCTTCACGTAACGCTTTTTACACCCTCGTCCAGAACCAAGAGTTTTGTTATTGAATGTATTTGTGCAAGCATTGTCAGACTTCTTTTTTACAAATCAAAAGTTAAAGTCCCTGGAAAGAGCTTTATTCTTATTATTTTTTTACATAGACTTTCAAAGATTACGAAAAATTATATGAGATTACAAGAGATGACAAATCAAAGCACGGTGAAAATAGAAGCTCAAAAACCGTTCCAACGATTTGGACAAAAATTCAAACTGAGGTACCCCAGTAATATTCAACATGTCGTCATCAGAGCGCAATTTGGAAAAAAAAATCAAGTTAAAAAGGAATGAAAATCTTTCACTGGGCAAAAAAAATCATTTTGCAACAAGCATAATGTTCTTCAATTTTTTTCAACCTTTCATATTCTGCTTCCAAAACCCCGTGTAGAATATTATCCATGTCATTGGAGGTTTTATGGTCACCGTTTTATGTGCTAGCACAATGTTGATAGTGAATCTTCACTCTTCTACTAATTTCGAAAATAATTTCCCCAAAAATGCTTCAAGGTATTTAGTGAATTTCAGAGCACGATCAATTCGTTTCAAATCACTGGTCCAGTTGATCAGACTTTGATAATTGATTGGAATAAAAAATTTCATGGCCCGCCCCTGGGGCGATTTCCTGAAATTCACGTTTCGAAGAATAATGTTTGAAGCCCTTTTTTGCGCAGGTCAGGGATCGGATGGCTGGTGAGGGAATTGAGCCCCTGGACGAGGAGATACCTCGAGACGATGTTACAGGAAGATTATACTGTCGATATCCAATAATGCCGCCTACAATTCCCTGAACGAAGTAGTTAACCTGAGTTAACATTTGGTTGGATTTGCAAAACGAATCATCGATACTTTGTCGGTGGCACGAATTGAACTAAAGGTGATGAAATCAAGAGGAAGCAAATTGGTATTCTAGCTGCCTCCGACGACCACTCCGAAGACAAGAGTGCGAAGTTTCTCTGTCGCGATTAATCGATTGACGGTAAATCGAGTAACGAAGTGAGTGTGCAAGGTACCGATTTCTATACCCGAACTACCAAACATTTTTCATCGGCGATTTGAAAAAAAAAAAAAAAAAAAA
>JAFFZH010016190.1:44117-67503 GCA_018420115.1 Euura saliciscinereae | reverse complement strand
AAAAAAAAAAAAAAAAAAAAACCAAGAAAAAGTTCCTTTTTGTATTTCATTCTAGAGATTCTTGATCGTTTATGGTATAGTGAATTGGAATAAAATAACGAAGTGGACGTTTAAAAACGAAGGTTTTCGACATACTTAACAAACATTTCAGATTCTTGTGAACGATACTTAAATAAATATAACATATATACATATATCTATAGATTATACTTATGAAAATAATTTCCGAAGTGGGGTATGTTGTAATTGTGACAAATTAAAACTGTGTGATAAAAGTGTGTTTGCATAAATAGCTGATAACTAAAAGAAAAATACGAAGAAGAACTCCGAAGAGTGTGTAAAAATAAAATCATAACTAAGTTTAAATTCTATTACCTTTTAATTTCGATAATATAATTACGGTATATTTACTATGTACACATAATTATACGAAGAGCAATCGATGAATGAAAATATTTATCTAAGTTTATTATATAACATATAAAGATGAAGAAACAAATTGTAATTTCACGACCAACCCCTTTGTATGAATTCAGTTATTACTATCACCTCGATCGATAATTGTAAACTAATGTTTAAGGTATAGTTATCGTTCAAAATGAACCAACTTTTATCTCTGTATACATTAGATCACACGCGGTATACAGTGAGGCAAAAAATAATATTGAAAAAAATAAATAAAATAAAAAATGTGAATATTGTACATGAGGTACATGGTACCTGAAAACGAGGCGAGAAAAATTTTGCACGATTTTGTGTGGAGGATCTGGTCAGATTTTTAATTCAATAAAAATCAAACTAGGCTCTCCTTATAATAGACTCGGGATAGAAAATTAAACATTTTCATACGTGGTAGTGGAGGTATTGTTCATCTTTTAAATAAATAATTGACAAGAGCTTGCAATAATTTGGGCATGATTTTGGTTATTTAACAATATTTTCAAATTTGAATGGGCTTGAAAAAAAAAATCTCTGCTCAGTCACGTCATCCGTTGAGGCTTGTGTTATTTAAAGGGTTGTATGAACTAAGTATGGGCAAACTAAGTGAGGGTCCGATGCCTAATCAAACACTGAGGAGTAACTCGCCGGCGAGGTATTTGCTTTCATCGACTTCTTCGACTCAAGTTGATATCGCCTCTGAACTTATACGTATTAATTTGTTTAAGATAGCTAATTAATGACGTGTTCGATCGTTTTTCATAGTCATTTAAGTTTTTAAATAATAATTGATAATTTATTATACATATATTCATAGGTTTATACGCAATGCGCAGCGTTCATTATACCTACTTCCATCGGTCATAAATCACACTATATAGTTATACAATTATCATGTCAAATACAAAAAAAGTTTTATGATTTTTACTGTCTCTATTACTTAATACGTCTACCCTACTTTCTACTTTTCCTAGGAACGGAAAGAAACGCAATATTTGAAATTAAGGTAAGCTAATCATCATTAATTAATCTGAAATCATATCGAATGAAGAGATTCTGCTTCAGTTTATCGACTAAAGGGGTGCGAACTTCAAAACGCTGTGCCGTGGGGGTTGGTGAAGTGGGAATAATATTAATAATACAGTTTCAGAAGCTCAGTTCATGATGATATAAAGAGTATCGTACAAATTTCAAGCCGATCAGATAATTTCGATGTCACTTTTTGCGGATTGGTACTTCAGTGGCCATAAGAGCCACAATTTGCCAGTGGCAACGTCGATGTTTCACCTCAAATTAAAGCTGAGATTGCAATCTCTCAAGCTGTTTTTTAATTTGTTTTTGTTGTGTACACCAAACCACATGCCATAGCGTTTTGGAATTCATTGCCGTTTTATGGCGCTTGAGACTTCCAAAGGTAACAATTGCGAAAATTATCGGTAGTTCAGTTGCACGGTTTTTTTTCTAATTAGCTTATTCATCTCTGCAGTAGTGTTGAGCACCACTGGATACTCAGTCTAATTATTTACGTTCAATTTACATATCAGGGTAAGGTTCCTGTCGATAGAATTGTGCGACCGATGGACCGAGTATTTTGAAATTCACAGAAATTTCATCGATAGCAACCCTACCCAAATACCCAACATTCGCAATCGGTACTGAAAACGAAATAATTCATATCTAATTATATTGGTAATTTGTGATTTGTAATTAGAAGCAGAATTTCGGCGATCACTATTCACGCTTATGATTTTTGATTGAATTTTAATTATACTTATAAAAACAATAAACTCTGCCTTGCCGTTATTTTCAATTCATTGTATAAGCCCTAATTTGTGCTGAACTGAAAATTGAAAAAATATGAACAAATTATTTTTCCAAACTATTGAAATAATCATTTCGACTAGAAAAAAAGGGCTACGGTGGAAATGGGTTTATATAGAAAGACTTGTATGTAAAAACCGGATCATTTGACTTTTGAAAAATCTGTAGAAGAGAAATGAAGTAAATGGTTTAGAAATCCGATAAATTCAAATATGTAAATGGTTTAGAATTTCCAATCAGAACTCGAATACCAGAAATGAAATTAAAGAACCCCGAAACGTGTATTTTGTTCTTCTACTGCATTAAAAAAATATTCATTCAACAAGAGATACTTTTTGAGAAAGTGTTATAGATTCAATATAGTAAAAATTGAAAAAAAAATTATTCAAAAATCATATGAAATTCAAAATTGTTATTATTATTATTTTATGAAAATGAAGAAATAATCGCTTATTTTACTATGAAATCAATTATTACATCAAAATATAGGATCATAATTTGGTCCACAAAGTGTTAAAGCGAACTTTGCATGGAAGCATGTAAATATACGTGGGTGCGAGGAAGCTTTGTTGAAACATTATTCATTAGTCAATTGAGGCATCGGTATATGTCATCAAAGCTCACCACCCACTGAGCCAATTTTAATCACAACTTTATAGCATTAAATCCACAGGCACGATTTTATTGCATCAACTTTTCCGAATTTGACTTTAGAATCTGCAGTCAAAACTTTCGCCGAGAAGTAAGTAATCTTCGTTCAGATTAAATCTAGGCGACTGAGTAAAATTTATTAGGATAAAAATGTGACCCCTCAGGATACTATACAGCTTCCAATTTGTTACCGCCCGCGCCAGGATGCGGACCGGATGGGGTGATAAACGATCTAAATAACTGAGAGGCGTTTCCGATGACACTGGCTTTACCAAGTTTTATAGACATACGGTTGAAGGAGGTCTTCTTTCGAATAAATCCTTCGAGTCTAGCCTTGAACTAACCTAACCTAACATCACCGAACTTAGGCTAAGCTCGCTACCGCCCAAAAGGCGTCAACTTCGGACATTCATCTTGCTTGCCAAGTTTGCTTCAACCTCCTCGAAATCATCTTCAGACTTTTCGGGTCTTTCAATTTCTGGAAGAAAAATTAACTTTTACAAGGTGCGGGCCTCTCAATGTTAAAAAAAAAATCAATGACATTTTCAAGTTTTCAGCGTATATAACATATTTATATATCGGCTATTTTGACTGATATCTCTCATAATCTCCATTTGATTTGATTTTCATCAAATGATACGATCTTATCAATCAGTTTATTTTGCTGTTATGAATATTTACAGGAGTTGGAATACGTGCAGGGAAAAAAACGAGCAACTATATACAGGGTGGCCCATTTCCTTTGCCTAAAATGGGCGGGGCTTGAAGTGGCACAACTTTGAAACGGTCAGATGTAGATTTGATGTCAAAAACGCACTTCGAAGCTTGGATTGTCGGATAAAAAATGCGTTTTTTATATCAAATCTACATCTGACCGTTTCAAAGTTATGCGACCTTAAGCCCCTCCCCTTCTCGACACATGAAATGGGCCATCCTGTATATTATATCAGAAATATAAAATTCAAAGTTTACAAATTGTATGAAATAAATTAATTAATCTCTTGAATCGATCATATGTATAATACGAGATTAATTCAATCTATCCCTGATAATAATAAATAAGTATTGAAAAAAGAAAAATATTAAAAAAAGAGTTAATTCTTTACAAGCGATTTTTTTTTCTAACAAAAACAGTTCAATTTTTTGCCTCTGCAATAATTAACAAATAAGTGTAAGAAATTATGGATGAGAGTTGTTCTTGTAATTTCAAGAGAAAAAAACACACTCTGTTGAAAATAAATCTGGTTTTCTCCCCAATTAGAAAAAAAATGGTATTAACGTTTTGTCAGATGACTGCGATTAATATTTCCTGACAATTTAGATTTTTTTAACTTTCCTCCACAAATTTCCGGACATTTCCAGGTCGTCCAGGTTTTCGAGGTCGGTCTTTTGAAATTGTGAATGTAAAAATAAATCAAATAGTAAGCTAAAGAGGTTTTTTCTTCACAAGGGAGCTTTTTTTCTTCTCACTTCAACAGAATTTATCCGTAACGAAAGTCTCGGTTTTTCTCTCTTCTCTTTTAATTTTATGAAAATTATAAGAGGAAAGTATGCAGCTATACATTCATCGTCCCCGAGAGTAAACTCGAGCAACAGGAAATGCACATTTTTATTTTAAACATCCCCGGGGCGTCGTAGCTTTCAGAGAGCTTAGCCTCGGGTCACGTTACCTCGCAGTCAACGAGACGTGTGCGAGGAATGAGTGATTGCACGTGCCTCCTCGTGGGACGTAATAATCATGGAAACAGGACGTACTTACGTCTTACGGAAGTAATACCATCCATCTCCTAATTCTTGTTGCTTTAATCAGCGGAAACATCCCACTGTGATCCTCGAACAAAAAATTGTGAATCCTCGCGTCTGAACAATGGAGAAAAGATAAAGTGTGCGCTATAATCAATGAGACTTTCAAGTTTACTTTTTTTTTCCTTGCTTCAAAAGAAAAGCCATTTGTTTGATGGATGCGTGTTTCCCTCTTTTCCATCCCACGCTATATGCCGTTTTTATTTCGTTTCAAAAAACGAACCAGTTTTGAGATAAGATCTGTCCAGGATATGGTAACACTTCTACTTTATCGTAGACTCTAAACGGACACGAGACCGAGGGGTGGACCCTGCAAAGCATCGGACCCGAACGGGAAAGAGAAGAAGACACAAGTATTGCTAAAGTTTATCAAAGTTTCTACATAAATTTACTGCTTAATATAAACGCGAGATAATATTAAAAGCCAGCGTCGCTGTACTGTCGCAGCTTTTCAGACTCCACTTTTGACCATCTTTTTCTCGATCCCATTATCGTTTGTTTTCTGGTGACTTTATATAGGGCTACTTTTTTATCTAGACTTCAGTGATGTTTATTCTCGTTGTAATTCAAAACTTCGTAAGCCCGTGCATGTGCTCTTGACAGTTTGAGAAAAAAAAACAGCTCTTGCTTGACAGTTTTTAATTCAAAAAGATTTTGATACATTTGTTGACCCGTTTTCCGCACGTATTCATTTCTGTTTTGGTGGGAAATCGTTCAGTTGAATTTGATGTTTAATATAAAGTAAATGGTAACAAACCGGGACCAACGCTCGTGCGGGGGAATATAGTGTGAATTTAAATGGTAAAACAGGCAATTCGTATTTTTCGCCGAAGCGAATTCCGGGTGAGGTGAACCGTTCACGATACAAATTTGCATATTTTAACCTGAAATATGTTTTCATAACACCGACATAACGCGTTTTACGGAGATTGGGATATTACACCGATATTTTATCAATACTGTATGCTATACCTACCTTTCTACCTACCTACCAACCGCGACCGATAAATATTGCTCAGCACACAACTGCCGATAATACGCTTTGCGGCTTGAACTTTCTCGCAACCTGGGAAAACCTTCCCGCATCCAGAAAACCGCGAATTAATATTTCGTGAACTTTCGATGCGGATCTCAGGAATCAATTATCAATCAGTAAAATGAGCTGAGCGAAAAAAGGAAGTCATTGTAACCGCCTTGAAAATGAAAAGTAGATATTTCACTGGATACAACGTTTTGAAGTCCAGATTCAGATCAGTCTGAAGTCAGATTTGCGAAATTCAAAATGGCGAAATTCAAAATAAAAATTGCAATCGAATTCCATTATCAATTAATTAGGTTCTCGTTGCGAGAGATGTAAATTCGCGTTTGATGGAATATCGGGTGATTAGGTGGTTGATAAATTAGAAAGAAAAGGCGAAATTTCCATCAAATGAGAAAATTATTCTTCAACGTATTACATTAGTCTAAAATTGAGGTAAATTGAGGACTTTGTTTAGAAATTGGCTGAATTTTCATGAGCTGTAATTCATTGATACTATTAACAATTACCGAATTTTATTACTCTATACGAGTTTTTAATATAGGCAACACATATCACGTGAAAAATATTCGGACCTTCTCCCCTAAATAAATAATCACCCGTATTCCTACACACGAAATGGAAGTGAATATAAATACAGCCTTTTTTTGATCCCTCTTTGATCCCTCTGTATCTCGGATTCTAAATTTCCGTTTCAGCAAACCTCAAGCCTCAGATGGAATTTTTTTATTCCAGCCCATGAAACGGTGAAACTCTTGGCACATCGGTTCGGATTGAAACCCTGTTCTTCTCCTTCATTTTCATTCTGGACAGCTAGCGTGTCGAACATGAATTAACCGATACTGCAGTATCCTTGCAGTTTGATTAAGCAATTTCTACAAACTTTGAGGAGTCCTGACTCCCTCGTAGAATAATGAATGGGTTCTTTTGATTTTGACTTAATTCCGTCTAATGATGACTGATTCTGTAGGTGAAATGGACAAAATGTAACGAAAACTATTGCGTAAAAATCTAAATGCAAATATAAAAATGTTCGTGTGGAATATGTTGGAAAATTGTGGAAATTTTTGCATGAATATTAAACAACAAGTACGAACTACGATATGAACTTCTTATTCCCGCAGAATTAATTGCCCTCGAAAATAAGCGCCTTGCTAAATTCCATTTAAATTTCATATGCACATTTTATTCCGTTCTCAAACTTTTGACTGATGTATTTGTTGTACTTCTAAAAATTACTTCATTGCAAAGAACGTGAGAGTCACCTCTCGCACAGGAGTGCGATTATTCTGCAGATTTCAAGTAGTAAAGACATTTACTTCAAACATCAAACCAAAAATTCGCGTCTGATCGTCTGATTCCTACGAAGCCCTCGACAGTCTGCAGAAATTATTCGCGTGGATACCATTATCTGACTGAAATCCATTGAATTTAATGTCTTTAGCGAACGTTGTAGGTATAATCGGATTATATCAAAGGTGGCAGCATCGGAGCCACGTCAGACGAAAGCTTTATCTTGAGTATCATCCCTACTTTGTCCCTTTGAAACCGAGAACAAAACGCAAACTCTGCACGTGAAGGAAGAAATGGGAATAATGACATCGTGCAGCAGGAAAAATAAACATGATCAATGACGAACGAAGAGAATATGAACATGAAAAGTTGCCATTTCACGTGATTACTTTTCGAAATTCATTCTTTCGAAGAGTACTTGTTTCATTGGCTTCTCTCCTCAAAAGTACCGAAGTCGCTTGAAGTACCGTTTGTCCCAGATCACTCTTCGAAGTACTTTTTCAACTTGCCGTGTTAAAAATTACGTCAGACATGGATGAAATTCACTAGCTTTGAACAGTTCCTCGACTAACTTCTCTGGAAATTACTTTTTCGATTTAGTCTCTTTTTCAGATTACTTTTTCGGCAAATACTTCCACGATTCAATTTTGATAGTACTTCATTTATTACACATTTCACATATTCGATAAATTTTGTTGGATACCTGTACATACTTTCATTCAGGATCAACTTTGGTCACACGACAGTTTTTGAAATAACTTCTTTCAAAAGAAAAATCCATCTTTTTTTTTCAAATTTCAAAAATACTTTTTTATAACACCTGCGTGGAAAGCTTGATTTTCGATGCCTGTGTCTGGTTTGGAAAGGGCCCCTTTTCAGATGAGTGAAAAAACGCAATATTTCTTCACTATCGCGCAGGCGCAATCGTGCATTATCGTCATTATTTCACTAACAGGCATGCGCACATCGTGCATTATCGTCAATATTTCACTAACAGGCATGCGCACTTCAAGCAATCTACGTTTCTTCACTATCACGCACGCGCACTTTGAAATAAGTCAGTCGTTCAGTAGCGCCATCGGTCGGTGGCGACGTCCAAGCGTCCGCGAAGTGGCGCCCCCAGGCGGCAGCGATGTGTCAACTTAGATTATCGCCTAACTTCAGGTTGGTTATGGTCGGCCATTTGCTCAGCTGTCAGATATTATTCGTCTGCATCTCAAATCAAGCTTTCCCGCAGGAGTTATAAAAAATATGGTGTGCGATAAGTGCGGATAGGCGACATCTGCCTCGTGTGAAGTTTGAATCACTCGCTCGGCTCGCACAGCATTCACACTCGTCTCGTGTCATCCCGCACTCGCCTGCGGCTCGTGAGTGAACGACACTAGACTCGTGTGAATGCTGGCTGCTCGCCTTCGCTCGTGTTGCAAACTTCACACTCATCGGATATCGCCTTCTTTCCGCACTTATCACACAATATACTATTACTATTCATTCGATTCACAAGTACTTTTCCAATACTTTTCCATTACTTTCGCAATTGTTATAGAAACAGAACAAAATATGCTGTAATTATCAAGTTGTACGCCAAATCAACTTATTTGCTTATTAGGCTAGTGCTCAGATTAGAGTAAGAATTACGATGATGTAAAGAAGCACTGCTCTGTTATGTGAGGATAAAACACACGTGCCCTCAACATGGAGTACCCTACTTCTTAAGCTGCTTAGTTTAATACGGGTTCAAATGTGTGGGTTGATACTGCTACAATCCCGCTCTCCTTATAGGCTCCCTTCAGCGGTTAAAATTGCTATTTGAATATCATATCTACATCCTCAACTCATTGAACGAGTGGAGACCGAGGCTTTGCAGGACACCTTAAAATGTACCTCTCTCGCCTCCTAGATTTTAACCCAATGATAATTTCCATGCGGTTACAGGATTTGTCTACGTGGTACAAAGCGGCTGATATATTAACCCGAATTCCACGTAGGGTGTAGGTGCAAAGCAAGGAGAGCAAAAGCAAGGAGAATCTCAGAGAAATATAATAAACGTCCCTGTGGTTGTCTCCCAGTCGTATTATCACCGAGAATTGCACCACGGTGCAAGTTTAATGTTCATGGTTGAGTGAAAACCCCGGCGATAATGTACATTCTTTCGTCCGATGGTTCCTCTTTTAGTTAGTCCTTGAAACTGTGTTTGGGGTATTTTATACGAGCGCGTAGTCCTCTGCGAGACCGTAACAGTATCGTAAAAGAGGTTGCACTCACATGAATCAGCATTATATGCACGGAAATGAAAGAGGCGTCGATACCGAAAGCAACGAGCCGACTCAGAAAAACCACTTTATCGAATACTCAGGAGAACCTCGGGCTCCAAAAATTACATTTTCATCACGCATTCGATACTCCAGAGTGTAGGCTCAGGTGAAACGGTTTTCTTCAATTATTTACCAACAGTTCTGAAGTTCGAATGAAACATGATTCATTGTCAAAGAAGGTTGTATGGCGATACGTTGACACCGATGATGACGAAAGTTCACTCTCAAGCTTCGAATAACTTGTTTTTCTACTCGAACAATTTAGGGCCGGTTTCACTTCGGTCTTCCCTACAAATCAGAAAGGAAAGTTTCAACACTCGACGGAACAAATTTTGAACAGAAAAATTTAGCTTGAACTCTACACTTTTGCCTCTATTTTTAGAGTTTGTAAATGTTCGAGAGAACGATCGCATAGACGGAGAAAATGAAGCGAGTGACAAAACTAATAGGCGATGGTCTAGCCGGACAGTGGAGTTCCCCAAGGACTGTAGTTCGAGGGTATAGGATATAATGGCCAATCCTGGGAGAATATCGCGTTATCCTTTGTGGCGATTCGATCTAGATCATCTAGGAGCGAGTTACGTTAGTGAGAGATTGATATCTGGAGATAAAAGGTCGCGGTAGATTCCTCAATTCAGCACAAACCACTGAACGGCATCATAAATCTGAAACGAATATTACACACACGACGATAACAGTCGTATATCAAAATGGTACCGAGCCTATATTCGCACCCTCGACTTCTTCAGTTTTCCTAAGAAACCCACCTCAACTCTCTGTTTTGACAAGGGCTCGACTTTTACCATCCATAAAATAACGAAGCAAGTGATTGCAAACCGGTAAGTGAACCTAACTGAGAGTCTCTCGTTAGGAGTTTACTGCATGTCACAATTTCTACTCAACCTGTAGTCAAGTTTCGAGTCTGCTAGTCCAACGTGCTCATACGGAGCTTCACCACACGTAACAGAGACATGCTTACCGATCGTGAGCGATACGGTCATCTGAGGAAAGATTATCTGCAGTTCAACAAGAGTTGTCCAACTCAGCTCCAGAGAGTTCGAATTTTGAATAATTCTCTACAACAAAGGTTCAATACATTTTTTCAATATCCTCAATAGTTTTTTTTAGTAATACAAGGCTGAAAGTATCGATATTTGTATTTCCCGTCTCAGGCTGCCGTGAGAATGACTTTCTCGGTATAGAATTTTGCAAGAATTGCACGTAATCCTCGACGTATTCACTTGGTGTATTGGAGAAAAACTATTGAAGATACGGAAAAAAATGTATTGAACCTTTTTTGTAAAGAATTTAGTAAGCTTCAAGCACCATTTTAGTCCGTTCAACAGTAGGCCATGATGAAGGTCTTCTTCATCAAGTTTTTTGCTAATTATTATTTTTTGGAAATTCCAACGCCATTTTCAAGAGCAGAGAATCGCTCACAAATCGGGACTACACTGAGTATCTAGAACCGATCGTAGCGGCAGAAAATAGCGAGAAAAATCCTCGGAAACATGTGATTTTCTATAGATTTTTGACCAGTCTGATTTTATTCAAGATGGCGGCTCGAGCCATTCTCTTAGGGGTGAGGACTTTGAGTCCGTTCAACATTAGGCCAAGGCAAAGGTCTTCACCCAGATCTTCTCTAAATAATGTTCCTAGTTTTGCCAATCTGACTGGACTACAGTTGTTTATCGAGGTTGTGAAAAAACCCCGATTCTGTGTGATCCATCAATACTTTGGAAACAACCCATCATGATCGCATTCATATTTGTGTTATTTAATCTTCAACCCTGATTGAACCCCTTAAGACTTCAAAGATTTGAGGATTTTTATAGGATAAGAAATATTGTCAGGTTCAATGCATTTCACATATTATTCCGTATAGATATAATATTTATTATATAAAGATAATAATATCCAACGCCCGATCTCATCTTCATATTCGCAACAAGGATAAATCTCGTAACCGTTAACGAATATAATAATGTTTAATAATTATATGAAGCATGAAAATTTTTCTCATTTTTTTTCTTTTTCTAGACAAAGAGTTAAAATCGAGGTAAAGATAAGCGAATATCTATTAGAATAGAAAAAAAAAACTTAAATACTAATTAAACTAAACGTAATGTGGTCAAGTCAAGTTTAATCAAATAATCGAACCCTGAGGTATTCGGTTAGCTGAGGGATATGTAAAATACTATCAAAAGGCGACTGTACAAGCTTTACGTCTGATCAAATTCGTATCTTGAAAGGCGACACATTCTAAGGCTAGACATTAAAGACGATGCGGACTCCGAGATTCGAAATCAACTCTTTAATATCGGGTGGGGGCGCTGTGTCACAGAGCCATAAATCTTTGGTCTTTCGATGACACAAATACAGATCAATATGAAAATAATAATCAGGCGCGAAGAAACTGGCTACCAGACTCCTAATTGTTAATTTTTTCCTGTTTAAGGGCTCCAAGCTCTTCAAGCATGGCCTGTAGCCCTTCCGGAATTCGTCCAGCATCCAGTTCCAGACCCCACTGTTGATACTGAAACAGAAATACGAGATCTGAAATGCGATACTTGATTGCGATACTTGATTCTGCACGAAAACAGCAAGAGTACCACTTCTGGATCGTTGGAAAAATCAAGGCCACGGATATACAAATCGAATTCACTCGCACCACAAAAATATCGAGTCCTCTTCGTAATCCTCATCCACACGAACAACGTTAATTAAAATTGCTGACGTACCCGTACGGAAAACACTCTCCCAACCGAACCGAGTTTTAATCGCATAAAACTTCAACGTTAATCATTGAACTTGAACAATCGATCTAATCATGAGTCATGGATCGACGGAAAATCAGAATTATTTAGGGGGCTTTACAAACTTCAAGAAATCCAGTTTTTATTTTCCCCAAAAATGATGGCTGAACGTGTTAAACTGAATTTTTCGAAATTGGGGGCTTTATTAGATACTCAAAAACTACTGAACCGATTTCGCTTCCCTTTGGCTCCTAATCTTCCTTATGCTAGAAGTTTGTCGGTGAACTGGGAGAATTTTGAATTTCGAACGAGAACATATACTATTTTCGCAAAATGTAGCGCAAAATTTTGTCGCGAAATCACAACACTGATTACCTCAAGTTGCTATCTTGCAAATTCTTCATATATTCTGATTTTTTTTTTACCTACATGACTTCACAACACGTTGCAAATCCGCCATTTTGTATTGAATACAAAATATATGGTTGAAATAACAATGTCTGACGATCCTTTCTGTTTCTTTCGGAAAAAAACTCCCCAAAATCAACAAATTTTCGGTCTCCTTTAAATGGTCTCCTTTTTGATTCCGGGGCCGATAAAGAAGTGATAAAATACGTACGGTGTCCAGTTCCTTGCGGAGTGCAAGCACGGCTTTTTCCCGGTCCGTGACCAATTCCTCCAGGTACTGGTACCTTAGCTTTTTCCTGGCACGACATTCCCGCGCACTTTGTCGGCTACGTTCTGCAACACGCAACGTTGCGTTCGAATTAAAATCGGGAGCTGCGATGGCGACCCGTTTGCAGTAGCCTCGAGAACCTGGGTGAAAAGAACGAGAAAGCGAATGGGATGGTTAGCGGGATCCATAGCCCATAGGTATACACATGACCCTCGAACAAATGTTTTGCATTAAAAAGAAAAAATCACGTATTAGACACTTATCACTGATCACGTTCGATATATGTGCTTGCAGAAGGGCAAAAGCGAAAAAAAAATCGGAATGTGAATCCATGCTTTGATCCTAAAAATTAGAATAAAAAGTCGGTCATGTACTTTTGCCATTCAGATTCAATCACAAATATCTCGTCCATTGAATATCTTGAGACACCCAACGTCAAGAAGGGAATGGAGGAATAGAAAGGACTGGTCAAAAACTTTCAACTGGTCTAAATCGATCGACGAAATTAGGTATGCGTAGCAACAGGAAAGTTTCATGAATTTTTCTTCATTCTCTTATCTGATAAGTCGAGTTATTCAAATTTTGGTCTAAAATAGTGAATTCTGACGGACATTGAGGGGGGACATACGCCTTAAAATTTGAGAATAAAATCAAAACTGCCCAAAATGATTTTTCAGACGTTCGAATGATTTTCACTTTTCACACGATTTAAGCAACACATTCTATTTCTCTATCCCTGTTCAGTGAAGAGGCCTTTTTCAAAATGAACAAAGAACCTTTCAATGAACATATTTTTACCCGACGTTTCACGACAAGTAACGTATGAAACTCGAAAAATGATATTGTATTTTAGAAAATGCTGAATATATCCGGTAAAATTTGATCGGACCAGAAAGTTATCTGTTCACTTTGAAGCGGCCTCTTTGCTGAAAATTTTGAGACCAGAAAAACTAAAATCGGACCACCGGTAGATTTCATTTCGTGAATGATGGACAATAAATATGTGTTCCTTACAAGGATGTGAAAACCATTCTAAATCACGACAAATGACTTTCAGCAGTTTTGACCATTTTCCAATTTTAGGTGTAGGTATGTACCCTTCTCTCTTGGTCATATTACAAGAACTAAAGATTTTATGAAAATTATTCTTACATGTGATGCAGACCAGTTTCCATTGGGACAAAGTTTTTAATCAAAATATTTACCTAATATTTTCTAATTGGCGATAAAAAAAAATTCTCTGTTTGATTTTATAGTTGCACCCGGGATTTTATGACCCTTTGCGTGAGTCGTTTATTTCAATTGAGGGTGGAATCGGTAACCGTGTATAATTTTCTACAGACTATTACTTTGTGCTGTAGAAACGGCGCTGAGAACTTTACCTTGACGTGCTTGTGAAGTTAAGACCAAAGTTGAAATTAAAGTCCATAAAGTTGGAGTTTCGTTAGTTATACTCGAAACAAAAGTGCGGGTTGGTTGGTACTTATAAAATGTACAACCCCTCCCCCACCCCCTTAACCCCCTTACTGGTGAAAATCCGTCCAATAAATTTTCCAGAGAAAAAAGTTTTCGCATGTATACGCAGTTTGGTCATTAGTAACGCGAGGCGAGAACACGAACCCTGCTGTAAAAGGGGAAATTTTTAAGAAATAAAAAACCGTGCAAATACGTGAAAGTACGATTCACGGAGTCTTTTTTTTTTATTTACATTTCAGATTCTAAATTCCTAAAAATATCAATCCAACGGCTTCAAAATTATAGAAAAAAAATGATCTTAGATTTTTTTTTCTCCGTTAAAATATTTCTCAGATTTCGAATAATAATCGGATTCTTAGGATTTGAGCCACTGGTTACCCAAGACGTGAACTCACTTTAATAGTGAGACAAGGAGATTGCCCTTTGACTTCTGAAAGCACCGAGAAGTGTTAAATATTCATGTTCAAGGGGGTTCAGATTTATTCAACAGACATAGAAATGAATGGAGAAAATTGTAAGATTGCAAATTTCAGGTGACCGAGGATGGTTACAAATTGGCACGGCGAAGTACGTAACCTGCGGACCCGTAGGGCAATTTCGTGTTCAACCACGCGGCCACGGTTCAAAGCTCCTTAACTTTTCTGGTAAAATTGAGTCACTAAAAGGCACGGGTAATCCTGCCATGAAAGACACTAATTAATACCGAAGTAATAGTAAAAGACTGGGGCAACGAGTACGAGACTCGCTTTGTGCGGGATGAGCGGGTATTATTACACGGAATCCGCAGACAATTGTATAATACGTATTCTCGTTTTTTCTTCTTTATCTCGCAGGAGGTTAATCATATTTAATCCAAAAAAAGCCCCCGCGACCGTAGAATAGATATTTATGTGGCATGCGCCGAAAATAACTGTTTATTCGGCAAGGTTATGTTTTTCGTACGAGCCGTTCGTTTTACCTGGCGAGCCGAAGGCGAGCCTTGTAAAGCAACGGCGAGTACTAAAAACGTAACCTTGCTGAACAGTTACTTTCTGCGCGCGCCCCATACAATATTTTTTACGGAAAAGGCATTAATAGTCACTTTGACGCCAGTTGAGTTCCGCACGAACTGCGTATAGAGAGGGGGTAACCTGCGGTATAAAGACTTTATTCCGCAACTTTGACATGCGCACTTCGAACTGCGCATCAAAGTTGCGGAATAAAGACTTTATACCGCAACTTTGAACTTAGCGGTATAAAGTGCCACTTGCCGGAACGAAAACAGGCGTCAAAAAGTGACTTTTTAATGCCTGTGCCGTAAAAATAATTGTAAAGGTTTCCAATCTACATAATGAAACCGATAAAACCGCTATTTCTCTCAAAAGTATCATTCAAGTGTCGGTAAAGTCTAAAAATTGTGCCAGATATTCACGAGCAACGTATGTCCACAGAGAAGAAATCTGAAGGTAGTGGTTATTAAACATGCGTACAGTTTTGTGAAAGCTGCATTTTTACACACTCAAGTTATTCGACTCACACAGCTCGTTTGAACTTTTTATCAACGGGAACTTGAAGCACTGATTTCATATCCTCCTGAGAATGTTCGCTAAAACTGAGATAATTGGGGATCTTAGTACGAAAAGAATCCCTGAGTGATACAATTGATTTTTTTTGCACTCTTTTTAAACTAACTCGTTTAATAACCAACTTTTCCCAAAATTTTCAAGTTGATGATAAATTTTCAGAACCGGAATGAAATCGCAGATTAAATTCAGCATAACTTCGTTATCTCACAGCGTTTCTGCGAGAACATCTTTTTGGAGAATAGGGGGGGATTCGCTTCTCCTGTATAGCGCATATAAATTACATTAGCCGAAGAATTTTTGACCTTCTGCGAAAGGGATGCGAAAGTGGCAGGTAGAACAAAGGGAAAGGTTGTCGAGACGAAGACATAAAAACTAAAGACGCCAGTAAATGAGCTTGGCCTATTATCAAAAAATTCACCAAAAAATCCCCCCCCCCCCCCCCCCCCACGTTCTTTAAGGGTAGGTTCAACAATCTATAGCAAGTGCCGCTAATGACGATTTGATACATGGAATGAGGCAGGTACCCATAGGCTTTATTCTACAACATTTATTAGAACAAGGTTATCCACGCGGGAAATAAGGTGCATTGAATGAATGTCCAGGTTCTAAAGTTTATTTTTCAATTAAGATTTTAATTACATCATGATAACAATTTTCGTTAGTGTGAAAATATTTATTATTTAGTAATGATGTGCAAAATGACATGAAAAAGATAGAAATGAAAAAAAAGAACCACTACTTTGTCAACGTCGGTGCAGACAAAGGGTGATTGATAACGGGCTTTAATTGTAATATCATTATCATTATTATTATTTTGCAATTTTCTTAGGCTATCGACTGTAACGAGAAGCTATTAACTTGAGGTAAAACTCCGCTGCAAAGCAGGGCTCAGGACTTTTGCCATAAAGTTTTAAACTTGAAAACTTGAATGAAGGATTACGAAGAGATTTACTCGTGACATGATATCCTTTTTCAGAATATTTAAACAATCTTATTTCACTTTTCATTATTCTTAGGGTCCGAGCGACATTGACGCAACAAAAATTACAAAAGTAACACACAAAAAGAAACGCCTTTATTCTATATCAAAAAAATAAACTTCAGGAAATTTCACGAGTTGAAAAAGTCGGATGAAATAATGCACCTGCCCCAAACCCTAATTCGCAGAAATGTTCAAACTCTGAATGTAAGATGATAAAATGATTTCGTTTCCATCAGATAAGGAAGCCCAGAAACAGCTGTAAATGTAGGTGACACAAAACAAGAGTGTTTCCGTAATTACTGAAGGACTTTGATCGATTACTCACCGAGCTTAGCCTTCATGTCAGCCTTGTCGGACGCCTTCCTGCCGGGCTTGCGTCCCCGCTTTCCGCCCTCTTTCCGATCACTTCGGGATCCGTCCTGTAACAATTGATGATGAGAAAAGTGTTATACAAAAAAAAATGACAATATTGACCACTGTCCCATCCCTCAGACCCAGTCTCCAAAGTCCGCTTGAGTTTTGTGATCAATAGGCGAACAGCTATGATATATATACGAAAAGGAAATCGAAATTCGAACGATTCAAAGGTATTGCGTGAAAATATCATTCAGAGGGTGCAGAGAAAAAAACGAGGATCGGGCGATATTGTCAATTGCAAGAGAGAGAGAAAAAATAGGGGGTGAAAATCGAAGAAGTATCCAAAATCTTGGGTCTGTATTACACCTTCAGAGGACGGAAGCTAAAGAAGCCAGTTTTTTTTTTGTATCTTATATACACGTACTTCGAAAGCAATTATTGAAAGAAAAATTGTGTCTGCTCAAATTTTACAACAGTTTCAGGATCGGGTATTGCACAGCAGCTGAAAGCTTCAAGCAAACTCCAGAAGGAACGCTTCGGAAGTATACCTAACCTTCAGGAGTGGATATTTTACGGATGGAACGCAAACATAAAATCGTGTAGATACATGTGCGAAAAGACAACAGAAGATATCGGAAGAGCTCGTATCATTTGGCACATGAAATAATTTCACAGACCCCAAGAAGACGTCGTATAATGCTGCAAACTGAAATTTTGATAGCAAGATATCAGTGACTTTGGGGATCATTTGCGTCAGCTGGTTTGATAAAGGTGAATTGATTGGTTCCTATAAACTCATTGATATTGAGTCGAAAACAAGGAAACAAGACTGAGGTACGTGCAGGGTGTTCCAAAAAGTGCGCCATTCAGTGCGAATCGATAACAAATTTCTTTTCTTCCGGTACAGGAATTCAAAAAGTCATGTTTTGACGCCCTTGTTCGGTCCATAAAGTGGCACTTCATACTACCAACTTCGGAACTGCCATAAAAAATCTGTTTACGGTAGTTTACTACTTTTTACGGCAGCCACAGTTATACGTCGTACAAATCTTCTCGCGTCAAAAGTATAACACATGATTTCACATGATTAGCCAAACACTAAGTGCCCTGATACGACGATCAGTAAGTGGAATTTAAACGGTATCCAAAACAGCTGAAATAGCTAAGGGATTTGGCCCCATCGATATACTCCGGAAACATTGATATCAAACGCGAAACGTTTCACCCCTGATTTAATCGAACTTTGGTAGCCCATCAAATTCTCGGAGTTTTACCCAACAGGATTATGCGGATATTCGCAAAGGAAAACAGGAGACAGTAAGTTCAGGAGTCGATAAAGTGGGTTTGAAGATACTTGAAATCCACTTCGAGTATGTTGTGTGTAGGTATACAAGGGAGTCGAAAGTTTGAAGATGGTAGCACGGTTGCTGGTAATCTTCAGGATTACTCTACCGATCGCGAAATGAAAGTCTCCGATCCCTTTCTTCTTTTTCTCGGCTTGTCAGCCGCCGTCGGGATCTTCTTCGTAGAAGCTTTTAATTGCTTTCTCGCTAAATAAAATGCCTGTTTATCAAACTTTATATACCCCGACTTTCAATGAATTGGCAATTGAATACCAAAGATTTTTGGGGGCATAAATTGATCCTGCAGCATCAGGGACATCAACACTTCGTATTCTAGAGTCGTGTTAAAATTCATAGCCTGGTATAGCCAGAGGTAGGTACCTGAGGTTAAGTATTTTTTATCAAGGTGCATAGGATTGAAGATATAATCTGAGAAGATTGCTGCAGCTCGTAAAGGTTTCGCGCCCGGATCTTTTCAGATATGCATGTGTCTATGCCATGGTGACTAAGTCCAAGTTTTTCACGGTGCTTTACACGGCTGTTTACTCCGGTGTCAGACTCAATCCTATCTGGTATTAAATCTTTTGAAAATCTTTATCTTCCGTTCCATGACTTCCGGTCGTCTCTTTTCGTTATACTATAAAGTGAACAGACCAGTTATTGAACAAGCCCGTAACTATCTCGTACATATCTTCTGACAGATTATACTTCCGTTCTTCGGATCGCTGATCAGCTTTCAGTTTTTCACAAAGGTAGTATTTTTTTTAATCACTATACAGGGTGAATTCTTAAGGGGACCAGTACAGCGTGATTCAACAAATTCTTATCCAAAGTTTATTACACACAAGTTATGGTCAGTTATCAAAATTTGGCCAGAATCTAGTCACTCTTTTGCTGATAACTTGGTCCAAAAATATTGTTCTTCAATTTCCCTCATTCACACGACGAAGGACTGCTCTTCGAAGAAAATGAGACGTTGAGAGACATAATCGGATGAACCGTGTGCCTGAAAGTGATTTTTCAAAAAGCCCATTTTCGATGTGTAATGAACTTTGGATAAGATATATTTAAATGATGTTTGGAGTATGGAGAATTTATTGAATCACGTTCCCTTAACGATTGAACAGTTTGAAGCTGGCTAAAATCGAGAAATGAGCTTTCAGAGCATTGTACTGGTTCTGAACTGCTGAAAGCTTGGACCATGATTCCAGCCAACTTCGGACCGTCCAGTCGTTACGAATTCACCCAGTTTACACTGATCTCACAAAGTTTTCGAAGATAATAGGACATTATTTCATACGAGATTATCGAAATTGTTAAAGTTAAAACACAACTTTTTAACATCGCACCCAAATATGAATGAAAAAGAATAAAGAACGCCGGTTTTCCGTCAAATGATTATCAATTGGGCCCGAAAAGTGTCTTTTTCTTCGCTATCGCAGACTTCATGACAATTGCAAGAGCAGAAGAGGAGTCAAGGCGGGTTTACAGGAAGCAAGGTGAATGATTATAACCCGGTGAACGATAATCTCTCCGAGCAGAGATAAAACAGTTTTTAGCTCTAGAGACTTTATGTTAGAATCGAATCCGGCTTCAAGCAGATCACGAAGGCCGTGAAATATGCAAATTCTCCCTAAATATTTCAAGAGGTATAAAAAATGTCTCCGCTATTCCGCTCTGCGCGTGGCCCTCCACTGCCCCATTTTCGTTTTACGGTTATCTATTAGTTTTTCTCGTTCACGTTCAAGATTTTCAGCTTCGAAAAGGAATAAATTTATCAGGACCTTGAAAGATTCATCGGTCCATAGGCATGCCTCGCTATCTACCCCAGGGATCTATTTTCCTGGCTATATAACCGTACTGATTGCTATCATGAGGGTTTTCAAAAAATCGGAAAAATCCCGTCTTCCTTCGATAAATATTTACTTTCTACTTCGTTATGATAAGCATCCTCTTGCTGAGAATGAGATTATTTTGCATCCTGAGTTGGTAAATTTCAAGCAGTTTACGAGTGTTGAATTTTGTTTTTATCTATTACGTTTAATCCGAGCTTGATGTAATTAAAATAATCTCCCGTATGAGAATGATTCAAGACCCTTCAATTCAAAGTTGAGTGTTCTAGAGTTATGATGCATTTGCTGAAAGCCTCGCTTCGATCACGTGAATGAAAATAAAAAAAGTATAGTATATATTTTTTTAAAAACTGCAATAACGTAATTTAATAACGAAATGAATTCCTTTGATAACGTTAAAATTAAATAGCGGTTAGAGAAGAGAAGAGAAGCGAAGCGATGCCAGGGTGGATGAACGAGATTAATTTAAAAAAATATTATAACTTTAAAGAAGCGGGTTTTTGCCTGCTCCTTTTTTTTTACCTCACACTCTGATTTAGCATTAAAGCGTAATTATATTTTGGAATAAAAGTACACAAATTTGTTCACAGGATTAAAGGATTATTACAACCTTTAAAAAAAATAATAACTCTAGGTGCCGACTTTTCACACTGTAGATAACCGATACTGTTCTTATCGACGATTCTATTCATTCGCGGATGATCACAAGAAGTGAACTCTATGGTCGGCAAAAGGGGAATCCTGTGCAGACAAAAAAGAACACTGTATGTGCGGCAAGTAAGTCAGTTTTGATTATATCTAATAACGAGCGAAACATCGAGGGGTTATAAAAAGGAAAAAAAATTGGTTTGGGCTGATTACGAGCCGCAGCCTTCGAACTTCCCGTTATTTATTTCGTTTTCACCTATTTCAAATTTTGCGAATCTGAACTCAGATTCTTGATCAGCGAATTGGAAAAAAACTATCAGAGAGCAAATTATTTGACTCGTTTAAAAAAATTTATTCGAATTGAAAATATGTTGGCGCAGGATAATTTTCATTTAAAATAAAATTGAAATTTTTCAAAATGTTACACGATCGCATCAAAGCACAAAAATTACAAGCACAGATCGAATCATCTCTACTTCGAGGGGAAAAAAACACAAGATTTGACTCATTTGAGCGACACGTTAATTCTGTGGGTTGGAATAATTCAGAATAATTCACCTAATTTTAAGTAATTCTTTTGATTCGGATTATTCCTTCTTAAGGCAACTCAATTCAACTTAATTCAACTTAATTTGACCCAAATCAACTTCAGTTCAATTCAATTCCAACTTCACTCAACACAATTCAACATCATTCAACGTAATTCAATTCAATTCAACCGCATTCAACTAAATGCAACCTCAGCTCAATTGAATTTCGACTCAATTCAATTCAAGTTCATGCAGCTTCGACTAAATTCAAATTGATGAACTAATACAACTTGATTCTTTCAATTAACTTAATTCCATAGTCTTGTCATCAATTCTGCACAATTCACTTCAATTCAAGTCAATACCTGAATATTTTAATTCATAAATTTTTTTTTCTGTTCATTCAGATAATTCTCATTGATAATTCCCATTGACACGTCGATTCAATGAGTTCCATTCCCCTTGCTCCACTCTACTGTGAATACGATGTTATGGAATCGAAACACATATTCCACTAAAAATTGACATTCGAATAGTCAGCACGTCACGCACGTGCGTGGTCCATAAGGTACCGTGTCTCGTACATAAATCAGCTGCATCTCGTAAAATAGCGACAGAAGGTCCGTGACATTTGTCCATCCAGTACCTCACGTATTCGGTTATATATAGTTTTTCTCCAGTTTCCTGCCAAATGTTGATGCGACAGTTGTGTGACACGTGAAAACTACCCGACTTTATATTGCTTCCGTAGCACAACGAACGGAATACGAGATTCGCACACCCTGTACAGATTCCGCCAAGCTTTTTCCGGTCAAATAAGAGCAAACAAAAAACGGACACTGCAGGGACGTTGATAACTTTTCGAGACTGGGTTTCTTCGAGGAGGGCTATCGCTAAAACTTTCTGTGTAAAAGTGATTCCGTGATTTCATAAATGATTGCAACTGATTTTCGTCGATAAGTACACTTTTGACATTTGTATTTCTTAGACTCTGATTGAAATCTTCTCCGAATTTCGACCACACAAATTCTCCTTCTCTCGAGTCTCATGGGATGCAACGGTTTATGACCCAATACGTCGGTACATACGTGGGGGATACGAAGTTCTGGTGCACCTAGGTATGACCTGGCTGGTAATCCTGGGAGTGCTCTCTCAATTGGTTTGGTACATAACATGTTTGAGGGACGATAAACTCGGTGTAGGTATAGGTCATGTTGGTGAGGGTTGTGGATCGTGGGTTATAGGTATGCACCTTGTCTATGGTATATCACGACAGACACCGGTACCTTTGGGAACTGGAGACTGGACGACCGACAAAGTTTCATACTGTTCCCTTCCTACGTGCCTCGGGGAATTGACGGGTGTATCGCATGATTTGATCATCGTTTTTCACCTCACAAGAGGACAAGACAAAGAGAAGCTGTATGATAAGCTGGAGACAAACGAAACTGTGAAATTGCTTCTATCAACCAACCAAACTGGAGACTGCGAGTGAGATTCAATCATCAACGATTCCATCCTCTGGGATCCATCAACTACATCTCATCACCGTTTGTTCGAGAATAATCTTGCAATTTCCAACCGCTAATACGATTAGATTGAAATTTGGACAAGTAATCACTCCGTGAATTTGTGCCAAGAGACTTTAAGGGCCATTATTGGGCTCGATTTTGAAATGGCGGAGGTTGAATCTTCAAAAGACGATCAGAGTGTCCAGCAATTCGTATCGACATTTGATGACTCCAGGTTTTCAGGAAGGAAAACCAATATAAACACGATTTTTTTTCACGACTGTCTTGCTTTCATTTGTACTCAATCACTAAGGGTGTATATGAATTCC
>JAFFZH010016190.1:11496-34117 GCA_018420115.1 Euura saliciscinereae | reverse complement strand
TGATATGAAGCTGAAGCTAGCAGCCATAGTTAGCAGCCAAACATTTCAAAGTTCTCCGGAATAAAATCACACAGTGAAGATTCATGTCGATAATTCATTGAGAGCATTCCCTTACATAATGTGTCACAAAATTCAAATTCTATCGCCTCATTGTCTTATTTTTAACCGACTTAAGAAAAAGAGGAGGTTCTCAATTCGGTTGTATTTTTTGTCTTTCTTTTTTTATATTCGTTACCTCATAACTCCGTAATTTTAATTGAATTCGGCACTTTTGGCTGCTCACTATTGCTGCGAGCTTCAGCTTCGTAACATGATTGGTCCACGAGAGCAAAATCGTATTTGTATACACGTGGAATACCATGGATTTCTCGGGGGACCTTACATCCTAACTCGAATAGACACCCTGTGTAAAGAAACAAATTCAAATTCAAACGAAGAAATTTAGACGCAAAAAGATAGAAGGATTTCGAAGAAAGAAGGTTGTCGAGAAAATTGAAAATTGAAAAATATACGACAGAACAGTTGGTTGAGAACAAATAAAATTGAAAAACAAAACTGTACATATTTTTTCATCAATTTGTAGCCCAAGTAATGCTCGTGTAACCGAAAATTACTTCGATTCGAACTTAACGTAAACAAAGTAGTCGTTTCATTTTTTTAAAAGTGGTCCAGCTCCCACATAAATCGGGATGGAATTTAAAAAATTTGTGTGCAGAAACCAATTTGGACAAAAAAGCGTCAGATTTTTGAGAAATAAAAATCTAGACGCAAAGTGAGTTTTATCTGTGGCATAGTTCGTAATAGATTGTTGATCGGGTTTGGATGTGTTTCCTTTTTCTAAACAGTACGCGTATACATCTTTTTGAGAGTGTGCAGCCATCGTAAGATCCGACGAATCATCGAATATTTAAAAAAAAATCGACTTATTCGAACTATTCGAATATTTCGAGTATTCGAATTATTCGAATATTCGAATTATTCGAATAGTTCGAATACTCGAATTATTCGAATAGTTCGAATAGTTCGAATATTCGAATTATTCGAATTATTCGAAGATTCGAACTATTCGAAAACTCGAATATTCGATTCGATTTTCGAATCGAATAGCACTATTCGATTCGATTCGATTCGAACACTATTCGCACAGCCCTACTTATTAGCTACTCTGGTCCTCTGTTCATTACAACTCTGCTACTATCTATACGACCGAACAGCTATGCAAACTATATAGTGAATCGGTTGGCTGGTCTGTCAGGCAATCATAACTTCTTCGAAGAATAGTTCGTGGACGTTTATTAACGATAAGACGTGCGCTTATTGTGTGATAGATAAAAAAAACTGTAATTGAGTATACTTTTGCTCACAGCGTAGATATTTTATTTCCTAAATTGTAGTCGATAAATTCACGGTTACTTATCGTTCTATCTGGTCTCTGGAAGTTATTCTAAAATATCATATAGCATGAAAACTGAGTGAAGGTGATTCCAATTTCGAGTGTGGACTTCAAAACCATGTAGCTTTCACGTCACAGTATTAAATTGCATTTAGTCAAAGACAGTATTACGTGAACAGATTCAACTAATTGCAAAAGCTTTGGACTTTGACTGCGAATGGATGTCCCACTCCAGTTCCCAGGCAGCAAAGCCCTCAAAATAGACATCGAAAACCAATGGATTAGAATTAAAATGAAGATGAAGATGAGTTTCTGATTACGTTATTTTTACTCCACTACTCCTCACTCTACTCAAGAGAAAATAAAGTGGACAATTTGTATATTGACTTGATACATCTCTTGATTATGGTTCCATTATCTATTACCTCGTTTAGTTCATTCCATTAGCTTATTGTCGACGGTGATGTAAATCCGTGGGTAGACATATGAGCGTGACATTCTAAATAGCACCTACATACATACATCAGTTTTTTTGTACTGCGAACGTTATTTCGTAAAATTACACTCTCTGGAAATATTTCTTGAGTATGCCATTTTTCTTTGCGCCCCAGAGTGTCTGAAGACATTCATAACCCGGCAGGAGGTGCTCATAAGCCAAGGGTGACGGTAAGTCTGGGCGAAATTTTACCCTGTTCCAGCAGGATCATTTTCGCCCGGTGTAAAAGGAAATGAAAACATCCCCTACTAAATTATCGCCATTTACACTGATGCCCTAAGGCTGAGTATGTTTTGGAACGCAGAAAAGTAGAAGGTCTGACCACAATGGCGAGAATCTCGTTTAGTAGTTTCGATCGATCAGTAATTTGTGTATGAATTATTCCTACCAATAGGAGGATCATTAATGCAATTCTAGGAACTCTCAATTTTCCGGCTGTTCTACGGCCGATTCCTTCCTGTTGACGCGAGAGGTCGATAAGAGGCACCACTTTACACGGTGCAAACTCATCTCTCAACGGGATTCGATGATACAGAAATTTTCAGCTCACGAATAGAGCGAAATTGATGTCCGCCGCAGGCTTCTTGAGAACTCTTCTTAGAACAAAATTGGAAAGGGCTGAAAGTGGGAAGAAAAACCTTTGAAATCACTCTCATGGCATTTCATTACCGGCTGATACGTTCTACAGCGGAACTCTGGCTGATAACATTTGAATATTGAAAGCATGCTTGCAACAACCCGATGGCGACGATATCATGATGTAAGGCTCAGGAAATTGATCAAGAAACTATTAGCTCCACAAGACCAGCTCTGATATAAATTAATTTCTCATTTTATAGCGAATGGCAAATTTCAGAACACTATATATTTCAAGACTGCCTCGCATAACGATTGATCAAGATTTTAGACATCTTCAAAGTTTCACCCAAACTACATTTTGCAAATTTTATTCTTCAGAATTTCGGAAAGATAATATATTGAATAGGAATTCTTCAGAAACTTGTGAAAAGCTCAACACGGTTATTTTGTTGTTTTACTATAATTTCATGAATTCATGAAATTGCTGTTGCTGTGAATGATTACAAAAAATTTCGAGTGCTGTGGTGTTGGCGACGTATACAATCAGCTCTTACCTCGATATCCGTATGGTGGTGTGACATCCTATTTATTGTACGATTCAATCGACTTCACGGAGTTCATATACTCAAATGCATTCACCACACTTGACCTACATTCTATAAGGATGTTCAGTACATACCAGCTGTTTCGACACCATACGGAATGTTGGATTCCGTACCTCGGCCCGCGGTCTCTCCAGGAACACATGGGGTAGATGATACACTACTAGTTGTGGCCATCGGTACCATTTGTGATCACTTGACATTTCTTTCCAGTTTTTCAAGGTTTGGGGTTGTGTTTGCTGCATCGAGTGTTATATCTCGACAGAATAGTTTAGGTGAATCCTTATTGGAGTATTGAGAGATCCCTTGAGAATTGAACTGCGTTTTTTGCATTCAGTTTCATCCTGATACATCATTCAAATTATTTTAAAGTGTTTAAAATCCATCGAAAACTGTAAAAGAAATTTTTCAAAATTCTCAGAAACCATTTAGTATTTCTTCTCATAGCCATCTTCTTTGAGAGCATTTGAAATATTTTGATTTTGGTTTTAAATACGTTTCTGAATGTTTGGAAGTGTGTGTAAGCCTTACAATGCTTTTGAGATCTTTGGACACATTTTGAATGTTCAAAATCACTGGCATCTCTGAAATATTTGCAGTCTACGAATTCAAATGAAAATTTTCGAAATCCTCAAATAATGAACCCCTTGTTTTTTTCATCTACGGTTGACAACTGATGTAAATGGTGCTGCCTGCTTTAAGGTCTCCGCCGGATCAATTCATGCCACGTGCGCACACTTGCGTGTCAAATGTAATTCGGGGTCATTATTGGTACTGCATGTCGCCATTTAAGGTGAGCTTAGACATTTAATTGAAACTTTTTCTTGTTTCGAGTTATGTTAATTGGGAAATATATACACGTAAATAAACTGTCTTAAGTTTTGGAAATTTTTGTACAGCTTCGTGTGGAAACTTTTGCAGAAGTTTGAACCATTCCGCGGGTGACCTTACCTCACACCTGGCTCCGCAGCAAACCTCAAGCGTCTTGTAAAGTTTATTTTAGTTGGCGATAAGGAAGATACATGCTGTTGATAAACTTCAAGTTCGTTTCAAAGACCCTGGGGTACCTACCCTTGTCAACTTAAATCTAAACCTTGGTTCTTACAGGTACAAGAACACCTGTTGTTCCACTCATTCTCAAGACTGCATAAAAAGCTTCTCTACGTTCTCATCGAACAATGCTACCAACGCTAAAGACGATTTCTGAAACTTTATAACCGATAGCTAATTTTTTGTTGGGAACAAAGCCTTGTAAGCTGTCAATGGCTCGTTATTTCGCCGAGAATATATGATCCACTTTTTTTAGTTGTGGAAAATGTGAATGACATACATGTACTGACAACTCAGCCGGTCGTAACTGGTTATTTTGTATAAGGACTCTACGGATATCCTTCATGAAACTTTGCCGAGTTTCACATTTCAGCTTCACCAGATGCGGAAGTCGTTGAAAAAAAAGTTTAAAAAATGATTAGCGGCTGTAATATCCCTCGGGCTTATTTGACAAGACAATGCGATTCGTTCGTTTACACCGAAGAGTGGAAGTGGAGTTTCCAAACTCTTTTAATCATTTTTCAAATAGGATTCCAAGATCTTCGATAATTTTCTCGAATGCTCACAAAGAGTAGGAAATTAATTAGACGGGAATTATCCAATCAGAAAGTCGAGCTTCCAATCTTTCTTTCAAGCATTGAATAGAGCTTCGCGTCTATTGTTGGAGCTATGTCTCACGACTAGTAAATTTGAAAGGCAAAAACAATCGAATCAGAAATTAACCATTGAAATGTAAATTTTATGTTTTAATTGTAATTAAGACGGTGGAGACACTGAAGATTTGCCACTTCAAACAGAATTTCTTCTAATCTCGCTATCAAAAGTTTTTTACTTTTTCATTTTCAAGATAATTTATCCTTCAATTATCTTCACAGGGCCCGATTTGTGACTATAATTGAAAAAGCTTCACGATCCACGTACTTTGTTCGATCTCGAATCATGGTGGTAGGTATTCGAATATTTTGTGGAATCCGTCTGTTTTGAGCATCAGATATGATACAAGCAAAATCAAATGCAAATTTAATTGTGGAATTTGAATAATCAAATTCTATCGAAGCCTACAAGCTCTGACACTCGTGGAAACAAGAGTTATCACTGGACATCGTTTCTGCATTCTATCCAACTTTTTTTTGCACTCTGAAATATCGAATTGGTCACATAATGAATTCGCGGTATTTTTTTGTACCGTTTGTGTTTGAAAATTTATTCGTATCTTCATCCCCGTTTATTCAATGCCGCAGGCAAATGAATGGAGCAAGTTAAATAATCGCAGAAACTCAAATGCTGAAGTAATTGCGGCAAAAACTAGAACACATAAAACTAACGTATTCAAAAAAAAGTCATTTGCTCTTTTAGGTTCCCATCCACCTCCGAATAACGGACTGTGTTATTACTGGACAAAACTGAAGAGTACTGGACCTGGACAACACCTAGTTGGACAAATAGACAAAAGGCTGACCCAAAGAGAATAATATAAATAATAATAATAACGAGAACGGAACGAAAGAACGGAAGAACGATCCACACCACACATTTCATAAATGTAATCTAAATACATTTCTGTCCCCAAAGTATTTTTCAAGTGTTGCAGGTCCGAAAATCCTGATACATACATCGCCTTCCACCGCGTAAAATAGTCGCTTTGAGGGGGATGCATTGTTATTTTTTTGGCTCGAAGTAAGTTTTCACAATTACAGTTGAACATTGTTAGTACCTGAATTTATGAGGTATACAGATTAGTATTTCCTCGAACATTTTTGAACCCAAACTGAAACTCTTGAAAATCAACAGTTGTAACCTTCTGATATGAGATGATATCGTAACATTTCACTAACTTGATAAAAAAAACAATCAGCACGTAATGGGTGTGGGTATAACATATGAAAAATCTAATGCAGAGGTTATAAACGAGAAACAACCATGAAATATCTCTTTACACTACAATCTAATAGTTACAAATGTATTGGTTCAAAAAGTTGTTCCAGATTTAAATGACCTCAATGAATGTCGGAATTGGTTTAAATGATGTGATTTCGCGTCAAAACCTTTCTGCAATGTACCAACTGACCCCATTCACTGTTACAACTGCCCCGAGGTCAGTGTCAGTTGTAACATTTCATCGAATTTTTTTGATAGTCCTACACTTTTTTTTACATATACACATATTATGCCTTGGAAGCAGGGCAGCTTCAGTCGAAGTTAATCTTTGAAAAACTGTGAGAAAATGATTAGGTAAGAGAAATTGAATCAAGATGATTATACAGAGCAAAAATGAATGTGAAGATTCAATTGAATTCAAGAACTAGACTTGTAGAAGAAAGCACAGAGTGCGTTGCAATTTTGTGGAAACTGAACATTCCACCTTATTCTATACTCTAACATGAAAATACACCTCTCCGGATTCACCCACTACAGGGACTGCACTCTTACTTCAACGACGAACTAATGGACTGCAGTGACAAGATGAGAGTAGCTCACGAAAAATCCATAATCTGATTTCGAACCAAGTTTTTACGTTCACACTTTTTCTGACTGCAAGAAAGAAGGACACTGAAAAAGAGTAACGTAAAAAAATTAGTAGACCCGAAAAATCAGTTTCCGTACCTACTTAATCTCCATTTATCACCGAGGGCGGTTTCACTGATACGGTCGTAATTTGAAAGTTTCATGACAAAGTTGTGACTCCGCAGCTGTTGAAATGGGCTCAGGGTGCTGTGAAGCGTAAGCACGAATGCATCTCACGTTCTCAGACTAAACTACTAACTATATGTGTATATCATCTGTCTGTACTACGCGCACAAGGGTTTGTAGACGATCTGCGTTACCGCTCCTATTCACTTGAAGCTTTCATTGTTCTTGTTCATCGGAAGCTCAACTCGTCACGGTGACTGCAACGAGATGAAACCCTGCAGTCCCCACGTAACCTATGCAATAATTGTTAGGAGTTTATGATTATAGTTTCGCGGCGTCAAATTGTCTTATTTCTCTGAATAAAAAGTTCAGCATTAATTTCTTGCTATTTTCAGCAAGTTACTTTCAACGAGACTTTTAAACAGTTTAATTAATTCAAATGACTTTGTGGGTAGCTGCAGGTGATCCTTATAAAGTTTTGGATTCTTTTAAATCTCGTATTATTAATAGCTTTGCCATCTGAACCAGGGGATTGATTCGGATGAGTGATTAAAGTGATTGATCACAGTCTTTGTGATACCAGCTAGGCGAGAGGAATATTTATCGCCGTAATATTACACAGTTCAATTTTACGAAATGCTCTAGGTATAGACAGTAAAATATTGGCTGGTTTAGTTTTGACTTATCTAACTGAGCTAAGAACATTTCAAACAATTCTTATTATGTCTGGCTTTGCAATCTCCACACAAACTTAAAGTATGCCAGATGGTATTTTCTCGAGTTTCAAGAAAGTTTGAAGGTGGACGCACTGAACACGTCAAACTTTTTTCTTGTACTTCTGTTCTTCGCCCGCACCTGTTCCTCTACGTGAATTTCCGGTATGGTCATACTCGCCAAGAATCTCCTATTAGTTTCACAGTATCCTGAAGAGGAAACGCAAAACGTTGAAAAAAAGCAAAACTGAAAAAAACTGAAGACTTTTATTGATCAAAGTGATGGATTCTATGACTCGACATCTTGAAGAGGATGTTGAATGTTTTGATCGAAGGTTTCTTTGAATTTACTTATCGATGTATTCAAAATCGAAGATAAGACTCTAGCGGAGTGTTTAAAATGAATTAGTATATTATCTGATTATGTGATATGCTAATCCGAATGAGTATAGTCAGATGTAAAAACTTAGTTTCGCTCAAGAAATCAATCCCTCGACTCATCTTTACTAATTGTGAAGATCGAGTAATCGATAATCTGTCTTCATTCACAAGTAAATATTCACTAGAGTCGAGTGAGTACCATTCGATTGTTGTAGATATTTACCTGATGATTTTTAATTGAATGCTATGGCATAGATACAACTCTTCATATTTTTACTCATGTTCATATCGATACTTATGTTCATATCCAAACATTCATTTTATTGCTTTAGTACAATCGGTTATTGAATTGAAAGAAGAATAACACCCAGAAGTGAAAATGTATGATTTGAAGTTGGTTCCATCGCCCTATGTTTTTTCATTTCTTGAACCAAAGGTGACACCTTGGTCTGGTCAAGGGGTGACATACTCTGAAAAATGGCGTACACCAGACTTCAAGACTTTACGGACTTCAAGGGACTTTGAGGATTGTTCCCCCCTTAGGGTTGGTCATGGCGTGTATATCGATCAAATTTGCTTAGTTATGCGAGATTATTGCTTCTTCTAGAGCCAAGACAATTCGTGAAAAAAAAAACACATTTTTCTCAATTCAAACGCATACTCTTATGCTGCGTTGAGTTCATTAACGAGGGTTTTGATAACAGTACGTTGCATGTACACACATAAGTGCTGGTGATATGCAAGGTAGATATCTCCCACGGATTTCCCGCGAATTAAACAGAGGTGTAACCATCTCGTTATGAATTTCTAATTACCGAATAATTCTACTTCGATGTGAACATTATTCGCCCGAGTTATTCGTTGGCTATAAAAATTTCGTTTATTCATTCTCGTTATGGCTTTCCATAAGTTACTTGGTCCGCAGTTGAGCAAAAAGTTTTTGAAACTACATCTGATATGACAATCGCGTACCTGAAGACTTAACGGAGTTTGCGAACTTGATTTAGGGGTGACCTCGAATTCCAACGTAAAAGTTTTTTCCTAGTACCATAATATTGTATAGCGAGACGACGTCTTGAGGATTTTTTATTCAACAAATCACGGAACGTCAAGTGCTAGTTGAATAACTCAACTTTAGTCAGTCTCTAGTCAGATATCACAAGGTGAACGCAAAGCGTCCAAACTTGAATTGTGTGAGCGGTTATGAGATCGTTGTATCTAAGCTGTTCATTCCCTCATAGTCGAAGAAAAAGTTGGCCAATTTCCTGAACCACAATAAGAAGATTTTTCACGCGGAAATGAAATGAAGCACAAACTGATTGAACCTACTGATTACTGAAGTAATGTGTCGAATGGATGTGAATCGATATAACTTGTCTGGTTACGAGGTGTACGTGATCCATCAATTTTCCGGGGCCACAACGGTATGAGTCGAGTTCACCTCGGAAATCGTACCCATTATTTGTGCGTGTACGTATATGCAGTCATACTGGAAACCGATTACTCTCCCAGAGATAATGGGAAAATAATGTTGACTGTTGACAAATGATTTATCCGACTGGGAAAATTCAAAGTCTACAATATACTATACAAAGGGTTATTCAGAATATATACGAATTCCATGCACTGCACGATCAACAAGTTACCGTGCGCGTAGAATCTGGGAATATGAAAATCGGTAACCGTCGGCTTCCCCTGATTTTATGCATTCGTATTTTATCGCCACTTTTCCTGCATGTTTTATTCATTCGACTGTCCTTCTGAAATCCGGATTGCTTCCTCTGAATCGATATCATAGACAATCCTCAATATTCGCCCGGAATATAATACATAGTTGAGTACATCACATTGTTACGTGAATTGATACGTATGGTGCAGTTGTTTCTCTATTTTTTTATATTTTTTGTTATCAGTACAGACGAAAGGGATTAACTGGCGGTGAAAAGTTTTGTTCAGGTCGTGGGTGTCTCGACGTATAGAGGGTCTCTAGGAAAGGTCATGAAATATATCGTCTGATCGTGAGGAGATCCAGTTTTTCTCAACTTTTATGGAAAAAAGAGTCCGTGCTGGTCCAACGAAATCACCAACAAAGAAAGAAATGGTCACGCATGCTGGCCAGCGTAGTATTGAATTTCAATTACCATCGTGATGTGCTTTACGTAGGCAGAAATGTCCTATAAGTCAGTGATAGATGATAGCTCATCTACAAATGTGCAAAAACATAAGACATCCCGATAAAAATAAGCCTGCGTGCCATTTAATTACTCCAAATTATTGGCGAAGGGGCCCAAAGACGAGAACGGTTGCTCATTGAAGAAAGATCATATTGTTATAAATTTGTGCAAAATACATCATTTCTTCAATTTCGTATTTTTTCAATTTTGTTTTCTTGTTTGAAACGAGTATCTTTCAAATCCAAACACTGGCTTTTGTGTCAATAGATTGGATCTTTAACTAAATTGTAGGATGATAAAAGCGGATGGTCTTGAGTCGTTGAGATGTATTCGCAGTGATAAAGGTAAATCTTTCGAGGGGGGTGCAGGCAACCTGGAATGATGCAATTCCGGTTAATTGCTGGTACCTACTTTTGTAAAATAAGTTGACTATAATCTATTTCGCTTTGGCAAATCTATGATTCAATATTTGGTCGGACAATTTAGGTAATCGATAGTATCCTGTATTCGAAAGCTTTCAACTATCGAAATTAATTACAGAATTTTGCTTTACATTTACGTAGAATTAGAGTTGGACAGTTTGGCATATCGAATTAGTCATAAATCACTTTAGCTATTAATTTCAGTAATATTTCCCACAAATTGCTGTCTGGTGATTATTGGTTCCAGCGGAATGATTACCGCCGTGATTATTTATCGGATGAAATCAACAGAGCACCCACGCGTTTGGGCAGACATGGATTGCATTAAACTGTGAATATATATTTGTCGATAAAACATCCGGTTTAGTTAGAATGTTGTTAAACTCAGGGCTCCCCTGGTCAGGGGATGAAACGTGGGACAAGAACATCACAAGATTGAGGGCGATTTCTCAGTTAATGATATTCATCACGATCCAAATCAGTTCCTTTCAGGCTCACGTCTTGACCCAGTCCCTTCGTCAGATCCAAGCTGTGACGTCCTACACGTGCTTGATGTGCTATAATTCAAATCCCCGAAAGCCGGGGATCACACCTGAGCACAGACTCATTTTGTAGCGTCAATTAGCCCCTGGGAAACTCTCCGATGATCGGTGTAAGGGATAGTGTCTCTGCTCTCTACACCATTCCAATTGAACTGTTAGTTTTGAGTCACATCATTTTGTGGAATATTCCAAATTCGAAATAAACATGCCGAATATAAAAAAAAAGATCTACAGACTTTGAGTGTAACGCAAGCCTCTGAAGGCATTGAAAATTTCACCTGTTTTCTTGTTCTTGACATCGTACTGTGTATGTGTACGTAGCTTACAAATTGCCAGCTGATGTCGAACACTGTGGCACTCTAGGGTTCAAATATTGACAGCTATATGAGACAAAAAAAAGTACTGTTTTCACAATCTTGAGTTCCTCTTCCCCTTTTCGACAAACTTTGTACAGGTATACTCATAGTCCTTTCAGGTCAATATAGAACTTTGTGAAATTGTGAAATACCGAAAGTTGTTTGCCATTGTTTTCCAAATACCAAAATTGAGCCGAGCTTTTTAGTAGAATAATACGTTCATGCACTCCTAAGCTGAAGCTCCAACTTTGTGTAAGTTACTAAAAGCTCTTCTTAGTTCGATGCACCGTGCCGACATTATATTCCTAAGTTTCCTCAAAGTAGGATAACGCCTTATATTTCTTTCTCCACCATTTCATCTTAAGGGAATCATGTAATACTCAGAGATAGTACGAACAGATAAACATGGTTGTCTCGACTTTTGTTGGATTCTTCATCCATTAAATAGACGGTCTGTCCGTTTCCAGCGTATCGACCGATTGTGAGATACACAGTCCAGACTTCACTGTGTGAAAAGGAGAGAATCTTTATTTCCAATTCTCATGGGGTTCATGAGGGTTTGGACGTCTATAGAAACATAGGTCAATGCAATTTTGCGGCCTCAATCTCTTGCCAGTTTGACTACAATGCTGTCGGACCCTCTTCACTACGTATATAAGAAGAAGTATAAGACAATGCGATGTAATTTTCTCGTAAGCAGTCTAATACGTACCTACAGATATGATAACGTGGATAGTTTACTTGTCAGGTACAGAGCCATGAATAAATTTACTATTAAAGAGGAGCTCATAGTTATAATTACACGAAACTTCACCGAGTCCATGCCTTTCTTGGCTTAGTTTCCCTATTTATGCGCAAATATGTATGTACATAAGAGATAAGCGGTGGATGCGTGTAGTAACCTAGCCTGGCGACCCCTCAGAGCCAGATGTTTCAAGGTTTTACGATTATAAAATTTTTGCGAGACCTGTAAGCTATACTCTGTGCGTAGTCCCTCGACTGGCCCAAAACGTAAGCCGAAATAAATCAACGGTGATCGCAGTACTTGCTGTACACTGTATCTGCAATGTGTATAACGTAAATTTACATGATGTGAATTATTTCTCTGAACACATGGCTTCATCGGTTGTTAAAAAATAGTACAGAGTAATGACTTCATATTCAGCAATTCAATCGTCGATCAAGACTGTATTTGGTGATTCCGTTTTCTGAAGACATTTTCGAGAATGAAACTCTCAAGAATAAAAAAAAAAAGTGACTGGTAAAGCCAAGCCCGACACACGGAAAAGGTAATAAATCCCATGATTCACACAGGCTCTGGACTTTCTTCACGAAATCCCATTTCAATTTCCTCCGGAATGCCGAGCTGATTGGAAATCACAAACTGGATAAAATTTAATAAAAACCAGAAACAGAAAAAAATTCAGTTCCTGTGTATATCAAGGATTCCGGTTTTTTGATAATTCGAAGATACGTATATAATTCAAGAAACAAAAGAAGAAAATTGGCGCCTCCAAGAACTTGAAACCTTCTCTTTACCCTGTAACAAGTTTGGAATTATTATTTTTCATGGGCTTATGGCTGCAGCTTATATCTAAACTTCTTCGTTATCACTTTTGAACCTTGCCAGAGCTGTTTTTACAGTTCGAAAATGTTCCACAAAAGAGAATTCTCGCGTAAAATTGAATAAGCCGGACCAGCGGATACCCTCAGGACTTGAAAGCTTCCTACCTAACCTAAGGTATCTGAGTTTTTGCAAGTATTGCCGGCTCTAACTTTAGAGTTTAGCGTCAGGATTCTGACACCTCCATTTGGAATGCCTTCGAGCACTACAAGCTGGCTACTTTTTCTTTCTGTGTTCATGGAAGCTTCCTCCCACGTTTTCCAATAGTCATATTTATGCTAAGTACTTCAATATCCACCAATATGTCTAGGGAATAGTTGTGATTTCTTTTTAATGCTTTTGAGATAAGCCTGCAAGACGTAAAAACGTTGTGAATGTAATTTCAAGTTTTTCTCAAACCTGACATTTTTGGTACTCGTGATAGCCAATAGTTCACCGATCGTCTAAAATGATGGGATGTGATGGTGATGCAGATAAATTTGCACAAAGTCCCTACTCGGAGAAACAGTCCGCTTCTCTGACAGAGACCAATCCTCGCAAGGTCCTTCATCAAGGGCTTCCTCGTCGAAATCACCGTACAAAAAACTTCGCTGGCGAGTGGCTCCTCTAGGTCTTAGTTAGATATGCTCAATTTTTATGAAGCAGATGCAGAGGTCATTTCGTCGATCCAACATAGACTCCACTCCCTAACGACATCGACTAGTCGATAAAAGAAAGGGACGACGTCAACGACAGCTGTTGTGTAAATCTAGTGAGTCGCAGTACTGGAGTATGTATATACATATGTATACACGGTATGTTTCGGATGGCTTTTTCTTCTCCGGCAGTAATACATATATGTACAGCTGAAGGTATAGAGAGTCCTTTCGATCCGCTGTGGAGACTCCGTGGTAAGTTTTATTGAAAGGAAATGGTATGTTTACAACAAAATTTTTCATCACAAACGCACGTAAAGTCCGATTACACGCACCACAGCAGCGATGAAAGTGCCGTAGAAGAGCACTTTTCAACGGACTGATTGGGCCCATGGATTTGGCAGTTTCCAGCACGCCAAAAGTTATTATCCGATCACCGTCAGCTCTCATCCAACGGAAAGTGTCACTTTTGAATGTTCCGCTGCTCAGAGCCAATATTACCAATATTGACTGAAAAAAATTCAAACTATTTATTATAGCTCTCGTCCAGAAAAGAAGCATTCCAGATACCATCATTCATGGGGATAAGATCTTCCTACATAAATAAAGTCCCGCAAAAGGGATTCCGCAACAGAGAATGTTCTCCACATTTCACAATACCATTGCGAATTATTGTTTCATTGGTATATCAACTCAGTTCAGTTTTCCCTTACTGATTAAGGTTCTATTACATATAATTTTTTTCGGCATTGTTACAATCATGATATATAACCTATGAACTTGATTTCAAACAAAATTAGAATATAAAAGGAACAGTTCTGGAGCTAAAATACTATTTTTCGAATCAGTATCATAGATGAGTGTCAAAATTTGAGTTAATTTCATTTTTGCGAAGTCAACATTATGACGAAAATATCATAAAGCTTAATTTTTTGAGGTAACGATATTTTGATAAATAGGAAAGAATCTCTAGAAATGACAGGAGATGTCTCGTTCAAACTATAGTACGAATACCTACTTAATTTCATCGAAATTGATTATTCATGCTGCAACGAGAAGTACAAATTTATGCTGATGTTCTGGCTGCCATCAATCCAATGAGTGATGCGTATAACGCCTATCCGTTGTAGACCCAAACTACATCCTGATAGATAATCATTTATCCCAATCAATTATGGTGATTAATAATATATGTCAATAACGTAAATAGACCAGTTCCTGTTGAAAATCCTCATCCTCAAGGTTCCACGTGCCGAGTACCTTGGTAATTTAGATCATAATAAGATTGTTGCGGTTCGGGCTAACGTTTCAGTAACTCGTACAACTTTCGCTCTCAAAGTCTCACAAGTGCAGCTGACGGTAAGTTCAAGTTACCCAAGATTTGAAACTTCGAAAACAGTTTTAGAGGTCAGAATCGGCCGGTGAATCACTTCTCAAACCGCTTGGCAGTCTTCTGTAGTAAGTTTCAACGTCGAATTATGGAAATGCCCGTAATTTTCGATATACACGTAAATAGACTGACCCAAAAATCTCCAGTATCAGCAAAAAAGTAATGAATCTTCATTTATTCACAGAGTCTTGACAGAGTCAGAGTCAATTTCTAGATTGATGCTTGCAGTTTCTTTTTTCATCGTTGCTGGAGAAATATAATCGATGATGACTGTCCCAGAGGGTTGCTGCCTATTCAATTAAAGTCCCAGAGGGTTGCTGCATATTCAATTAAAATACGTAGATCGTGAAGAGAGCTGAGACGCAGGGTAATTTATATGCGAAGAGAAGCAATCGGCTTATTTGTAAGAAAAAAAACTAAAAAAAAACTAGTAGAGCTTGCAGAAGTACGAATTTATAGCTATCTGGATTGCAGCGAGTCTGCAGGCTTTTAGGATCAGTTTCACTTGGCAGTTTACGCAACCATCGAGGCTTTAGCGAGTACCAAAAAGTAGAAAAACTGTGGATTTATTAAACGAGGTCCATGTGAAACTCCAAACAGTATCATAAGTCCAACTGTTCATAAAAAGGGTCCAAGTGCTGCTTGAAAAGGGTAGTGAATGACAAAAATATTTCTTTCACAATACAAGCGGAGGGAAAAAAGAAATAAAACAGAATCCTCGTTTATTCCCGCATCAGGCTATTATATATATTCTAGCTGCAGCGAAACAATATACGCAGGGTTGAACTTTGTTTCGATACTCACATTCAAGTATTCGTCGTGTTTTTATTCCCCCAACTTTTCTAACTCTACCGAATATCACAGTTCAAACTTTGCAGTATTCTGTGTGTTTTTTTGTTCATGTTATGTTTGAAGCATACTTCAAACCGGATGGAAACATCCCGGGTTACTTAGGTTTTATGTAATCCTTCCACTTTGAATTTTCGGGGAATGATGAAAAGCTCTAAAATACTCTCGCCGCATACCTTTTAAGATTCCATCAACGCGAAAGAGTAGAAGCTCAACACCATACGCACTTAAGTTACTGTATCAATATGAACGAGAATAAAAAATTGATTTTTCAGTAGATTTTCACGTTTTGACATTTAATAGGTATTGTTATGATCAGATTCACACTTACCTTGATGTGGGATATTTGAACGATAACGTATTTGAAACGTCCAATGAGAGTCCGACCATAGCGATAGAAATTCAGAAATTAGAATTCTGCAGAAAATATGAAGTGCAGTTTAGCATCATTGTACAGCAATACCTGCGGAGACGAAATGGAATATTCAAACAGTCCAAACAAATGCTGGAAATCGATACTCGACAATATTTGTGCCTGTTTTATATGGGGATCCCTTATTAATTAAATAACGTGTAGTAAATTAAATATTTATTGAGCGAGATTTAAACTTACAGATTGTGATCACGTAAAAGCGAAGCCACATTAATCGCACATAATATTTTCTTGGAATTGGTCAGGTTTAAAAAAAAGCGAGTGCAAGGCTTTAAATGTATTTGTAATTTTTTGCACTTTTTGTTTTTCTTGCGAGGCTGACAATTTGAGTTGATCATTTCTGCTCATATTCTTAACTTTTTAAACAGATTATCACAAATACTTATAATAATTATCAATTAGGTCAGTTGCGTTTACGCAATTTAATATTAACAATCATTGCGGTGGGCGTTCGAAGCTCCTGAAACGATGAAGACTTTCCAAGTAGATGCAATAAATTTCACAACGAAATTTAACTGCAATGTTTACATAATTACAAAGTTTACATATTCACAGAGAGAAAAATCACAATTAAAAAAGAAAAAAAACTTGCATAGTAGACAATATGAGAGACATTATTCATTGGCTTAACGGTACCGTGTGGCTACATACATTTTGTACATAATGAGTGGGTAGAAAATACCTGTAGGTATTATAGTTTCGATATAGGTACATCATTTGTACGTGACTTTAGTAAAATTTCTGATGAATAATCGCGAACTCAGGGAGACGTTAGTCCCCTGTTCAATCAGGTTAAAAAGTTTTGACAAATTATAAATTTCACAGAAATTGATTGTAATCGATTCGTTCCCCTCGCGGCTAGCAGATTAACAAAGTTTTACCACGTTTGCCCGATTAATTTTACTCACGAAACTTTGTACTCTGACCTGTCGATATATTGAAATAAATTATTCCACACTGTAGCATAGTGATAATGTTGATTCCCAACTATCACTATTCTAAAACTGATTTTAGTGGGCTGAATGCTGAAATAGATTTCTTCGTTGCATATACGGTGAACCAATCGTGATTTGTTTGAATTCCTCTTTGAATCTTTCTCTAAAAGATTTCATCCCGATGTATAGACACTAAATTGAAGAATAGTCTGACATTTATCTCCGGTCTGTAGTACCAGCTGCAAGAGGTACATACAACTTACGACCTGTCATGTCCACTGTATCGTGGAACTTAAATCAGCTTGGCTGACCTCGTGGAAAATTCGCTTGGAAACCGGGTCAGCCACTTCCGGGAAGTTGTTTGTATCTCGTGAGATTTTGCTGCTTCTATTCTTCGGATTTGTAACTCAATTTATTTAGGTACTAGTCTCAAATATAGTTATTCACAGATTATGTACAGTAAATATTTATCCATAATTACACATATACACATACTTACGTAATAAGTACCGACTATTGGCTCTTCGGTTGATAAAATCAAAGACTTTGGCGAAGGCTGAACGGTTAGAAGTATAATTCAAAGTTTGAAGTTGATCTTTTCTGAGGATTTTTGTCTTTTGGACTTGCACCAAAATCTTCGATTCCAATACACATTAGTAAAAAGGACTAACGATCATTCAAGTATTCAAAATAGACAACCCTGTACCGAAAGCTGTGCGAACGCGGCGAGATCACCGTTAGTCCGTTCACAGCGAGACAATAAAAAATACACGCCATGTTCATGTTCATGGGGTGGAAAAAGCGAATGAAATATCTGCGCATTTGGACTCTGCTATGCTCCGGATTGAACTCGTGGATGGCAATCTAGTATAAAGATTACGGTGCTTCTACCCTGTCGTTTGGGGACTCATGAACCCAACGCGATCCCCTGTCATGCAGAACGAGGACGCTAATGACAGCAGTTAAGTAACAAATGTCGTACGAGGTGAGACTCGAGCTTGAACGGCGATAGCGTTCGACACCCACGACACATTACCCTTAGAACGGTTTTTCGAAGCGAATAACCGCGTACTGGAAACGTGATCAGATGCAAGTTTCATCCGAGGGTATGTGGGCCTCCTTCGACGTGTGGCACTTCGCCTTTCCGTTACTTGCCTGAGTGATCATTGACGTCTTCCTCGGGTCCAATAACGGCTCAGACTGGTTAAGGACTTTGGGATGACTCTGATTTAAATTCTTGCGACGAATGCTCCTCGAGTGTAAACTGTGTCCATTTCCATCTTGACTGGACCTCGTTATGCTAGGGGAACGTAGCATGTCTTTCGCATGGTCCAATGTGCATCTGCAACGATATTGATAAGAAAGTTGAATCGATCACATACATTGACCAATCGTGTTCAGTTTTTTCGGATCCATATTTTCTGCAATACACGTGTAATTAAGGACTTGACGTTTATTCGGTATGCATACGTTAGTAATCATCATTTGGGCAAACAAAAGCTGGAGAAACAAAAAATTACTCAGCGGCACACTTTCGTACAATTCTTTCGGTTGGTGTGTTTTTTTTTTATCGATTAACACTGGACGCCACAAGATACCGCAAAGCCATCTGTGTAAGGACACTTCGTTTTTCCGCCACCAGACATTATGCTGCTACATGTCGGATCCCACTGCAGACTTGATACTATCTTCATAAATTTAGATCAGTGTCATTTCCATCACAAGGCAACTCCATTAAAGGTTGAACTGAGCCTCTCTAGAATTTTTTATGTGTCGGAGGATTATGTACAAGTTTATAAAAATTAATCTCTCTCTATTTTAACAAAATAAAAGTTCCATTCTGAGGGAGGACCCTCATCGGGGCTGAAACTCTCGTAACCCATATACCCTAGTTCCACCTATACAGTATTTTTCGCGGTTTCCGACAGCTACACGAGGCTAGAACCGAGGTAAGAACCAAATAGCCCCCAGCGTAGACCAGATTGATACAGTGCGGAAATTCCGTGTTTTAGTTTTTCCCGTATTTTAAGACACTAACGCGGGCTCGAGATCATGCTTTCTCCGCCACGCTTATTTTAGCGGTTTCAACGACGCGGTCGTCTGAACCCACGCATGTCAACTCATACGGTCGTCTTCGTAATGTATGTTGATGTCCAAACAAGGAAATTACCACCTTAGCGCAGGAGTTCTTCATTTATATGAAGTCTTTTTCCCGTTAATCGTAAGGGACCCTGAGATTTCTATTTGGACATTGGATGTATGGGTATCTCTCTGGAGAAAAAGGAGCACTATTTCTATTTTCGATCAGGACAGACAGGAAAAAAACACAGTATAAACTTTTTATGTCCTGCCAAGGGGTCGACCCTTCGTGACAGCTCACGTTTATCATAGAACGGCGATCTTATAGAAGCCGTACCGAAATCAGCGTGACACATTGCTAGCGATCCATGATAGCAAGAGTAGGATAAAAAAAATGGAGACGATTGTCGATGAGAAGGATCAGAGATAAGAGAAATATATTGCTACAATCACGGCGTTGAATTACCGAGCATCACTTGAGCAGTTTAAAAAAAATGAGCACGGATCATGGTGATCGAGGTCCACAATCAACAGTGAAAAAGTCAAAAGTCCTTCTATCAATCAAGATGTCGTTGAGTGAAGGAACGGAAGCACCCAGCAGACACTTTACCAACTGTAGCAACATTCAGTTTCGTCTCTAAAAGGATGAATCTTTACTCCGGAAGGTCGCCTTCGAATACATTCAACCATGAAAACCAATGAGGCACCGTAACTTACCTAACGGTGTGATTGCGATGAAGACTTCGGATCCTGACGAGATGCGATCCGGTCCTTTCGAATCCGCAATCTCTAACGCTGCTGAGATCGTCTCTCGTGAGGGTAGGACTTCCTGGAGAACAACACAGCGTCTGTTTGAAGGCCCCCCGGTACTTGGCGCTCATCACATTGTAGAGGATCGGGTTCACTGTGGTGCTGAAGTAGTAAAGGCACCCTCCTAACGAATAGAGCCAATCGTTGACCTCTTGGTAGTAGGCCGCGTTGCTCGCGTGCACGTAAAGCAGACGTTGGGCGTGAAATGGCGCCCAGCAAATGAAGAACATCACCACCACGGCACCTTGACGCCAGACAATTTTTTGAATAATTTTCACATGGTGACACAATTTCAGAAACGGGATCAGCGCCAATCTTTGAATTTCAGGGTTTTATCGAGTATAGCCTTGAAGATTTATAGTGCGAGAGATTGACCTCAAATGAAGTCAGATTAATTTGAGTGAGTTCAACTGACTTTAACTGATTTTGAATTATTTCACCTGACATCGGCTGACTTCAGTGACTTCGACAGACCAAAACTTACTTCAAATTACCTAAAATGACCTTGAATCAATTGAGATTACTTTAAATGAGTTGAAGGGGCTTCAAGTGACTTTTCGACAAGATGTACACCTTAATTCAAGAGTAGTCGACTCCTCGGCTGCTTATCAGAATAAAGGACATCTGCGACATCCTTACTTGCCTAAAATCGATACTCTAGTTTCTGCTCAAACGTTCAAACTTTACACCTTGAGCCCAAGCCGTTACATTCTATTTGAACATTCTAACCCAAACGTGTCCGATGAAATTTGCATTAGCTTCTTGCATCGCTGTTCGGGTTTACTCTGAACAAAAAAACCGCGTGCTTTTCATAGGCGGTGTAATTACACTGATTCTATACTAAAAGCTTCTGAGCTGGTTACTTTTCAGAGCCAGGTTTCACGGTTTCTAAATGGAAGCATAGATCTGTTCAAGTGTACAGTCTACAGTCACCCAGCAATTAATCAGCCTTTTCGAACAGGTGATGAAGATCAGCGCTTGTTGGCTATGAAATCATACATAAGTAGTGCACCTAAGGGAGTCTGTGGGTCCATCGATTGTGATCGAGCGCCGGTGACCACGGGGGCGTGGTCGTAATCAAAAATCTACCGTCTGCGGAGCAGGCGGCTCGTTCGCGTCTGTGCATATTATGTAAAAAATAACAACACCAGCGCTTTAATTTTTGAACTTTATATATATTTTTAAAACACCTCGAAACTCATACACGCTTAGCGTTGTGCATCATTCGCATATTGCAGACGGACCGCGATTGCATAATGAGTTCAAAAAGTTGATGAAATCTCAATACGTTAACGCTTTTTGTTACCCTCAAGATCACCGGAATCGATTGACATGCTCCAATGATTAATTTGTGACGATGCAACTCACTGAGCATTCTTATGATGGCTTTCCTCGACTGTGCCTGCCTGGTTTCCCCGTGGACAGACCCTTCGATACTCCGACCGAGGGATGTGCTTCGTATGCTGAGTCCCATTCTGACGTACAAAACCAGAATGAGCAGCATTGGTATGAGGAAGAAAATAACGCAGCTTAATTCGTAGAGTGGAAAAGGAGGCATGTTGTGCAGGAGCATAGCACAGACCGCAGAATCCTCAGCGGGACGATTAGATCCTGTAAATTATCAATCAATTTTATTAATCGTTGTGACACAATTGGAAAAATTGGTGAACATTATCTTCAAATGAGAATTATTCCGTTTCCGCGAGTTTCTAGCTCAATTGGAAAAGTTTTACTGAAACTCAAGGCGAAATAAAATTGTCAACAAAACGGTTTTGAATAAATCCTATTCGGAGTTCGACGAAAATATCAAATTTTACCAAATTTGTATGAAAACTGCTCTATATTATCCACGCTGAATAATCCGATACGATTATTGGATTTGACGTACAAACTTTTTACACAATGGTTCAAATGATCCCAACGATTCATAAACGGCGTGGCGGAAGTTATTTGAGTAGGTAATTTTATTCACCCTGCATTATTCTCCAGAGTGATATTCATCATTTTCCAACCAAAACATTTTTTTATCATATATCATTACTTCCGCAAAAACCATTCAATCTAGTTGAAAAATTAAGTGGAATTATTTTTATCGTATACATAAAGAGTTTCGGAAACCAATTATCCGTTTACTGCTGAAGTTCTGAGCTGAATTAAATTGGCAGAATATTGAAATATGGCTGATCTCAAAGCTCTCTAGTTCCAAAATGCGGTTCAATTTTGATTTAAAACGTAACTAGATTAGAAGGTTGTAATTCATACCCAAGGGAAATTCAACGTAGTAAACTGTAGTGTAGACAGCAAATGGCAGCGCACAAACAAGGGCCACAACCCAGGCGGCCAGGATAAACCGAATTGGTCTTTTCAATCCACTCATGGCGTAGAGATGCAGAGGATGACATATGGCCAGGTACCTCTCCATCGAGAAAGCCACAATAGTCAGTACTGACACATATGACGACCTTAAAAAAAATCACATCTTCATATTCTAATCTGCTAAAAACTAGGGGGGGGGGGGGGGGGGGGG
>JAFFZH010016190.1:0-11396 GCA_018420115.1 Euura saliciscinereae | reverse complement strand
GTGTGACGAACTAAAATGATGGGCGGGTGGGTGTTGGGCTGGGGGAGTGAGGGGGGGGGGGGGGGGGGGGGGGGGCAAAATGCAAAATTTATCTGGAATTCAACGAGTTTCGCATTCTCATAACTCGTTATAGAAGCACGTCTGATAGTTCATAAATATAAATATCCATCTACAACTCCATTATGATTTCTTCTTATCGACGAGCTTTTATCTCGCTGAAATTCTCGACGTGTTTTGGTAGGGTGTTGAATTGAATTATGGGCAGTGGTTTGGATCGAAGTCTATTTAGGGTATCAGATGAAAGGTAGATGGAATGCTTTCACCTTCTAGATTTTGATCTCTGAGAAGCTTGATGGGTTTCATGTTATTTCGAAAGCCCAAAGGACCGGAGGACTCTAGCTACTGACTTTCAATCTCGTTATGCAAATTCTGACGATGAAATATTACCGATATTATTCTATTTGAAATTTTACAGCTCAGACGAGGGGGACTTAATTACACTACTGGGAAATCCTTTAACCATACTTGGAACTTACATTTCTGAAACGAAAGCTCGAATCTTGCACAAGCCCAGCCCGAATGGCCAAGGATACTGTTGCCAAAAGACGCTCAGTTCATTGGGTAATCCTGAAACAGTAAAAATGTGATAAGGCTCGTATTTGTTTTATGATAGGTACACAAATATTGGTAAAACGAAATCGAAGGAATTGATTTCAGAATTGGCTGGCTATAAAAATAAAATTACTTATATGGGCCGTTTTTACCTCGATATCCATCAGAAATTTCAATAGCCTTGCTGATGAATACGAACGATAATCACAATGACGACAAGAGAATCTATTTGACAGCGTAACGATGATATGAGAAGTTGCAAAAATAATATAGCAGAGGTCATATGTAGGAAATGTCTTCGTGTCTTCGGAGGTTTAACTCATACCTATATTATGGTCCCCAAACACGAAAGTAATCTTGAGTACCCCACCTATGGCGTGTCCAATACAAATCAACGTGGATTACATGTGAGTTTGTGAACTCCGTTGGAACGTGGATATACTTTTGACAGCCTTGAGTGTTTTAGTAATTGACTCACTACGTGATGGAGTATATCCTCAATCACTGCATGGTAAATTATCAAGCCTTAATTATCAGCGGAATTGCTATTCGTAGAAATGCTTAAAGTGTGGGTGCTACCACTACTCTGTGCACTCGCGTATTTACCGTTGAAAGTCCTCCTCAAATTACATTGACCAACTGCGTGCATTATAATTACATACCAAATTTGTCTATTACGCAGTACGGTACACAGTCTGAAAGCTTGTGTCTGGAATCCTATCAGTTAGTACGAAAACATCCATTAACTTCTGAGTGCCCGGTGTCTGGTGTCTGCAGGACTAATGAGATGTATTTTTGTGGAATCATTCATAGTGTGGATCTCCTCGATTCAAAGAAACACGTATTATTGAGTCTGAAACCGCAAGAGATAATTAATTCTCGGGAAATATCGTCCTGCTGAAGGTGCTAATATAATTAGACATCAAAATGTGATGGTAATGAAGCATACGACGCCCAAAACCGTCGTATAAATTAATATTTATGATTTTGATGTTTGTTCAAATAATTCGCAATTGCAGTACGAATTATTATAAAAAATTGATCGCTCAGGCGAAAAGGTCTTATAACATGTTGTTGAAAAACCGTTCATTTCGCTAATAAACAGCATAGAAGCCCATAGAAGGTTCTAGAAGAACGCGCGAGCCATAGAACTCCCTGGAACGATCTAGAACGAAACGCTTGGGATCTATAGAAGATCATAGAACGTTGCGGATTAACGCGTCGCCGCCTATATAAGCGACGCCGCGCGTTACCGCAAGCATAAGCCAGTCTGCAAAGCGCCTTCTGTGCGAACACTTGCTATTCAAAGATTCATATTAGATTCTTCTTCAACATTGGTTGTACCGGGTATCCGAAAGAGGACCCACTTACTTGATTTACTCGATAATTCAAAGAGAATTAATCTCACTTGCTCATATCGGGATTTCGAATAGGATCCAAACTCAATTAGTAAAAATCGGTTTGAATATTCTCTTTACGCATTTTGTTTTGTATTTATTTTGAGTAAACCAATTTAGTTGTGATCATCATAAACGCATCGGGTGTGATCCTCATTACCTGACCCAACTTCATTCTCGATTCTACGAGCGGTTATCATTGGCCATTGCGTGTCAAGAGCTGTTTCTTGTAGAATTCGAAACCCAACTTCCTTCTCGGTTCCATTAGCAGTTAGCATTGACCACTGCGTGTCAGTTGCTGTTTCTCGTGGATTCCCAACAACCCCACTCCCATTGGCTCTACGAACAGTATTGCTGACCAATGCGTGCCGACGTCCGTCTCTCGTGGATTCCAAATTCCTCTCCACACCTACATATCACTTGAAACACATATCCACATATCAACCGTACGAAGTACGAAGAATAACGGCCAGGATCGCCAATCAACAAGAGAAACCACCGACGAGCTAGCAGAGGCGATTTTTGGCCGTTACAAGCACCAAGGGACGGTATAAAACAGTTTCCTCGTTCCTCTAAGGGACTTCTAAGAATACGGTGAAGGTCACATAACTTAATCAGGCTGATCAATTCATAAGCTCTACAAATTGAGTGCCAATACCTGGGTAGTGACAAAATATTATTCATTCTTCAGCTAGCTACTAGAACTTCTGCTACACCAGAGCCAGTGTGAAAGCTGAGTATGTGAGGTCAATACGGCGTAGGATTTCAGAAACGATCATAGGATGTATTCAATGACGATTTGGCTACCTCGTATGTTTGATTATTGACCGAAATCCTGTTTGCATTCGAGGTGCAGCTTCGTGGCACCCAAACCACAGACTCCACTCAATTTCATCCTACAGCCCATTTTCGTATTGAGCTAACCTAAATGCATCTAGACGTGAGTTTAATCAATTTGGTGATGGGGCTGACAATGAGAGCCTTCCAGCAACAGAAACTTAGAATTAGAAAGCGGAGGAGCATCTGTTACTGGTAGTTGAGTATCTTCAAGTGGACACTCTACTCTACTAATGGTCGTCTTACACCTCCTTATTTTCAATTGCGTCTTTTCTCGAAGATGAAATAACTTGGAATAAATCATAGTACGTTCCGTATTCGTTTCTCCCCAATAAAAATATTCTCTACTGTTTTTGATATTCCACTTTGCAAAAGGTTCGGAAATCAAGGTGGCGGGGTTCTACTCCCGCACTGTCGACAATACGAGAGCTTCAATCTATTATACGGGTATCTCTCGGAGCTTTCATCCCTTCAGACATTTCGGGAAATTGAGAGTGCGGTATAAACGAAACATACAAAGCTAAAATGCTCCTGCTTCCATAAAATTTGAATTTGTCTCTCATGGGAATGGAATCCACACACATATATCGCAGGGCTTTCCATGCACGCTGTACGCACTCAGAAAGCCTCATTGATTTCACCTTTTCAATCTTCAACCACAGTCCTGAACAGATGAACTCTCAATCGATTCCAATCTCAATGACTCAGCTCCAGATGGGCATGTCATGAAATATGAGAGACTACACTGGGAATAATATCAAATCACCGAAGTCCCGGGAAATATTTGCTCGTGTCCTCCACGGATTAAAGTCTTCTTGGCTGAAGCCCCCGAGAATAGAGTCCTCGTTATCGGCTTGCAACTCGCAGCTTTTTCAAAGTTGCCTCCGGGATGGAAGTTGAACAGACTTCAAAGGATAATCCAGACTTAGCAAAGAACGCAATGTGCCAGAAGTGTTTTCTCAGTGCTCAGAAACTGCACGAAACTCTAGTTCCTTCGTATCCCCTCTGAGTTCCTCACTCACACCACCATTAGTCAATTCAATTATTAAATGAAGAGCTTCGCACTCTTTACTTATTCATAGTCCTAAAAATTAAAATATGCCATGGATAAAACTAAGGTTGCAGTTCTGCAGCAATTCCAGATACTCGCTTATTCCTCCCCGCTGGAATTTGAAATGAATGGAGAAGAAGGGGCCGAGATTTACCCTGTCACCTCCCAAGCATCCCATGAATTTTATTGTGAATTGGGTCAGAGTGAAGCGAGCAGCTGTGCTCGTAGAGTGGTCAGATCCCAGATGGTGGTCTGTATGTACATACGGCACGTAAGCTCGTAAGGGTTAACCGCTCTTCTCGTAGAACCCTTATATAGGCACTTGGATTAGGGTTGGAAATAATACATTGTGTATCAAGGGCGCAAAGCACTATTTTCCGAGTGTGAAATTTGCAGTACGAGCCGAAGGCGAGTGTTTCGCCCGAGGGCCGAAAAGATTTGTTTCGCGCCCGCTCAAGAAGTATAAAAAGTGGAATTTTGCAACCGGGTCTGAGAAGAAATATTTCTAGGCACGTATCCGTGCACAGCGATAAACGAGAAACTGGTAGACACGTCTCGCCGCTTATTGACCGTCATTTCACCCTATCTGACGACCGCATTCTTACGCTGCAGGCTACTACGACCCAATTGGACAAAGTTTCGGGATCTGCGGAACCGTTCAAGGGCGATGCTGAGTGTTCTCAAATTCAAGATCGAAATTCCAAACTTGAGTCACCATCATGTACACCATTTTCAATATTTTGAGCTGAAATTTGGTCTGCACATTCAATTCGCCAACCAGAGTGTCGATTTTTTAATATCTTGCCCTGTGTCGAATTCGGAGAATCGGTGGACTTCTTACCGTCTTTGACTTTACGGCATGTTGTTCTGAACGGGAAGCAGCATTCACAAAAAGAATCGCCAGTCATATGCGACCAATCCATCTTGCAGTTACTCTGATCGCTGGACGCATTAAAGCCGATTGGGTCTTGAAATCGATTCTTGAACATGAATCTTCAAATTTTTGTAAGTCTGGCACGTCAGAATGGACAATGTAGTGGAAAGCGTGTCTGACCCTTTACTGACCGTCATCAGTCTACGTCTGGAGTCTGCAGGTTGTCGTAGAAGCATCGAGTGATGCTTCACGACCTCGAAACGATATTGCCAAGCACCAAACTCTGTGACCCTTGTCCTTGTCGCACTCAAATTTAAATATCGAAGGGTTGAGTCAATAAGGTTTTACAGGATGTTTGGGGCAGAATAATTGAAGTATCTTAGAAGACAATAGAGAGGCGATGCTTTGAGCCAAGCTCTATTCAACCTGGCGAGGGAATAACGTTCCAACGGATTCTGGATGGTGACGGAACACCTCGAGTTTGATAATACTCCAGAGTAATATAAGCAGGCTTACGAGCAACGCTAGAGACCTGTCAACTACAAGGGTACTTACGCATCTGACTCGGTGCTTACAATTGAAATGACTGAATGGTTTCAATGGGACGTATTCTGGTCCAGAGAATTCACGTAAGTTCTCGCGAAATATGATCAAGAGGGCGACATGATTGTTGCACAGAAGGCACAGCAAAACATGTTTCGAATGGAACCTCAAAGCCATCAAGTATCGGACATTCAACCGATTTCGTAGGACGAAAAATTCCAAGATAAAATCGTTGTAATGGACTTTTGCACTGTGACATAAATTGTATTGTATTCTGGGTATTAGTAAAAGGCCAATTACTATTATATAGCGGGTTGCGAACTGCAAGCTGGTGCCTTTCACGACCGTGAAGGGTTTTACGATTCTCTAGAAACGCAGGATCACTCACAGTGAGACTACAGCTGGTCCGAATCGTACGGGGTTACAATAATTCACTGGAAAGTTTATCGGAGAAACTTGGCCATTTCGGGGTTCGTAATTTTATGGCCAACGAATGGCAGACTTTTCATTGCAGTTTTATTTCAGTGTAATAGTCTTAAGAAATTCCTTCATTAAAGTGAATTAGTCGCTCAGCGGACGCTGATTACTAATGACCTGAAGAATTCCGAAGAATTTCTTTTGATCGTCAGTGTACATAGTTTAGCAGAAAAGCATATTTTACTCGGACCAATTTACACTCCTGGCCGGACGTTCTCAACGACCATCAAACACCTAATTAAATGAATACTTCTCTGCTACTCACAATCTTTCAGCTAAAGGAATCAGAAATTATTCAGCTGAGGAATAACTTCGTCCTTCATTACCTACATTGCCTTGGCAATCGTCTTCAAGCCGTGTTCCACTGATCGTGATTGTACGAGGTGATGGTTGGACCGAAAACTTTGAAACTCAGAATCTTTCACCCCATTCTAACATCCTCTACACGTTTCTACGAGTCAAACTTTCACCAAGTTCAGGTTCACAAGTTACATGACAAACCTATTGATCGAGTTTGATCTAATGATGTTCCCATAACCTTCATGATACTATTATCGATATACATCAACACAATTAAGAAAAGCGTAAAGCTGAAGTGAAATTAGTTCATTGAATATTCTGAAGCAATCAGATCTAATGGAATCAGATTTGCATTCCGTTCGCGTGATTGATCAGGATCAGAAGTACAGAGGTCTTATTGCTGTGAGTACTCATGTATTAATAATGTATGAATGATAATGAATGACTGACTAGGGAAAACAGGTACCCAGAATATAAGGAAAAATCGACTGTATACGGACTGGAACAAGGTATGTGTGGCAAATATAAATAGAAAAAATGTGCCGAAAATCCCGAAGTGGTCAGGTAGCCCAAAATCATAAAAAAAAACCTAAGATCAGCCCAAAGTACACGTTACTACTTTTAGAACCTCGCAAAAGCCTCCAGCTTATCAAATTGTCCTTGGAAACTCTGCAAGTAGCTCTATCCGTTTCCTCTGAATTTCTCTCTTGGGAACCGCGAGCTTCTATGAAAGCACCGAGTTGAATTTCCCACTCTGATGAATAATTCTTTATCTTATTGTTCAACTTTCAAAGATCAAACTAACGGGCTAGAATCTAAGATTATTTTGTAAATTGTAGATACTTTCTGAAACTGGATGGGTATTCCTCGCAGAGTGGTTCTTCGAGGTCGTCAAGCTCTTTATTCTTGAGCATTATGCAGAACGACCCGACGTGCGGCTTTCAATATAATGTGCTAGTCCGGTGTCTGCCTATTCGAGCAAATTTAAAACGAGGATCCACGGATGGCATGAATGGGAAGCAGGCAAGCTGTAGAAAAGCTTTTAACGTGATACTAAAACTGACGGACCTACGTGAGTAATGGAAATTGGAGAATTCCTCGAAGTACTTCCAACTTGAAGATAATTCCCTTCGGTCTATATTTTCACAGCCCATCTCGTCACCTGGAAAACCTCACCCGCAATGTATGGAGACTTGTGACCTTCGTAAAATTCCGGAATACCATGATCGGGATAGAAATCGGGCCAAATTGCTGATTCAGGGGAGCCGTTTCATTATAGACACTTGAATGCAAATGTTTGAGACGATCCATTACGCGTCAAGGTTCCGGTAATTGTTTGCCCCAGCGTCTGCAGTCCCTACAGTGCAAAACGACCATAGTCGATGTATTAATTGAATGGGATTAGAGCAGGGACAAATTTATGTGACGATTCGCAGAATTATGGAATTAATCATCCCAACTGTGTTCCTATATCCAAATGTTGAATGTCCATCTTCGTAGATTACCACTGTATGAATACATCCAGGACAGAGTGTACAAGCGCGTGGAACATCACACCGCTCGACCGATTAATTAACGGAGATGAATATTCAGTCAGACATATACTGGGTTACTTTGATATCAAGCTGTTGCCTTGCAAGTATTCAAGTAATTCATACGCGCTGTTCATTTCAATCCACAGTCTCGAATTCAAAGTAATCCGTGAGATTTTTGAACTCATAACACCTACAAAGTTCGATCATCATAGTTTCTCTACAGCTTTTATCTCTGTAGCTCAGAATTTTCGCTGGATGTTGATATGCAGCCTGATGGCGAATTGATTCGATGTTGGATGCAAATTAAGTCCTGCAACGTAATTTTGTGAAAGCTGCGATTGATTGAAATTCGCTCGGCTCGCGAACTGCGTAGCATTGAACTCAATAAAAGTATACGTGGATTATAATTATAAAAAAATCCAACATACTCCAACCGGTACTTTTCAATGGGATTTCAAATTCTGCAGCACAATGAAAACGTTGCGAACTCCAGCGTAGATCAACCGGGAATAATGATGAGATATAACAAACTCCGGATTTGAATTTCACACGCTGTAACATATTCATATTTGAGGATAATGGGGTTAACAGTGTCTCCCAAAAGCTGCTTATCTGATTCGTTAATGAGAGAGGTGAACGCGAAACATATTCACAAAACTGCAATCTCGCCTGAATTTTGAAACTTTCACACAGATTTATGTAAGCTTTTCAATCCTGTTTCAAACCAGACTTGAAAATGATGCTGAAGATTTATTTCATCAGACTGCAGAGACCGCCCACGATTTAGCGATAAAAATCCCGCCTGACAGTCGAGGTTTAATGCCAACTAGCTAACCTGTAGCATTCGGTGGGAAACTCAGCTCAACTTCCAACAAGGATTAACAACAAAAGCGATATTTTCTGGAAAGGACTTTGATAAATAGCATGCTTTGGTTACGGTTATGAATCTGCTGTGTATACAGGAAACACACAGCAGAACAGATATGGGATTAGAAATGTGAGAATCCGCAAATGCCCATTGGTATGCTGTAAGAGAAAAAAGGATCTGCTGTCAAACTATGCGCAAACTCGTTTCTCACATTTCGTATTCTACAATCATGTAAGAGATAATTTCATTGAAGTAACCCAAGTGGGAAATTTGTTAAAGTTATAACATTAGCTGATGAGCATAACAAGAGCTGATGATCTTATACATTCGGATGCACAAGGAATTTCTCATTGTTTTAATCTCTTTGAAAACAGAATTCGGAATTATCGGTTGCCAACAGTATTCCAGAAAATGTGACGCATCTGATAATATGGAAGATAGCTCAGTGGCTTGATTCTATTCCTGAAAATATATCCACAAGGCTGCCAATTTTAGTCCTGGTGCTTTCAATAAGCTCGAATCTCTGGTAGGAGTCACTCTGAGCGACAATCAGCTAAACACTCTGAAGTATGGTGAACTTCATCCAAAGTGAAATAAACATCACCTCGGATTCTGAAGTGCTTTGAGCGTCTGGATTGACCTGAGGAACTTTTTTTTACCACATTTAAAGAGATTAGAGAATTTCGTGGGCCTTACATACTCCTACAGAAATTAACCGCTTCAAAATTAAATTGTCTGACTTGGCACCCAGACCGTTTAACGAGATGCTGAGCTTGCAAATTGTTAAACCCGGGAGTAATGATATATCTTACGTGAGGACCGGGATTTTATCAAATATGAAACAACTGGATGTCTCGAATCTGCCACGAATATTCCACGCCAAAATTTACAAATAAAATATCGAAAGTTGTGGGAAAGCTGCTCGACTCTAAAAATCTAAAAAATAGTATTTCAAGCTCGATTTTAGACTAATTTCAGTTTTTCTGTAACTAGTAAACTGTGCCGTCCGATGATAAAGGCAAGACACATTGCCACCGATTTTGCTTTGCTAATCACATTGCCTATGCGTTGGGTCCGTTTGAGTTGTTTATTGATTACAACAACATGTAACTCCGAGGTATTTTATTCGCGATGAGAGGTGAATTTCTGTGTTTTCTATTATCATTGATTGGTCATGTTTACGTTTCTTCGAGAATACAATGGCCTGGGTTTTTTTAGGGTTGCATTTTAGTCCCCATTTGTGATAGTAGCTGAAGATTACTTCTGTAGCCAGACCCGCTGCTTGCATGGCAACGTCAGGATTTTTGGCTGCTGTGATTATGCAGAGATTTTTATGAGGTTTGCCTCAGTGTTTGCTTGTTCCAGTTTATAGAGTAATGCGCTATGATTGATGCTGTCAAATGCCTTGGACAGATCAGTGACTACCATGCAGGCAGATAAATTTTCTTCTAGTTGTTTTTCCAGTATGTGGGTGGTTCTGAGGAGTTGAGAATGTGTGCATTTATCAACTGTGAAGCCGTGCTGGGAGTCCGGAATATCCTGGAGTAATATTGGCTTGAGTCTGTTAAGAATGACTCTTTCAAGTACTTTACCAGGGATACATTGGCTTGCCTTCAGTGGTTTGGCAGTAATTTGGTCAGGACCTGGTGCCTTGTTGTTTTTGAATTTTTTCAACGCTTGTCGTAGCTCTTTGATCGTACAGATTTCGATAGGTTTCACCGGGACTTGTGAGAAGTCGGCCTGCAAATCGACGAGTCGTAAGAAAAAAAGAGCCAACTCGCCGAATTCTATAGAAATTTCCATTGTATTTCGGCGAGTTGGCTCTTTTCTAACCGTACGGGGAGTTGGCTCTTTCTCATTAGGACACGTCGAAATGGGGTTCTACCGGAGAATTTTTTACCATCGCTACCTCAACTAGTTTATTCGCTGTTTCTGTCGGTAATAGGGTGTTCAGGATTGGTGTTTGTACTTGAGGTCTTTGTAGTGATTTTTGCACCAGCCAGAGCTTTTGGTAATGGTGCTGGTCGCTTTCCAGAATGCCTAGCCATTCTTTTTCTTTATTCTCTTTGATCAATTCTGTGAGTTGTTTGTTTACTTGATTTTTGGTTCTGCAGGCAATTGGGTTCAGATGTCTTAGTTGTTGCTTCTGCCAATTTTTCTGTTACTTATTGATTGTACTGAGTACTAATCGAAGAAAAAGAATTATTTTGACAGGTTGGCCCGCCTGAAGCAGTGACGAATATAGAGTAGACACAACGTCGAACAATGCAGTTCGGAAAAACAATCTGATTCTTTATCAGTCTTCCATAAATTTATTACTGAATGTTTGATTTAGAATGGAAAGGATGAAAAACAAATGAATTTCAGAATCTTACATTCCCATCAAATTGGTAACACTATTAAATTTGTCGAGTAAATCAACTTCTTGCTGGCTATCACAAATGAAAATCAATTTTCTCCGCTCTGTCTCCTCTCAGTGTCGCGTATACAATGTTCATATACATAGTGCATACTCGTATAGCCGCCTACACACACTTTCATATTTACGTCCCTTAGAAATTCATGAATAAGGGATAGCCCAGGGGTGGGTTCGTAAATATTACATATTTGTTACCACGAACAATGTATTCGGCCAACAAACGATCGTGTAATGGGTTACTTAAACGTTAGTAATTGAGCAAATTCCGTTACGTAATATTTGCTACGGTTTCGCTTTTAATTAACATCATAGGTATACGTGTAATTCGTGAGAAATGGCGTGGGCAAAGATCACACTGTGGTGATTTTACGAATTGCGTTCACGAAGAGGAGCACAAAGTTCGGGCATTCAATCCTCAACCAAATTACAAGTAGTCAATAAGCCTTTTTTGTGTTGCGAAGCGTGAGACCGTCACTTGTTTTC
>JAFFZH010016186.1:82172-134864 GCA_018420115.1 Euura saliciscinereae | reverse complement strand
GCTCACAGATAGATAGATCTTCGGGTTCGATGCCTATGATTTAACCCGCTGTAAACATACGAGAGTCGTTCTCAAGAGAGAGAAAGAGAGAGAGAAACAGTCAGAGACAGGAAAAAAAACACGCGAATTGTTTTACTCCAAGGATTACGTAACCGCATAGTGATTAAATATTGACGCTGTCTAAAGACCGACGGATCTGATCGGATCAGGACCGTAAAAGGCTGCAGTCACCAAATGTGTACCTACTATACAACAAAAATTCCTAACAAGATTAAAAAAAAAAGCACAACGTATCTGATATTCATGCTACAAAACACGATCGTATGGATTTAATCAATAAAAATACTTCGACGCAGATATAGAAGACTACTTAACCATCCGTAGTCACACATGGTCAATTTGACCCAGTCAATTTTCAAAAACCGACTGTGAGCCAACTATCACTCCAAAGTATTTAGAAAAATTACAGAACATGCTTCAAACTTTCTAAATTATGGACAAAAATTGATTTCTGAAAAAAAAATTGTAACTTACTGAAAAAAAAAATCATGAATAGGTAAAAATGCAAAAAAAAGACGCCTTTTCGCTTAAAAAATCATAACTTTGTCAATTTTTAATATTTTTAAGCCAAATTTCGACGTTATACTCCTGAAAAATTCTACTTTCGGAGAAAAAATAGTACAATAGCACGCGTTCCAAGAAAGGTATTTATTCTGATATATGTGAAGAGGATCGATTTTGGAGAATGGACTATATTAGCATTGAAAACGCTTCCAGCCAGAAGTCCCATTCACACTGGGAAATATTCGAGATACTTAAGCCTTAAGTTTACGTATGGGTCAAATTGACCCAGTGTGGCTACGAAGGCTTAAAACAAAAGAATCAGTAACATATACAGACGCTTTGAAAAAAAAAAATTATGGCATCTTTTCCAGACTATCATGTCCATAAACGTGCATTAAGGATTATTTTCTAGTACAACGTCATTAAATTAATCGCCATAAATGGTTTGACCAAGTTATAACAGCCACCGATGATCGTGTCACGATGTCAACCTCGGATATAGCAAGCGAGCTATACCGCAAACCCCAGGTTTTCTCATAGCTGGATCGCGTTTAGTGTTTATTCTCATTTTTCCTCGTTACGAATGAGTCAAAATGACGTTTCTATATGATCAGAATAACGTATTCAGTGAATTCGATCGAGTATTAATTTATAATTAATTTATATCGTAACAGCTTTCAGCCCTCGTTGGTTTTCTTTGTTCCACGCTTGAAGCTCTTATTCGGATATATATGGGGCATTCCATGCGAAATCGACCTGCAGGGTTTGACCCTTGACCTCTCGGATTTGCAGTCCGCGATTTTTTATATGATTGCTCTCACTTTGAAAGGGACTCAGTATTTTTAAAAAATTTTTTCGCCACGAGACGTATTGTCGACAATTTTTTAATATGTATAATATATCTGACAGACGATTGTTCAGAATTTTTTCAGATTTTTTAATTATGTCGATCAATGTGACCATTTTCAAAAATTGTAGACAATACGTCTCGTGGCGAAAAAAAAATAAAAAAAAATACTGAGTTCCTTTCAAAGTGAGAACAATCATATAAAAAATCGCGGACCAAATCCGAGAGGTCAAGGGTCAAACCCAGGTCGATTTGGCATGGAATGCCCCATATATAACACTAGCATCTTTGCATACTAGTATAATGTTCCAGGTTTCTCTATTTTCGGAATGTCAACCGACCGCTTTGACGATGACGTAATGTGCGTCGGCGCCATCCTCCGCCAGCCTGATAATGACGTCATCCACCTGCGTGTTACACCGCTAATAAATGCATGTAGTGCATAGGGCATCGCAATTCGCATGTATTCGCAGAAATTTCGTTGTATCATGGAATTCCTTTCGTGGTTGGCACCTAAATATCGATTTAAGATCCTTATACATATCCGAAAATCTTTAATCTAGTCCATATTTCTCATTATTTAGGAAAGAGTTGTTCATCTAAAATTGCCAATAATGTTTCCGAGATCGTAGAACGGCAAAAGTATAGTTCTAGGGATCACCGTCTGATCGCAGGAATGACGCCATCTTGTGGATTCTTCGTTAACTACGATATTAGACCATGATTGAAAGGAATTTGAATGGACTATTAATTAATGATAACCCTGAGCTGATTTATCTAGCCCATAATTTTGAACGTTTTAATGATTGTTGATGTTATACTTACTTCTTGTTTTTACTGTACTGATTTCAACACAGCTTTGGCAAATAAAAACCTTTTAAAGAGTTACGCAATTCTTTTGCAACTTGGTTTGAATCATTTTTTAAATTGGTTTCAATTAGGTCTCAATCTTGTAATTGAGATTTGATGTAGAGATCGAGAATAAATTAGTGAGATGTTAAGATTCTACCAAAAATGGGTTCTATAATCATGTTTTGAAATTTGAATACAGATTTTTATTAGTGTTTTTGTTTCTTTCTCATCAAAATCGATGTCTTTACACTAATAATGTTACTTCGAATTACCTAGATATTTCTTTTTTTTTTGTTCATAATCCCTATATTATAAAACACATAGATACAACGTAGATACATCTTTTTATACTATTTATAAATTAAATCACAGAATAAATAATGATGCAACTTTTTAGTTTCTTTTTTTTTCCCCCTTTTCTTCCTCTCATAATCAAATTATCCATCTTCGATGGTTCAAAATGAATCTGGATCACTATGCGGGTATTTTTTTATAAACCGAAAGAAATTAAATTTCATTACTTTCACAGACACTTGATTATACGAAGGAATGATTTAGGCGTGTACTTGAATAATTACCATTGAAAGATTCATTGTCAGACGAAATTAGATTCTACAACTCATCTCTAATTTTTTTTTTTATAAGCTGTACAAATAAATAATGGCAGTGGTAATTTTTTTTTTCTTCTCTCCTCCTAAATTCGTAATTTTCACAATAGTGTAATAGTAGATCAAAGAAGCTGCATGTACTTAGAGGTTGCATTATAATTCGTTCTGATGAACAATTTTAAATGAGATACAGATTTTTTCCTCAGGTGAGACTCACAAAAAAAAACAACATTGATTATTGTGTCTGGATGGAAATTTTTGTTTTTTTTTTTCTTCTTTTTTCTGTATCAGTATAATCGTATATTAGTTCTTCATGATCGTTTTTAAGCTAAGATTACGATTGAACATACTATGTTAATTCCTTATTTTTGTTTTTTTATCTTCTACTAAATTAAACTTACAACAATACAACTATAAAGGGTTGCGCATAATAATTAAATAGAGATATGATGATATTACGGAGTGGTTTTACTTGTTCTTCATTTCTTTTTTTTTATGCTTCTTATTCAATCAGTGGTTACCATTGTTCTTTTGTCTCATTTATTTATAGATATACAATTAATGAATTACTTATTAATTGGAAGCAAGGACACAACGCCTCGATCGCGCTTCACGTCTTGCAATTATTATTTTCTTTTTTATGAGTGTTCACCGTTCAAATTCCCTCCTCCTAATATCCGTTTCTCCCTCTAACCACCAATCGTCGTTATTCGGGTCATCAGATCTGTATGGATGGAAAAGAAAGAAAAATCCCATGTTTATTGAATCGAGAAAAACAAACGGTGAGTCATAGGTCCAAGATAAATAATCCGTCTGCTCCTCAGCCGGTCAATAACAAGATATTCATACAAAGGAATTATCTAGACTCAATTTTTGACTTTAGAAAAATGATTTTTTTAGCGATTCTGAAAAACAGACAATGAAAATTTATTCTCACGTTGTCGACGTCATCCTCGTCGTCGTCACTGATCTCATCACCAAATTCAATATCCTCGTCAAATCCATCCTCGACAAAGGTAACAGTGTCGTTGATGCGTACTGTGAAAGAAATGACAAGATTAATGAGTTTAATCTTCATAAAATGAAGATAAAAATGTGGGAGATTGAATTTTACCTGTTTCTGGAAATTCTCCATAAGTTTTGAGATTACGAGCTTCGTCCGAAGTGTATTTCAGGATGACGTCCGCCTTGGCATCCTGGTAATCGCGAAGACCGATGAGGATAATATCGCCCTGATTTATCCAAACTTTTTTACGAAGTTTTCCTCTTATGTGACAGAGTCTTTTTACTCCGTCGAAACACATCGCCTCCAGTCTTCCGTTACCAAGCATCTTGGTGACTTGTGCGTATTCTGAAAACACCAAACACAAAGGATCGAATAAACGCTAGAAGTTTGACCCCCAAACTCGGCTGTTCAAACAAATAAATTCACAGACAAGCCTCGATTTCGTAATCGGATTAGGTTACGGTCGAAAATGACTCTCGTGTCCCAGCCGACATTTTAGTTGTTACAAAAATAAGATAATTGTGAAATTTAGAGGTTATAGAAAAATTATGGAATGAGTCGACTTGCCTTGGCCATCTTCCTTGAATACCAGCTCTCTCTTTTCAGTTTCATTCTCGTTCTTTCCTCTTCTTCGATTTTTACCTCCCTTTCCTGAATTTTGTAAAAAAAAAATTGAATATTAGAAAATAGACTAAATTACGAACGGGTCATGAGGCGGAGATTCGACGTCGAACGAGGCCGTTGAAATAAAACTCAGGGAAATCGATTGATGAAAATTTAATAATGATGGTCAGATGTGTAATCGACTATTTTTAACGCCAGAATGACACTGGCAGGTTAGACACAAGACTTAACCACATTGTCCGTGGTTTCGTTGACCATCGTTCGACGTACTGGGGGTTCGGACCGCGCGACGTTCCCGGTTTGATTAACGCTTACCCTTATTCTTCGGCATTTTTTATTAATTATGCTCCTAACGACGGATGTATATCAGCAAATGTTAAAACTCAATGAAAATGAAAAGAGTACTGCAGCACCATGCCAAACCCCACGAAAGAAAGAGCACTACTTCGTACTCAAGACACTAACTTATTTTCCGAACAATTGAAACTAGATTTTCGGAATAAACTTCACGAGTTACGAAGAATAATTCTACTCCGTTCAATTGAATCGTTTATATTCATTCATAATCGACATTTGTTACAAAGGAAATCAATTTATTGAAACGTCTGTTGACTCTTGACTAGAAACGAAAGAGCGGGAAATTTGAATATCGGATAGCAGCATTTGAAGGCGGGAATGAACGCGAATTTCCAAAATTCAATTGTAGAGTGGCGAATGAAAATTAAGAGACGATATATACGTTTCAGACTTATTTGTTGATGTAATAGCTTTGAATTAGACATAATATGCTTACATATTATGGTATATAGTGCGTACAATATATTCGTAGACATTAGAATTCTCTGCTCCAATTATTTACTCATTTTCTAGCTATCTCGTACTTGTATTAGGGCTACAAATAGTTGATAATAATCAAATGGATATAAATAAACTATGAAACTATAAAACTTAATTCTGTATTTGAGTCTCAACTTTGGTTTCCGTGGATATATTAACATGGATGTTTTTTTTTTGTATCATGGGCTTCAAAAATCAATTTTTCAAAATCGCGTTTCGTACTTTTTTTAAAACCGATATATTTAAAAGATAATAATCAGTTTTGGATGATTATTCATTCATTCATTCATTTCTTTATTCATGTGAAATGAAAGTCACGTGACCTCGATATGATTTACACTTGGAATTTTCAAACGCTATTTTCTCAGCCAAAACACATTCGATTGATGTGAAATTGATATCAGTGACGTAGAAAAACTTAATGAAGGGCCTGCCAATCGTGGATTTTCGCATATCGAAAGACATAATCAGAATTTTGTGTAACAATATTGTTCTGTAACCCAAGGAGGTGCTGCCCCTCGTGGAGAGAGGCAGCACTTCCTTGGATTATAGAACAATATTGTTAAAAAACTGTTATTACGTCTCGATTTTCGAAAATCCACGATTGGCAGGCCCTTCATTAAGTTTTTCTACGTCACTGATATCAATTTCACATCAATCGAATGTGTCTTGGCCGAGAAAATAGCGTTTGAAAAATCCAAGTGTAAATCATATCGAGGTCACGTGACTTTCATTCCACCTTAAGAATCGAACGCTCGATATGTGGCGACAAGCAGTATCGATTTTTACGTCACGCAGTGTGGCGTGTTGACATTTATTTCTCGCTTGTGTTGTGGTCTTGGGGAAGTGTCAAACCTATTGGGGGAGACTAACTTCTTTAATTTTGTCGAAACGAGGGAATATCAATCTCTGATAAAATTCGCGGAGTGTTTGGTGATATTCGAGCAACGAATGAACCGAAGTTTTGAACATGCACGTGTCTCTGGTTCGACGTTCTTAAATGATATTCCTAACCTAACCTAACATAACCTCTGAATTATATACAGTCTCATCTGAAATTATTGAAATACTAGATAATTTAAATTCGGTTCAAATACGATCGAAAAACGATGACGAAAGTGATGGATGAAATTGACGACATCTATTCAGGGTACAACGACTATCCGTCGTTATTTAACACCAAGGATTTAGACCAGGATGAGTTATTCCAAGAGGCGATTAAAGCCAGCTACGCAAAACGACCGATCGTAAGATACGATTTATTATTCACTCGTAACTTTGTTAATTTCAATTTATCCCAATCTTCTTCAATACTTTATTCAATAAAACTTTATCGTAGATTATCGTATAAATAAATAATGAATTAATAAATTAATCTCAAGTCAGATTCGATTTGTATGCAAACACAATTAATTTTAATAGCGACGTCATTCCGATTCATCCGAATTTCAGATGACGCCCAAAGTCCCTGGCACTGCTATGCGGCTCGGAACCTCGAGCGGAGTGAGTCTTCTTAATTAAATCGATATTTTCACCTTTTTAGTCACCCACACCGATAATCTGTCCCAAAAGCCATTGAGAAACCTTCAAATTATTAACAACGAATAAAAACAACAGTTTATGCTGTATCGTTCCTAATGTCACCTGAGAAAATCAGCGCGGACTTCAATTTCGAGTCGAGTTATTGGTAAAAAAATCCTGAAATACAGTCTGAGAATGAGGAAACGGCTCATGTTGTACAGACTAATGCATTTTCAACTTTAAATTAAACTTGAAAGAAAGAATAATTCATTTTTCATACATCTAGGCTCTAATCAGTAATGTAAATGTAGATTCTTGGAAATGAAGGTCAAAAAACGAGTTTTTTTTTTGTCAAAAAACGTAACGTTTCGGCTCATGAGGAGAGCCCTCTTCATACGAGAAAACATTTATTGTCTGTTAGAACAAAAAAGTATATATTACAAACCAAAAAACCGAAACGTTACGTTTTTTGACAAAAAAAAATCGTTCTTTGACCTTCATTTCCAAGAATCTACACTTACATTATCCTGAGGTCAAGAATACAGCCTTACTTTAATCAGTAATTTTCAATATTTAGGAGAAGCAATCAAATAGAGTCAGGAAACATATGATTAATGTCTGATGTTTCCTGACTCGATTTGATCGCCTCTTCTAAATATTGAATACGTCGAGTGCCAAAGTTGTTCATCATGAATAATTTTCAGTTATCGAACTCCGTTCAATGTTGTTTTAATCAGTTTCACAGAAACGGAACTGTAATGCCTGGCCGACCAGGCACAGGCCCGAGACCGATGACCGCAGTCCGAGGAGCTGGTTACACCAGCAGTAGCCGTCAGCCCTTTGATCCGCTCAATATGAATAGTAGCACGCGAGGCCCTGCTCCACCTTTGGAGTCTGGAAAGGAGGACACGTGAGTTGAAGAGAATGATGTGCGAGCGAATATGAATTAACGTATTTTCAACTATTTCAGGCCTGAAGAAAAGATAAAGGTCGCGGAACAGAGGATAATGGAGCTGATAGAGAGCTCCGCGGAAGCTACTTGCCAGAATAACGCACGAGTCGCTTTGGAGAGGGCAAGAGAAGCCTCGTCCAGAGAACGAGCTCTCATACGATTACAGGAACAAGCTGGACTCAGCGACAGCCACAACGTCGATCTCACCTTCGCGGTAATCATCAGTTTCTCAGTTTCGAAACATTCTCATGGTGGCGACTGGACAAAAAAAAACTGGGAATAGTCAGAGAATTTCTATTTGTGGGAAAAAGTCAAGGAATTCCACTGATCCAGAGGGAATTTGTTTCTTGTACTCGTTTTTTGTGATAAATCTTTGAATAATAGATACAATAGAATCACACTTGTTAAGGATGTATAGGCCATACAATCTCAACCAAAAGTGAGTCTCGTCGTCAATATTGAATACTTCGAGATGAGATAAAAATCGGAAAAAAATCAACCACAATTAAGATGATAAGAGTATTCATTTTCAATAATAATAATGCCCAAACGTTATCAACAAGTTTTTTATGCAAATCATTGTTTAACAAATTTCCTGGTGACGTTATTTTTTTTTCATGTCAAATGAATTCGTTAATCTTTCTGAATACACATGAATTTTTTCCGGATTTTGTCACTTTTTTAAAATTTCCGTTTTCGATTTTGAAAAATGGAGAAAGAAATCTGAATTTTGGATATGTTATTGTGGAAACGATGTAGATTACAATTCCGAAGTTTCCGGAGCGTGGAACTAATAGTTTTGTAAATACAGCCTTTAGAAATTTCCGAAAACGGAAATTTAAAAAAAGTGACAAAATTCTGAAAAAATTCATGTGTATTCGGAAAGATTAACGAATTCATTTGACATGAAAAAAAAATAACGTCACCAGGAAATTTGTTAAACAATGATTTGTTTAAACGATTTGTTGATAACTTTTGGGCATTATTATTATTGAAAATGAATACTTTTATCATCTTGATTGTGGTTGATCTTTTTCCGATTTTTATCTCATCTCGAAGTACTCAATATTGACGACGAGACTTACTTCTGGTTGTGAGATTGTATGGCCTATGCATCCTTAAAATCTAGGTCAGGGATTTCTTGCTTTTCATGCACTTGACATTATTTGTTTTCTTCTGGAAGAAGAGACGGAAATAGTGCATTGGCAGGAAATATCGGGGAATTTCGTTTCGTTGAAATTGTCGCCACCATGGTTCTGATACAGTAATTGACGGAATTCATTCATCAGCACTGAATCAACTTCCAGGTGCTTTTCAACCTGGCCAGTCAGTATGCGAACAACGAGATGTACACCGAATCCTTGGCTACCTATCAGGCGATAACGAGGAATAGAATGTTCAGTAATAGCGCGAGGCTCAAAGTGAACATGGGAAACATTCATGTAAAGATGGGCCAGTTGCCGCAGGCTATAAAAATGTATCGTATGGCTTTGGACCAGGCTCCCGCCGCCCAGAAGGATCTTAGGTGAACGATTACACTACCTGAATTTCGATTTTGAATTGAATTTAATTGACAAAGATATGAAGAATCGATTGAATGGGTAAAAAATTTTATAACGTGACGTAGAGATACTAACTGGATGAAAACTGTATTCGCAGAATAAAAATAATGCATAACATAGGAATGCTATTTGTACAAATGGGTCGATTAGAAGAGGCGGCGAACAGTTTTGAATGGGTGATGAGAGAGAGAGCCGAATTCAAGGCAGGATTACACGCAGTACTTTGCCACTTTGCGCTGTCTCATCGTGATAAAATGAAACGAGGTTTTTTAGAATTACTAGAAGTACAGCTTAACATTGATCAGGAGGACAAGTATAACAATAACAGCGTGAGTTCGGCGAATTAATAACTCCTAGCTCTTTTCTACCTTCGATTTCCACCCTATTTCACGCTACACTCTTCGACCGCACAATTTCACCCAACGACACTTGTTGCGCTCCGCTAGAGTCACACTTCGTAGTCAATTTCGATCGCTTTTCTCTCGCACCGCCTCATCTACAGCAAATATCGTTGATCGATTTATGAAATGCGAAAATTTGCTCGCCAAAAAACTTCCACGATGATTTTATTGGCTTCTAAACGTCGAAAGAGTTTCTGATGCTACTGTGAGAGGCAGGTAATGATATTCAATCAAATTTTAGGAGGATATGGCAATGAATATATTGAACGAGGTGATAAAAAATGACGAGCTATCAAAGCTTGAAAAGGAGATGAAGCAGGAAGCGGAAAAAACCATTCTCACCGCTGCCAAGCTCATCGCGCCCGTTATAGAAGACACATTGACCGCCGGGTTTGCCTGGTAATTATTGCTCAGCGATTACTCGTTGAGTAAATTCAGTTTCGATTAAGCTATGTTCTTGCATTGCTTTTCAGGTGTGTGGATATGATAAAATCATCAGCGTACGGGCCTCTAGCTGCGGATCTGGAGATAAACAAGGCCATGGTGTTTCTCCACAACAGAGAAACACAGCTGGCGATAGACACTTTGAAAGTTTTTGAGAATCGAGATACAAGCGCGAACAGCGCAGCCTCGACGATGCTCTCATTTATTTATTTTCTGGTATTAACTGACTCGCTATCTTTGCTAATTAACTCCGATTCAACTCCCAATCACCGTTTCAATTCTATCTTATTGACAGCAAGGGGAATACGATCAGGCTGAGAGATGCGCAGAAATAGCGAGAAAAGCAGACACCTACAACGCGGCTGCGTACGTCAATTTATCCGCATGTGCGATTAAGAAAGGAGACTTTGATCGAGCAAGGGAATATCTGTTATGCGCTTTAGACAGTGACGCAAGCCACGTCCAAGCACTTTACAATCTTGGTGCGTTTTATGAATGAAATCAGAATCGTTCCTCGAGTCGACGATGGGAAATTGATGAAAATCGAGTGAGAAACGTTTTTGTCACGCAGGTTTGGTCTACAAGAAGCTCAACGCCTACGAGGAGGCTGTAGAATGTTTTTGGAAACTGAGAAACATCGTTAGGTACGATCCCCAGACTCTGTACCAGCTCGGACACCTCCATCAGCTCATAAACGACACGGACCAAGCCGCCGAATGGTATTTTTGAGTGGATTATGCAGCTCCTGCAGTTCCTCAGTCTCGCTCTTTATTCCACAGGTACAATCAGCTGCTGGGGATAATTCCCTCCGATCCAGGAGTTCTCCAGAAGCTGGGAGAGATGTACGACAACTCAGGAGACAAGCAGCAGGCTTACCAGTTCTACAGCGATGTAAGAAAAAACGGCTAGATACAGTCGACAGTAATTCAGAAATCTATATTCAGTCTTACAGATATTATCCTGCTAATTTCGAGGTGATCGATTGGCTCGGATCGTACTTCATATCGATGCAGGTAACTCTACATCCGAACCCTGCTATTCAGAGTCGTTGATTTTCCGCCAATCTAACATCTCTCGATCATCAGGTTGCTGAAAAGGCTTTAGTCTACTTCGAAAGAGCCGTAGAGTTGGCGCCGGACCAACCGAGATGGCGACTGCTCGCCGCAGCCTGTTTAAGGAGGACGGGCCAGTTCCACAAGGCTCTTACGGAGTACCAAGACATCCACAAAAAATTTCCTGAGAATATCGAGTGTCTGAAATTCCTCGTTCGGCTATGCAGTGATTTGGGGTTGAAGGAGGCGCAGCTGTACGCCGCGGAACTTAAGAAAGCTGAGAAGGCAAAGGAGATGAAAGAAAGACAGGGATCTGGCCGGCCAGGAACGACGAGTAATTACACTGATAGATAGAAGAAACAATCGTCGCGTTAATTTTGTTCCTAACAATTTTATCTCCAGGTTCCAGAAGAAGCAACAGCGGCACTTCGTCCAGAGCTGGTTCTGGCCTCAGCGGAATGTCCGAGCACCGAACAAGCCCGACGCTGATCAGGAACGAACAGCAAGCAATTTACAACGGAGGACCGATCAGAGCTAATCGACTAGCGATGCTCGAAAGTCCGTTGGAATTCACACCGGAGGCACATGTCCATATTAGTGAGTATCGCAGCTATAAAAAATTAATTTCTCAACTGAAAATAGGCGCAGCCAAAGATGACGAAGTGTCTCTTTGGAAAGTATAACAAATTGTTCATTTTGGAAGTCGATAAACGATTTTAGGGAGTGGGGGGCATCAATGAATGTGTGTTTACTCGTTGGAACTTATTTCCTGATAAGCACCCACGATAGACGATAATATTTGTTGACTGAACAAGCAGGAAAACATGACTATTCGAAAGTAGGGAGGTTTCCCAAGTCGATATCCGAAATTTGCTGACAAAGTTTGATCAGATGGAAGCAGCCAAAAAGAAAAAGAACTTTTCAGATTACGATAATCGTTGCCAAACCACCAATTCGTAGCTTAATTTAAGGATGTACAGGCCATACAATCTCAACCAAAAGTGAGTCTCGTCGTCAATATTGAGTACTTCGAGATGAGATAAAAATCGGAAAAAAATCAACCACGATCAAGATGATAAGAGTATTCCTTTTCAATAATAATAATGTCCAAAAGTTATCAACGAATTGTTTAGACAAATCATTGTTTAACAAATTTCCTGGTGACGTTATTTTTTTTGATGTCAAATGAATTCGTTAATCCTTCTGAATACACATGAATTTTTTCAGAATTTTGTCACTTTTTTTAAATTTCCGTTTTCGATTTTGAAAAATGGAGAAAAAAATCTGAATTTTGGATATATTATTGTGGAAACGATGTAGATTACAATTCCGAAGTTTCCGGAGCGTGGAACTAATAGTTTTGTAAATACAGCCTTTAGAAATTTCCGAAAACGGAAATTAAAAAAAAGTGACAAAATTCTGAAAAAATTCATGTGTATTCAGAAAGATTAACGAATTCATTTGACATGAAAAAAAAAATAACGTCACCAGGAAATTTGTTAAACAATGATTTTTTTAAACAATTTGTTGATGACTTTTGGGCATTATTATTATTGAAAATGAATACTCTTATCATCTTGATTGTGGTTGATTTTTTTCCGATTTTTATCTCATCTCGAAGTACTCAATATTGACGACAAGACTCACTTTTGGTTGAGATTGTATGGCCTGTACATCCTTAATTCATTTTGAGAGTTTAATCTCTGAAGTAAGAAAATTTAAATGATTCAAATAACTGGTTAATTTCGAGGACTCAAAGATAAGGATAGTCAAAACTTTGGTGCGAACCTATCTGTAATAAATAAAAAACTTGTAGTCGTCGTCGGATCATCGAATGTTTGTAACTCGAATTATCTCTAGTTACGTAAGGAAGGTCGCTGCTCACAATTACTCACACGCGACCGAATACCCAGCCATTTATTTACCAACGAATTACACTTGCTCAGTCATATTTTAATCAGATTTAATCTCAGCAACGGAAAAGCGCCTTTTCTTCCGTCGCTGTATCGCTAAACAAAGCTTAGACCGCAACTTTATCTTCGTTCAACTATCAAACGGTTTACAAGAAGAGAGGAGCGAATATTCCATCACCCTCTCTCTCAACCATCGCCGTCGACGTATGAGAAAATTCCATCAATTGTGGAAAATTTCAGGATACATCCGGTTCTTTTGCAAGCCGCTCGGTATCGGCTCTATTTTATTACGCGAGGCACCGTTGTAAAATTCGTTTCAAATCCACGGCTCAGCGTATAGATTATCAAAGGAATGATTATCATTGCAGCGTTGCGCAGCTCCAGTTGGGATTGATATTAAACAGAATGATGTACACACGCTGTTTGATGGCCCGGTATTATTACCTTAATGGATTGACTGGATGATAGATGTACCTAACTCTTCCGCAGACTCTATTTATGGCTCGCGTTTGTCTTCTTTAACACTCCGATGATTACAAACATCCCCGCCGACTCTGTACCGTTGAAAAATTCTTGATCCAGACTCGGATAGATACTTACGGATACTTTCTTTGTCCTTTCAGATTCGAGCTACTCCGATCCGGTCGGTCCCATGCCCTCGCGGCCCATGACTTCGGCGGGGAAGAGGGACGACGATTTTGGCGACGAGGAACTCGGCGACGATCTTCTACCGGAATAAATGACTATCCTTTTGTTATTCGAGATCTTATCTATTCGTTCGGCGGAAATCTTTTAACTTTTTATCTGTCAAACCAAAGACGGTATTGTAAAATCTTTGATTATCCAGCACGGTGATATTCCGAAGTGTAATTCACGCACCAAGCCAGCTAATACACAGTGTAAACTTGAACCAATGAACGTCGATTGTACGTATTTACTAGTCCATAAAACTGAGATTGTTCTAAAGCAGGAAAATCGTTATTTTCTTCTTCTTTGTTGAGAAATTGTATTTTTTTAAGCTTGAAGTAAACTTCAGCTGTGAAAATCTACAAGAATCGAGTTTTAAGTAACTTTAGATGGATCTGAATAAATTGAATTGAATTTAAAAAAGATGGAATTCAGGAGCGATTATTGAACTTGTTTTATTACGATTCTGCTTTATTGATGAGACAAGGTATAATCATATAATGTGAACCGGTTGATCCATGATCGCAGCGAATTTTTAATTAGTGAATAAATTGTTGATCGTATTGAACGGGGGATAATAATTAATCCCGGTATCTCGCGTTCTCTCGCTTGTGGCCAAGAAACGGCGAGGCAACCATGCAGATAGGGACGAGCGATAGGAATAAATAACGACCACGTCTTATGTCGGATTACAATCCATTGTCACCCGTCACTCAAGCCTTATTCTCGTTACTCGCAAACAAGAATTGGACGTTTTTTTCCCCTGTCTTTTAGCGAGACGATGTATTCTTCCATTACTTTTTTTTCCTTCTTCTTGAGGTTCCAGAAAAAAGGGAAAAAAAAAGAATCGGCGATAATCGCCAATTAACGTTTTAATTATCTGCACGCGATGCACGATTTATTCGAGATAAATAAGAGCTGGCGTCGATTAATGATTATTCAGATCGTTCCACGAATCGAATGATCATGATTTTGTGTCAAAAGTTCGAATACCAGGGCGATAACACGATGTTAACGACACACTGGTTTTCTTCGGGTCATCGAGTTTATCTTCTGTATCAAATATTTATCATCTCATGTACTCCAATTCGTTCATATATGCGAATCGCTGATCAATTAATATTTTTCCTAGTATCGATGTAATTACTGTATATTCTTTCGATTCTTGGGTCAAAAGTAAACGATAAGTTTTTATCCACTTATCTATTCATTTATTTAACTAGATAAATTGTAAATAAATAGAAAACAGGAAAAAAAAATCGGAACTTTGCTTTTTTGTTAGTTACCAGAAATTGATATTTTTTTTATTTAAGTAATTATAGTCTGATACAGCTTTTTTTTCGACAAAGGAAGAGAAATGAGTTTCTATGAAAATCTATGATTTATTTTTCAGTGTAAAATTATTTTATTACATATATAAATTATGTATTTTTTTTGTCTATTATTCCTTCATGTATAGAAGAATAAATTTCATGGGGTTTTATTTTCTCCATCGCAAATCTTCTGACGCAATTATTGAATTAGTTTGAAATTTGAATTGTTATTGTATCATTGGAGCTATCGGGTACACTAACAATAAGATAAATGGGTTTTAAAATCGAGTATATCGACGTGTCACGCAGAGACGTTGATGATATACGTTCTACCAAAAGAGACCATTTGCTAGTCTAAAATCTTCCACAGGACCACAGTAAGTACTTGATATGATTCGATTTGTTATAAGTATGGAAATAGCCATCATTGAAGAGCGTGAACTGGCGGCACCTCGGCCGCAGTACGTTCAATATAAATTCGATAGTTACTCGCTGCAAGAAGAATAAAGACTCTAAAAAATTAAAAAAATGAATTACAAAAGAAACATTTGAACATTTGAACTAAGACAGTTTTAAATTTCCCGCCTTATTGCGTAATCGCAGACGACTAATCGATCACACCTCCTCGTCGTCTGCACTCCGCGTAAACTTCACCATCCCATCCGGGTATTTACTACTCGTTAAAGAGTCAAAGATTTTAGCCACAGTGTTGAAGATGAAGTATTAAACGAGTATGACACACTTCGTAGAGTCTGAGCTACGAATATGTATAATAGGTGAGTCGAATTATCGATTGTATCCTGAAAAGAATGACGAACGTTACAAATGTCAGACTGAGACCGGCCGCCACGTCGCGTGTTTATAGAGAGAAAGGAAAGATGTGCGTGTAAGGAGCTGAAAAAAAAGAAGATCGACCAACGCCAAATACAAACACCGGTCTAATTCTCTCCGGTCAATTTATAGAGGTCTAAATTTAAGCACGCAGCCTGATTCAATCAGACTCCCATTCAGTCAAGTTGCGCCAACATGTACTGATAAAGTGACAAACGGATGTCACGCTATATCGTACAGTTTAGAGGCTGCGCGCATGACGCTTTTATACGCTTTATAATTGCGCTATACTCTCGTGGTCCTTCGCCCGATCATCGCTCGCCATCCCCTTTAACTGGACCACGAACTCTCCGCCTAATATCACTGGCAAGCCCATCGATAACCGTTACCAAAGTCCAGATCGGCTGTTACGGTTTGAATTAGGTTTGAATTAGGTTCAACGATCCAAACGGACACACAGACTCGAGTTCAATTGCGAAATCCAGAGTACGCCCCATACAATATTTTCTACGGAAAAGGCATTGACGTCACTTTGACGCCGGTTGAGATCCGCACGCATCATACCGCCGCAACTTTGGACTGCGCACTTCGAACTGCGCATCAAAGTTGCGGTACAAAGACTTTATACCGCAACTTGGAGCCCGGCGGTCGAAAAGTGACTTTTCAATGCCTGTGCCGTAAGAAAATATATTCTGATGCTTCCATCTGAGAGCCGGATGGATCCGGATTGAGAAAACGGACGTCGAATTTATTCATAATAGTGCAGCACGCACTGTAGTACGAAAATTAGTTTCTAATTGATTGTAGAGAACATCGCTTCCATCAACTTTTAGCAACGATGAAGCGGAGTAGGTATAAAAAGAGATCGAATCAGGGTTCGACGCTTCGGCAACGGAACAAAAATGATTGTCATTCTTCGTTGGGTTTTGTTTATTTTTGCAATTAATTTATCGTTCATATCTTCGTCACCATCGAAGCATTAGCGCGAACTTGAGCAGGGTATGATTTACGAGACGACAGTTTTACTGCATCAGATGTTTTGGAATTAAAGTGATTGTAAGAATGGGCTGTGTAGTAGCTTAGCCAACTTACCTCCGCGTAGAGAAGCTGATAACGCATTCTTATATTCTTCCCTACGAAGTAACGAGTGAAAATCATAGAAGAAAATAAATAAATCGGAGATAGACCCAGTCGTATATCGCTGCTGCGATGTAGTTCTAGTGCAAATAAAATTTGCACACTCTGCTAATTCCACCCATAAAACTATCTGAGAACTATATATCTACTTTTATTACTTGTAATGTGCGCATGGCACGCTGACATTACGCAGCAAGAAGAGAAGAAAGTTGACGATAAGAAAAATGAGAGAGAATGTGTATCGACTAATCAGCGTTTCCCACACGGACTGTAAAAAATGACTCTGAATTTACTACACATCAACTACACGAAAGGCTTGTAAAATTACAAATTTAGTATAGTTCAATATTACTATACATTTGTCGCAAAAATACGAAGTTGGGGATAAATTTCACAAAATTGTGTACTAAATTCCTCCTATTAGTGAATTAATTTTACTAAAATGTTGAGTGATTCCATGAATCCTGTATGTGAATAAAAGTTCCAACACATTGTTAGAAGTTCACAACAATAATTTTTTACAGTGCAGTTCAAATCTCTTTCCCCTCATGACTCGAAGTCTCGCTCGAAGTGCAGCAGTGGTTGAACCTAATTAATCGAAACGAAGAAAAATATGATGATGCAAGATGCACTGATTAGAGATATACTTCGAGTAAAAATGTTTCGTTTCACATAAATTATGTGAAATAAGAAATTTACTAAGAATTATATATATATATATATACGTTATTTAACGAACGATTTCAACGTCGAAGAAGCTGCGACGAAATTGAAAGTAATTCATATCACAGTGTATCGTACTAGTTATAACAGGGTTCACGAGGTTATTAAACAGTCGTGTGTGTCCGTTAAAAGATTAATTTCAATATCAAAATTACAAAAAAAAAAAAGAGAAGAAGAGTTAAAAGATGGAAAAATCTCCAATCCCTGTTTAAGAGCCAATTATGCAAACCAATAAATATAATGCAGATGAGCATATTATAGTTTCACGGAGGGCTGAAATATAGGGGAGGCCCATTTTAAAAAATAACGATCTTTGTCAATTCATTCATTCATTCATTCATTCATTCATTCACTTGTTATATTATATTTCAAGAGAACAAAGAAGTTTCCTCAGATTGAACCTCGCCAAATGTCGATATTATAAATGGGCGCGTGATAATAAAATATGATTTTTTTAAACTATAATAATTATAGAATCAACTTCAGGTGACTATAAATGATGAATTTTCAAACGCCACGTGACGTCACACAGTAACTCGGCCGCCATGTCATTCTGTTGACCATAGTTGTCCGCAGCGCCATCAGACGGTGAAACTGTGCGTACAAGGTACTGTGTGACGTCACACGCGACCGCGAAATTCAAACGTTCTATTGAAAAAACTCCATTCACGTGAAAACCAACTATAAACAATTAGGTGCAATGTGTTTCTCATCGATCCTAATCATCAAATTATCGAATGAGAAAATAAAAGAAATTCATGAAAATTCCCTACTGTGGAAAAAGGCGGACGAAGTTGACCCACCTTAAAAATTCATCGAACTTCTGCTCTTCTGCTTGAATTTGTTGTCAAATATGTCCTGACACGAGTAAATAAATGAATTTAAATAATGTTTGTTATTTATTTTGGAAATTTTTTGGTAAAAATAAGAAGGTTCAACGATAAAAATCTCAACTCGTCAAATTATTTTCCACCACTTAGCTCTCCCCTCGCCTACTTGTCTATGATGAGTGAAAATATTTGAGTGCCTAATTCATTATGTACCACCTTGAAACATAAAACAGAGGTACCACCGCGAGGCTCTGGCGATACTCGCGCAAAGTGGAGAGAGAGAAGAAGAAAACAGGCGATGAAGAGAAAGGCGGGCGTCGAGGATCGAGGAGAGGAACGGGAGACCGCGGATCGAGTGGGGTTTCGCATCGGCGATAGCCCTGTGCACCGCGAGTACATAGTAGTGTGCGAATCACGTATGTCGCGCGATTAGAGAACCCGATCGGTGGGGACTGCTCGTGCCGATGGCATAACTTGGAGGCTCGACAGTTTCGCGTTCATCTCCGAGGACGGTGGTTCTTATGGTAACATTGTTGAAGCTGGGATACGCAGAGACGCAGTTTACTCGATACCCTGTATCAAACCAGAACTGAATCCACGATCTAGAACAACAATAACAAGGATCCCGCTCAATTACACCGAGAAAATTTAATAGAATCTTTACACGGTAGGTTTTTTAATTTTCTATTTCTTTTTCTTCCACATTACTCGCTATTTGCATCGATCGATATTTTGAGAGAAACTGCTGGGATAAGAGAGCTACTCGATTTTTCCTAATCTCATTCATTCTACGACGAATACATCGCGGATATAGAATCTAAAACCGCAATCAATTCGCGGATCAATTTCCACCCTCACGTGTCTTTGATAGAGCGATACGTGAATTATCGCTGCTAGACACGGTTGTGACTGGCCAAAAACGTTGTTTTAAAAAATAACGCGACTCGTGACTGAATCGAGACGCGCGTAGCGGATTGTTTGAATGACGCACGTGGTCGGCGCTATAATTTGCAGATACGAATGAAATGATTGTTTGTCGGTGAATAATAATCAACCGAGTCGACGATTTTTTTGCCTCCGGGCTTCTACAAATTTTCGCAATTATTATATGACTGTGTTACAGATACGTACGGTTATATGTATTATAGGCATACGAAATAACGATCGACCTTTGAAACCGATTCGTTTTCACATTGGGAGAACGCCGAGGGTGTGAATGATACGCGGTCGATTTATAATAATGATTTTTAATTTATTCAAGTGTCTAACAATAAATTTTTTCGTGGTTTCATCTATTTCGAATTTTTCAACGTCTGGTTTATTGTCTATTGGGAATGATACAAAGCGCTTTTTAAAGGCTTATTAATTAACACTTCGATACCAAGTACGCACGATAATTTTAGTATGGATGAAAAATAGCTGAGGAATGAAAGTAGAATTTTATCCCTTTTTTTCTGTAATTTGCATTCTGTTTTTTTTTTTAATTTCTTATTAGTCTACAGAATGGCATTTAATTGATAGGTGACGACGCTGTTTCATGGTCCAAATTAGAATTGTCATACGAGGTCAACTAGCTAAATTGTTTTAATTAAAGCTTACACCTTAACAATTGATTTTAATAAAAGACTCACATCCGAGACATTATAAACTGAAGCTCTTAGAACCCTGCAAAATAATTTTCGCCATTTTCCAAACTCTACATACGAAGATAATAATAATTTAATAATTTTAATGTCACATATTCAGTTTTCTACATTCTTTTTTATTCATTTAGGAAGATTGAAACTATCTTTAAGATCGGTTTAAATTCATCAAAATTGTGACCTAAGATCGTCAGGGTGTGAAAAATGATCTATGAATAGTTTTCGTATACATAATTATAAGGTCAGGCTATATTGTATACCCAACGATATGATTACGTATCTCTCCAGGTTGTACAGATTTCAGATCCCACACGCGAATGCAATGTACACGCGGATCTGAAGATAAGAGTGGATTAGGCATGCTAACTAAGCTCCCAGAGGTACAATGAAGAGGATTTTTAGGAGGCTCAAAAGAGATAACATCGTGGTACAATATTCGTTGTATCTACCAGATATCAGATTATTCCCAGATAACCCTTAGGATATTCAATATAATATCCCGTGTGAAAATTGACTCGTAATCGGGAAAAACCACCCGGAGCCCTACTAGGGCCCGAGTAGGCTACACCTGAAGTTCCTGGTGGGGCCCCGGGTAGTTTTCCCTATTTGGAATTAAATTTCTACGCTATACACTCCGCATTCCGCTGCAGTTCGTCGATACGTGGATTTCGCCATTTCCACGTGTACAATAAAAATACCGATCATACGTACGTGTGCATCAAATGTTTATTTAGTTGTTTTTTCCGTCACGCGAGTTACGTTGTGTGTCGTGTATCGTACGATGTTCATTAACGGGGGGAACCGCGCGCTCTAGAGTTCAAGTTTGCGGCTGAATGCTGATTGGTCGTAGTGACGAACACACCTCTCAAACTTTCGCTCGATGTGCGTACAACCGATATCTCAACGTGTGTGTGTCTACGATCATTATTATTATCGTATTATTATATTTTTTTTTTTAATCACTTTTGTGAATGCCACAGAACCGGACCGAGCGAATTACGTTAAGTCGCGGTCAAGACTTTCATAAAAATTCATCAATATTGTATAAATAATTTTAATAATTTGAATTTAAATTATAGTAATTGTAAAATATTATTAAGGAATAAATGTTGATAAGAAAGTTCAAATCTTTTTATCGTCACAGTTGCTTATATCGTCAAATTTTTCAAGCATACGAATATATTATTTGAAACTTTATCTATATATCGATTGTGACGAAATTTATTATTCGATCTTGACCAAACCCTCGAGCACTGAAATTCTTTCAGCTGTCGTCCCTGATCTCTGAAAGTCTGAATAATGGTGCCTCTCTATAAATGATTTTACGTTACGTTATACCAACAAATCAACTTCGTCTGTCATTCTCTCATCGTAACTTGGCTACTTTTTATCGTTAATTTCCTATCATATTTTACTTCTTAGTTTGGCTGGGCTTGAAGATGTCGAAACTTTGATACGATATGACTGGGGGAATTATAATATATCATTACGTTACGCAATGTACCAAAGTACAGAGATAAAACGAAGTACGTACACGTATATATTGTATATAATAACGTCGGTCAATTTTCTGGCTGACAATAATCAGCCTTGCCCTACAACGTCACAATATGTATATAATAAACTGTATTATTCATTTTAACACACGCAAGCTCCGCGCTCTTTAACACTCGTGTAATAATCTGCAGTTAATGGTGATGACACTTTGACCCCGTGCCATGCGCGCGGAATCCGCATGCAGTGTAACGGAGCATAAAACGCATTTACGTTCATACGCTCCTCCAGTATCTCAATTTTTTCCTACTCTCATTCTCGAGTTTCTGCTTTGAAGAATATCAACAACATGTTTGTCCCTCTTTTTATTCTGTAATCGCACCCCATATATTTTATAAGCACATTTAATTTGTTCGTCTTTTTGAAATTCGGAATAATTGAAAGAAATTATGTCATTACTGTGTTTCAAATATGATCCCAGATCGTCGATTTTATTATTGTTATCGGACGTGATTAAAAATATTTGATGACGTAAAGGAACCCATAGACATAAATTATCTACGCAGAGATGGAGATAGAGTGAGAGATAACCTCGGATGAACTTTGTGTGGGATGAAGAACTTTTTTTTAACATCTCAATAAGTCAAGATACGAAATATTGTGAATGCGCTTGATCGTTGCCGCCCTCTTTTCATCCAAGTCTGAATGCTTCTTAGATAACAATTTCCATATTTCGTTACGAAAGATTCCAAGTTTCTAATATCCCATTCAAATTCTGTTCAAAACATTCGCTCCATGATTTTCTGATGCCGAAATGCAGGGCATTGATCGAAAAAGTTTTCTGAAAATCTTGACCTAACGTAACAGATGAACAAAAAAAAAAGCAGAAACGGGTAGATCGTTAATTTTCGTGAGGAGTGTGAATATAAATAAAGATTATAATTCATTGATGAAGAAGATCGAAGATGAAGTCTCTTATCTCTACATCCATAGTTCGTGTAGCCAATACCTGGGAGATTATAAGCTGATAAATACTCCGGATAATTTTGAGAGATTCAAGACGGACGATAAACCCTTCTATCTTCTTGGTTCACCCTATAAATTCGCAATTCATCGATCTCTATAATTAAGCAGAGATAGCGATCTGGAAATTGCATAATTTTTTGCGCAGGTAGTGAGATCGCCCGATCCTACGCAATATTACTCATTCGATAAGAAACCGACTGATTTATCACCTTGTTTTGCTGTAAACACAGAAACACACGTCTCAAATAAACGAGCTATTTTATCTTGTCATGGCGGTTTTTAGCTATTGATTTCCACCAATTTATTCCTATTTCCCTGTTATCAGAGTCTCAAAGGAAAGTACACTGCCTTCCAAGTGTTAAAAGTAGGCGATTTAAGCCGAGCTCGAAACTAGTAACGAGCCGCATCGGTTCTCCCAGTGCGCAAACTCCACTCGTGCTCACTCGAACGTAACGCTCGTCTAAAATCGCCAACTTTCCGCACTCAAGAGTCGTCACGTTGCGTATGATCATAACTTACCTAATACTTTAGTCTTTGTCTTTGCTCTTACTAATGTTTTAGTTTTCTTGTTTAAACTATTCCTAAGTTTATCAATATCTCTCTTTTTTTCCTTATAGCTTCTTGTAACGTTGTCCAACATAATGGATATGATAATAAACTGTACTAACTACGTACTATGTGACCACTATCATCAGACTATTTTCTAATCAGCTATACATACGTGGTCTTATCATCGCGGGGCTCGCCAGACGAATATTTTTGCCGACGATACGTTCGAACGTCAAACTTTTGAAACATCGCTTTTTTTTAAATTCGCGATCTTAATCCTTGTCAGCGAGACCACCAGACATTATCTGGAAGATTACTCCCCTCCCCCCCCTGACGTTTTAAATAAGTCGACTTGATATCTCTGATGGAAATTTTCGTTCTCAAGTTTGTAATTAGTTTTTTGATTTTCAGATTGGAGATAGAGAATCAACGAACATGGTCGTCCCCACAGAACGAGCCCTTCACGAGGCTATCCAAGTCGCGTCTCTGCATCTTGCAGACGATGTCAGGAGACAAAAGGTGAGATTGATGAAAATTAAAAACAAAAAAAATCGACAACAATAATTGAAGTATTGAACGATAAGAAATGGATGAACTTGTATACATTTTCGATTCTTTATACGATATACACTTATATTCGATCAAGAGTGAATAATTGTAATTGTGCTATCGATGTTATCAGCAAAAAGTATTAATTTTGGAATTTTTGTTTTATCATTTTGATTTATCACCGTTGATTGCTGATATCGCATAAAAATTAGATTAACCAATGGTAAGCCTACCCCACGCGAGACAAGCCTCTGAATGTCTGTGTACACTGACCGCGTCATAGCGGCGTTAAATTTAACTTTTTTCACTAATTAGACACACGAATTTATAGTCTCTTAATTTATCAACAATTAGAACCCAGAGGGAACGAGATTTTCAGCAGTTTCTGACAATTTCTTATCATTAATTGGTTTTTGAATTCTTGAAAAACCAGTTTCGATCATTTCCGGTATCAGGCAGATAGACGTGTTGGACTTTGATGTTCTCGTAGTTTTTTTTTTTTTTTTGTCTTAATCACTAATTTCTCAACTGTGATTTATTTTCTTCTTCTCCCATTGGCCTCTGATTCTACTGAATACTGATAACAGTATCCTCGAATTTTGTAATTAGGTCATTCAGAATAAGATATTTTGTTTAAATTATTCTTCTTCAGCTCGAGATTAGATTTCATTTTCGTTATTGAGTACATCCAATGTTTCTTTGTAGACAAATAGGCACAGATGGAAATAATGCGCGAAACTTGCCGACGACTGAAGGAAATTTCGCAACGAAATGTGTTAATGAAATTATGAATAAATGCTGATAAACCTTCTCCCAGCTTCTCGCTGGTTCTCATCTTCACTTTGACTGTTCATAAAATCATCTGATATTCCGAATTATAGGATCTTATTCCACTCTGATGATTACAAGACAATATAATGAGGTGTATATTATCAATTAGGCTAATGTAATACGCATATGTCCGATCTGTTTGTTTCTACAAGAAATTCAATACATACACATTCAATACCTATAACAGACGAGAAACCGCAGATAAAAAAATCTCCATCAATAGGTAATATTGATCTGAATCAAGGTAGTCGCTGGTAAACTTGTGGTTATTCAATTTGTTTTATCAATAATTAAGCTCAGTCTCTCAAGCCCAGTGGCGTGATAATAATTATCAAATCTATACGTGGGTCGTCGAGAGATCGCGTGACCCGTGCGATTATGAATCTGGTTTTCGGAGTATAAAAGTGCGAAATAAAAAAAAAAATTAGAGATCAAAGATCATCAACGAATAATTACACAGAGGTACATCCGAGAATAATATCGTTTTTATTCTTGTGTATCTGAAATTGATCAGTGATCGACTGTAATTTATTGCATCGACGATATTTTGGAGAAATTTTATAATAATTCTCGATTTTTCAATTTAGCCAGTCAGAAAAATTGCGTAATTTATTGTCGCTATCGGGATTCTAGCATCACACCCACGTTTTGTGATAGTATTTGGTGTCAAGCTGCGAAACTCGTATCGACCTTGTAATTACTCGTCATTATCCATTTTACGACCTACTCTAAAAAAAAAATTGACGTTCTCATTGTATTTGATATTCCAACTTTGTTAGACTTAACTTTATTACGTATTTGCTTGTTACCTTTTATTCATATTATTTCTAATCTTCCGCTCTGATCGATGCGCATAAAGAAAAATACCAACTAAGACTGCAATTATGCAATTTATATACGCGGAATTGAGAAAATCACTTCTTTTCCCACGTGAATATAAAGTTCGCAGTGTGCAGCGAGATACAAGAAAAAAACATTCTCATACTTCTACTGCAAGACTAAAAATAAAATTTAAATCTCTTCAATGATAAAGAAAAAGTAAACTGATAAAATTTTTTCGAGAGGTTCGTTCAATATTTCTGTCATCAGCGGTCAATTTTAATTTGTTATTTTAGGATTCTTTATTTCCAACTTCAGTAACACGATTGGATTTATTTTAGCGATTGATAGACGTTCATTAAGTTATTACTGATTGTTATTCATTTATTATTATTGATACAAGAATTTGTAATCCAAACTTATAATAAAAGTTTAGATTAAAAGTGTATGAAAAAAAAATGCTTCTTTAAAAAACTGATCTTAAGGATGTACAGGCCATACAATCTCAACCAAAAGTGAGTCTCGTCGTCAATATTGAGTACTTCGAGATGAGATAAAAATCGGAAAAAAATCAACCACGATCAAGATGATAAGAGTATTCATTTTCAATAATAATAATGCCCAAAAGTAGTCAACAAATTGTTTAAAAAAATCATTGTTTAACAAATTCCCTGGTGACGTTATTTTTTTTCATGTCAAATGAATTCGTTGATCTTTCTGAATACACATGAATTTTTTCAGAATTTTGTCACTTTTTTTAAATTTCCGTTTTCGATTTTGAAAAATGGAGAAAAAAAATCTGAATTTTGGATATGTTATTGTGCAAACTATGTAGATTAAAATTCCGAAGATTCCGGAGCGTGGAACTAATAGTTTTGTAAATACAGCCTTTAGAAATTTCCGAAAACGGAAATTTAAAAAAAGTGATAAAATTCTGAAAAAATTCATGTGTATTCGAAAGATTAACGAATTCATTTGACATGAAAAAAATAACGTCACCAGGAAATTTGTTAAACAATGATTTTTTTACACAATTTGTTGACTACTTTTGGGCATTATTATTATTGAAAATGAATACTCTTATCATCTTGATTGTGGTTGATTTTTTTTCCGATTTTTATCTCATCTCGAAGTACTCAATATTGACGACGAGACTCACTTTTGGTTGAGATTGTATGGCCTGTACATCCTTAAAATAGTGCATACAACGTCGCTGACGATGTTTGTATATCGGGTTCAAACGATCACTGCCACGATATACCTACCCTAATTTATTGCTCTTTATTAGCTCTCGATTTATCTGGTATTCTTATTATAGGTCTAATCAATCTGAGAGTCGTACCTATAATAATCGATATAATGTATATATACAAGCGTATGTACGTACATACTTCGGGTATATCACGTCTGGAATATTTCATCAGACTTTGAAAGATGTACTCAATGTTGGAAGTACGTAGTGGCTGCAGGCTTACCCGTATAGGTCTGCAAGCACTATAGCCAATAATCGATCGGACATATTCACTAGTGACAAGTAGTCCCCCTAATTTATTCACTCAACGTTACTTCGATCGTTTTATCGGTAACAATATTCATTACAATGCAGTCACATTGACGTATGTTGGGAAAAAATGCAGGTGATTTGCATTAAAAAAGAATTGAAAAAAGAAAATTGTATTGAGAATTGTAAAACCTAATCGCAATTTATTTTTATGCTGAATATATGAAATTGAACAAACATATTTTGGTCATGTATTAATGTTTGTATGATTTATTGATTTTATAGATTGAAAATCGATTAGCCCAGATGAGATTCTCGGCGAGCACGACGCGCAAGATTCAAAGTGTATTTATATCGGAAATGGAAAAGGGAATACGCCAGAAGCCATCATCGTTACAAATGGAGAATACTTATATTCCAGAATTACCAGATGGCACAGGTGAGATTCCGGAAAATATTAACTCATCTATAACGTTTAGCGCTGTAATATTCATTAATTCGATCATCATCGCTATACCTCTGCGGAGCTCTCACATTATTTACACAGTCACATTATAAACGAATCAAAAAGATAATCATTATGGCCTAATTTTAGTACAGTAAAATAACTTTGAAAAAGAAAAATGATGCACGTGCGAATTTAAGCGCAGATCATTGAGATTGGAACTGAAATCATATAGATTCTACATCTGATATCGCAGCAGTTTCTCACATTTGAGTGAATATCATGTCATTATAAAGCTTAAGAATATTGTATACATCTATTCATATTTTCAAAAAATCTCCAGACTTGATCTGTTACATGGTGGCCACGGTCAGGGAAAACCGGGAAATGTTATGGAAAACAAAAATTGATCAGGGAATCAGGGAAATGTCAGGGAATTTCAAACTTGGTCAGGGAAAAAGTAAAAGAAATTGCTTACGTGTTGTAAATGATTCGGCAAGAAAATTAAAAAAAAACTCATACGATTTTCCCCAAGATTGTTGGATTTCCTAATCCATTTGCATCGAAATGAAATCAAGAATTAGGGGTATTATCTTGAGGCACTAATTGAGACAATATTAGAATTTCGGTCAGGTAAAATTGATCAACCAGTCAGGGAAAGTCAGGGAAAAGTCAGGGAATTTTCCCGAAAAAAGTGCCCACCATGTGTTAACAAAAGAAGTAAATAGTTCTACTAGTTTGAAAATTTATTTTCACTTATCGAAAGACGAATTTTTCAATTATATTTTCGAATATATTTACTTTTGAGAACGTTTTCATCTGCAGATTCTAAGAAAACTAGATCAACGATTGAAATGATGGAAATTATTCAGTCTAAATTCACCAAATGAAAAACAAAATGCAAACAATTAATCTGTGGCTTGAATATATAAAAATAAATAAATTAATTAAATCTGCATTCAATTTAACATGAGATAAAATGATAAATGGCTTCGTACATCATCGTAGAAATTATCCTGATTGTGAATCAAAATACTCAATCTGATTGATATTTTCAGAGAGTGGTCTATTCCTGGCCCTCGACCTCGGCGGTACAAACTTCCGCGTGATTCTCCTAGAGTTGGAGAACGGTGTGTGCGTCAAAGAGGACGTAAAGAGGTACCACATAGGATCAGACCTCAGAGTAGGTTGTGGAATTGCTTTGTTCGACTACCTCGCCGAGTGCGTCAGCGACTTTGTCATAGGCCAGGGTGTCCAGGACTTCGAACTTCCTTTGGGTGAGTAAATGATCCCTCCGAGAACCAGGCGTAAAAATTCTAAACTAATTTTTCTATTCTTTCAGGCTTCACGTTCTCTTTCCCGATGATCCAACACTCGTTGGAAGTTGGTATTCTGGTAACATGGACCAAGACTTTTAATTGTCAGAACGTTGTGAACCACGATGCGGTAAGACTTCTCCGAGAAGCCCTTCAGAGACGTGGAGACACCAAGGTGAACGTGATTGCTGTTCTAAACGACACCACAGGCACCCTCGTTCAAGGGGCTTCCCAAGATCCAGATACGGTGATTGGACTGATTTTGGGAACCGGAAGCAACGCCTGTTATCTGGAAAAAGCCGACAAAGTACAACACTGGGAGACCGAAAGGCACGGCGAAAAAGAGGTCCGTATCAATTTTAACTTTGACGATTGATTCCAAGTTTCCTATTCGTTGAATTCATTGTTTTATATCAAATTTTCAGGTAATCATCGACATAGAATGGGGTGCTTTTGGCGACAACGGAGTACTGGACTTCATAAAAACCGAATTCGACCGAGAAAACGATGCTAATTCACTGCTGGTCAGTTCGTTTACGTAAGTTGAACAAACTTTCTCATTTTATAGATAGGTATACACCGCTACTTAAGTTTTAGTATTATTCCCTCATTCTTATGTAGAACAATTGTGTAATTAGCGACATAAGAAACGAGCGCTAAAAAGTAATCTAAAATATAGTCGCAAGAAATCCGAGGGACTTGAATTATTCATTAGAAACTTTGTGATTTTGATACGACGTTTTTTTCTCTCTCCTTCAATTAGGTTCGAGAAATACATATCCGGAAAATATTTGGGTGAACTGACTCGTATAATACTGGCTAGATTGACCAAAGAAGGACTTCTCTTTGAGGGACACACGCCGGTGGCTCTTCTTACCCCAGGAAATCTCACAACCGACCTTGTATCTCACATCGAACTGTGAGTAACTTGAAAGAGAGACTAAATCGTAGCAGCGGAGTTGATCGGCAGATTTGCCTCTACGATTCGAATCAGGATCGTTGCCTTAAACCAGGACATTCTTGTTTCAGAGACACCGTAAACGGCGGAACCAACAACACGAGGGAGGTACTGGCAAAGTTTGACGTTACGGCAACGGAAGATGATATCAACATCGTTCAGTACGTCTGCGAAGTGGTTTCTAATCGCGCCGCTCTTTTAGTTTCCATATGTAAGTTGGGAAGATTTAATGATTTCTTTTTCTTTAATGAAACCCTATATTCATGCATTTATTCTCGTTTTCAAGGTCTTGGAACGTTGCTGGAAAGAATTGAGAGAGAAAATGCGACCATTGCGATTGATGGTTCGCTCTACAAGCACCATCCTCGTTTCGAAGGGTGGATGCACCAGTACATCAGCCTCTTGGCGCCCAGTCGTAAGGTGAGGATGCGATAGGATTTCCTTCTCGATATTGTGGAGGATAGTATTAATTTTTAATTTTGTTTCGCAGTTCAAACTGATGCACACGGAAGACGGCAGCGGAAAGGGTGCCGCTCTTATCGCAGCTATCGCGTTGAGGCTTAAACAAAGACTTTCAAGAGACGGAGTAACCGATTAATATTATTAAGTTTTTCGCATAAGTAATTGATTAACAGTAACGGAGCTTGGAGTACCTCTCTATCCCTCTCATTTCACCAGTAGCGTACTATAATTCTGATATGAATTTATGATTTTTGATGGAATCAAAAATAACTAATGAAACAATGTTAAATATTAGCTAGGTACGTGTTTATACCCAGATAGTAAAAATTTCGACCAGTGATATCGGCCGGAGGGCTATCATAAAATAAGTCTAAATATTGTAATAAGTCTTACGTTAGCGTATAAACGCTAAATAACAAAGAAATTGATTGAGAATCTAGTTATCAAATGGATTAATCTTCTTTTTTTTTTCTATTTGGTTTGTTTTATATTTTAACAATAATCACATTTCCTTAATGAATTATTCTACAGAAATATTAATCGATGAATTATGTGAATCGGATTTTTTGACGATTCGATAAGTCTATAGATCTAAGAACAAAGATTTTTTTTTAAATACTTTATACCGAACGTTATTGAAGAAAAATATCAACAAATTCGTTTTAAATAACCAGATCGATTCTATTTATTATTTTACCAGTTTCTCTTAGTTTCTTGTCATCATTTCCTATTTTTTCTCTTCTCTTCTCTGTCCCTCAGCTATTAAATATAATGTAATTGATGTAAAATAATCGATCATCGCACAAACAAAATTTAACGTTAAAATACATAATTATACTGAATGTTTAATAATACCAATATAAATATACAATTTTATTTTCTTACAAAGGTATGATTAGAATAGACATGAATTTTTCGTTACCTTCCTATTTTATAAATTATTATCATCACAATAATCGATCACTCTAAATAAATTTCAAATTGCGCGCAAAAATTTACAAACCCCTTTTATACAGGTGAAAAATATAATATTCATGCGGAAATTGGATTATGAGCTTCATGGGCGTAAACAAAACAAAAGAACAACGTGGACATTGATTATATTATTTATTTGGTTCTTAGAAAACAAATACAAGATATCTATGATCTATCATGTAAGCCGATTCAGTTTCTATTCTCTCAATGAACAATGATGAATACATGAGCATTTTTAATTGTTTAAAAAAAACATATGATGCTTTTGTCTCTTATCTTCATTATCATCCTAATCCTGGTTTTCAATTCAAATAATTGATTCTTTGATATTGAAAGTAGACAAATATCTAATACACGGTATTTTTTATTCCCTATCGATTGAAAAATTGGCTTCTAAATGGAAGAGTTGGGTCAACATCGAAAGGATTAGGGACCCCTTGATGAATGAAAACGATTGCCTAATAAAATAATTAAAGTGAATATTGATCTTGTTGCTATGTGGCTATAGGCGGGCGATTTAAATCGTTCCCAGTTTCCCGCCTCCTCCGCAAGGTGTCGTCCCGCTCGTTATACGGTCTAAGTGACAGTTCAGAACTGTCAGTGAGTTACTTCCACCGGTTTTTTCTACTGTTAATAAGCCTCTCCGCGTCTTGAATTCCAGGGTAAATGAATTCCGCACCAATTCGGTCTCACGATCGCCTCGTCGCTCCCTGTTACCCCGATAATAAACCGAAAATAATTGATAACACCTTCTGTCAGGTGGCAACGTACGCCAGAAGGAACGGCTTGCCGGCTCGCTCAGTCTACTGGAAGATTCCATTGTGAGTGGATTTGAAAAAGTTATCTTCCTCCGGGTTATTTGTTCGCGAGTACAACTCGGGTGTACGAGGCTCACGCAACCCGTTCTCACATATCAAGGTACGTTGGTTCGACGTCAATCCTGGCATCGCTATATTCCAACGATATTTAACCAGACAGAAGAGAGAGAAATGAAAAGAAAAAAATATACACCTCCTCGCCAACACTGTCTCTCTGTTCAGCTGGTCTCTCAGCTGACGAGTGTTGTACGGGGTTTCAGTCAGCGACCGGTTCGTTGCCTTTCAGACTCTATTGAATTGTTTTTTTTTTAATTATCCTAAATTATTATCTGCATCATCGGATTTCAATACAGTTTTTTTTTTCAAAGATAATCGTTGGTGTATAAGTGCATCGTCACACAGGCGAATGCCTCCTTTACAGAGTATCTTGCACTCTGTAGGGAAAACCAGTTGCTGCTGTTCGGTGTTCGCTGCCTTTGAGCACGATCATGCATACATTGAAACGCGTATTCTAACGATATTGTATTTTCGATCCGTGTCATGATCGAGTGGAACAGAGGCGATAGGTAATATGAATTGAAATTTTCTCTACGGTCTCGAGACCGCAGTTTGAGACCGTCGATCTTTTTCATTTCCCCTTCCCCCTATTTCCGTAGTGCAGATCATGCCGATGATGAATCGCGATCAGCTGCGGTTTTGTTTTGTTTTTCTTTCTTCAACGCCCATTTACATGCACCGCGATGCGTTGCGATGATCGTTTTGTTTTATTTTATCGAATCGACGATGATTCACGAATTATATTTTTATTTGTTTTGTATTTTGAAACAGCGATCATACATACAATAAAATTCTACTATCATACACTATAACATTTGTGATTTGTTAAGAATCTGAAGAAAATGTTCATGTAGCTAAACGCTTCCTTGTTTTAGCGATTTCCCGTGCCTCTTCGCTGTGTATTTTCAATGCGGTACGCAAGCAAATAGCAACAAAACGAGCACCGCTCGTCGAGGCCTGCTCGTTGGGTATATCGCATAGATTCTCAGTGCATTTTGTGGGCTGTGGTAGATCGAGGAATCGGTGCTATAGTTTCATTGGGGATTTTCATCCTCTCGACCTTTGAGAGTAGTTTGAGAGCGTATAGCGTATAGCGTATGGTTTATATATCGTTGTTCTGTGTTCCGTGTATTGAGGCAGAAGCAGGCTGCTTCGGATACACGGAGAGAAAGTAACACATTACACACTACAATATAGCGTTGTCTATAGCAGCAGCAGAGGATAGGGTAGGATAGGAGAGGAGAGATCACGTGTGTAATGGAATAGAATAGTTGATAAAATGTGATTGTTCTCTAAAGTTTTCTCGAGCAACTGAACCGCAAGAGAGCCCGAGGCTCGGTTGAACGGGATCCTGGTGATTTTTTATTTCTCTTTTTCTCCTCTGTTGTAACGTAATTTTCACATAGTTATGTAACCTTTAACTTGTAGATTAATATCGCGGGCTTGATAATTTATTTTTTATTCTTTTTCTATTTACAAAGAATCGCGTACACGCGTAATGGGTGTAATTAACAATCGCCATCCGGTGCAGTATCTCCATCTTATCTTCAATGCAGCTCAATGTTCCGTTGGAGAAAAAATTGAATAAATATTCCTACGATATTCACCGTAAGAGAAACGCCCCGGTTTCTGACATTGTAAAGATTTCAGCTGAGGTCATTCTCTTCTAGCCGGGAAAAAAAAACATGTAATCGGAAATGATGGGTTTCATTGGATGAATCGATACTTTTGTCCGTTTCAACGAAGTGAACATCTTTACAAAAAAAAAAAGAAAACTATTGACGTTACGTCTCTCGTGAATCTAGGGGTCAGAAACTAGCGCAACGCTGAAATAAACAGAAGACCGAAAGGACCCGGTATTTGACCCCTTCTTGCTGCGTGACAAACTTCGGAGTCACTTTTAGCCATCAATAATGCGTTTTTATATCAAATTTTGAACTACAGCGTACACTAAAGATGATTATTTTTCATCAACCAGTCGTGATATTGTAGAATGAAGTGAATAAAAGACCAAGGGGTCAGGAACATTGTTCAAAAACACTTATTTAGGTGACTAATGAATATTAAACGTCGTTGTATCGCTTAGATACGATATATTGTCTATTCAAAGTTCGAAATCGCCTCCATTTCGCGCCACGGTGTGGCGTCACTGTTCGGTATAACAAGTCCGCCATCTAGCGTCGTCCGTGGGAACCCAGTCCGTATTTTCCAGTTTTGGCTCTCTATCTGAATACATACGTTAGGTTATTCAAATATGGGGCTTAAATTTTAAGCCACTATATTGAGTATAATTTTGTGATAAAATTTAAGAATAAAAATATCGGTTTTTTTTGGGGGGCAATTATGCGAGTTGGGCTCTTTGCTTCGATCGCAGTCACACTGTCCGAGAACTCCGTCGAGTCGTATATTGGTACAATCCGTGACCGCGACCAAATCCGAGATCGGCGAGTTACAACGGTAACTAATAATACATCATCGTCAAGATTCAATCACGTGTTCGAATCTAGTTCTGCGGTCTTAACGGTCGAGCATAGACAGACCGGACCGCGTATTCTCGTATCGGTGATAATTTGCCAATAAAATAATCAACGCGTGATGCAGTCTCGGTATAACAAGCATACAGATGGAAAATAACGATGCGAAAAAATTGGCTCCTACTCGTCTTGTTAGAACAAGAAAAAAAAACAAAAAAAAAAGAGGCAACAGAAGAAAAAGGAAAAGGAAAAAAAAACGGGGATCCGGTCAGTAGATAGACAGTGTCAACAAGCGACTCACACACACGGACATGACGTATGAATGTTAGAAAAACGTTAGAATCATGCCTGTAATTCATCTGGTATATTCACGTACGTGACACGCATACGGTAAGAACGTAGCGTTGAAATGGATATCCATTGTCACGATAATCACGATTGCTTTGACGGATGATGGCGTTAAGTAATCAGTACGTACACGCAGCACCTATGGCGAACGCGAGTAGGGTTACATAGTGGGTCTATTCACCATTCATTATTCCGGTATTTATACACGACTGTGCGATGTATCGTACCTACATCGGTTTTCAAACATCGATTATGATGCGTTTGATCGATTTAATTCAATGTAAAAAATGTTTGTTGACAACTGTCAACAATATATTCCAAGTTTTCGCACTTTTGTGACGAACGTAGAGTAATATTAAAAATTTGTTCATAAATTAAAAGAACATGCATAGCGATTCACTTTGCTGTACCTAATTTTTTATTCTACAAGACTTTCGTGTAGTTAATGTGTAGTAAATTCGCAATCATTTTTCGCAGTTTAGCTGTATAATAATGTACAGCGTTAAGAATCCAAAAAAATGAAAATGTGTACGAGATGGGAGGGTAATTTACATGCGTAACTACTATGAGCGAAAGCGTTTCAGCTATACCCAGGTGCCTCTATGTTCCACATTTTTCCACCTGTGTAAAGGTGTGCATAGAAAATGTACGTACGAGAAACGACGACCGGGTACAAGCTTCAAACGGCATAACTTATGTAACCTAGTAGAATGTATACGGGGTAGTCAAAGTGAACGTGAACTACGTCTGACCCCGGCTATTATATAACAGAATTTGTCGACAATTCTTTTTCATTATTTCTACTTGAAAAAGAAGCAAAAGAAATTCGAACACGAGATTCAAAATATCGGTTTTTTTTCTACGTCTTCAAATTTTCATCCTTTCCATTATATCACATACATAACACATTTTTTCTCATCTATTTGAAAACAAAAAAAAAAAACACAAGATTTTTCTCCACCCGATATCATCATGGAATTATAAAGTGTAAAATAGTATATTATGCTACGAGGGAGGAAAGAGCGCGATTTTCGCCGAGTGCGAGGTTTGCTGCCCGAGGCACGAGCGAAGCGAGTGCAGCGAGGGCAGCACGAACACGAGAGGAAAATTGCGCTGCTCCCGTGTGGCATATGCGATTTTTCACCCGACTTCGATAAAATGACCTTATTCCGTCGCTGTAAGGCGAGTGGAAAGTAGGTAGTCAATTTTTGACCAAAAGGAAGAGAAGTAATTTACTTTTTTACCCGGCAATTGACTTTTCTTCCCTCTGGTCCAAAATTGACGACTTTCGACCCGCGTTTCAGGGGCGAAATACGGTCATTTTAGTCGGTTGAAAATTATGTTTTTCGGCACAGGCATCAAAAAGTCACTTTTTGACGCCTGTTTTCGTTCCGGAAAGTGGCACTTTATACCTCTAAGTTCAAAGTTGCGGTATAAAGTCTTTATACCGCAGGTTACCCCCTCTCTACTACCTTTTACAGCAGCTCCTATACGCAGTTCGTGCGGAACTCAACTGGCGTCAAAGTGACTATTAATGCCTTTTCCGTAAAAAATATTGTATGGGGCGCGCGCAGAAAGTAACTGTTCGGCAAGGTTATGTTTTTCGTACGAGCCGTTGGTTTTACCTGGCGAGCCGAAATAAACAGTTACTTTCTGCGCATTACACATAAGTATCTATTGATGAGTGAAAGAGAAACAAAAAAAAATAATAGCGATTTTTTTTTTTTTTTTTTTTTAGGGACGAGGTCAGCCGTTGTTAATGTTAATTTTGTCTACCCCGTAGGTACGTACGCGTATACATAATAACGTAACGTAACGAACACCGGCGAGCGTTGGTCGTAGTTATGAGCAATTCTACCGAGCTTATACAGCCAGGACAGGACAGGCCAGGCTACGCCAGCTCCGTGTATGTCTGTACTTTCGAGAGTTCATTGACCAGTAATTGTCAATTTTGTTTACGAAAATCTTCCTATCTATTTGACCAAGGTTTATAACAGACTTTGTCCAGCTTTCGGGGTACGATCATGTATATAAGTACTTCGTACCTGTAGCGTCTGGGATGTGTCTGCCTGTCTGTATTATGATATCATGAAGCAATTAGCGATATTCCATTCAGCCTCTGACTTCATTTCCGAAACTTTCATTTTGGGGAACAAAATTACAATTTTTGTTTCTCTCATAAAAAAATCTTTGAGGAATAAATTAATCATGCGTTTTATGACACGATGCAAGAATAAAAGTAAGAATTGGGTTCGCCAAAAAATGATCGAAATCACTTGAAAGTGGTTAAAAAAGAATCACCCCGATTAAAAAAAAAAAGCTTTCTGATTTACCGTGACGTCAAAATTCACAATTTCAGCGCCATATATATTCGAATAATGTAACATATATGTATATTCAAATAAGAAGCTGGGAACCAGGTTCTCACAGAGGACGCTAGATGGCGGACTTGTTATACTGAATAGTGACGTCATAACGTGGCGCGAAAAAGATGCAGATTCGAACGTTAAATCGAATTTTTCATAGACAATATATTTTGTTTAAACGATAATATCATAATGCCTTCTATTTGTTTGATAGTAATTAATTGTCACCTGAATTCGTGTTCGCGAAGAGAAAAAAAAATTGAGCAAATTTTGCACTGAATAAAATAAGTTTCTAAATGAATAAAAAAATTGAAACACTGTGACGATTTGAGTTTAGGAATTAGTCACGTCGTTAGGTTTCTTCTTCTTACACAAGTTTGATCATCGAGCTGTCTTAATTCGACCGTAACCTTGAATGGTTTTTGTATACTTTTAGGCCAAAACTTGCGCCAATCGGTATCAAGGAACGGTAATTCGTTTATGCAATTAAAAGTTGTTCAGTTACATCGCGGATCGACAGTTTTTTTTTTCTCTTTCTCCTTGTGTAGTTTGTTCAATAAAATACGTCATCACGAGATTGAATTCTTACCCCATTCTTTTCCTGCATTCATTCAATACACGGAATGGAATCACATTTTTTTCTTTCTCATACGTTTTTTTTCATACTGTACACATATCTACGTCCCAAACCGCGTGATTCACAATTCTTTTTTCGCTGCCTTTCATATGATCTCCTCAAAGTGTTTACGCACCAAGAATAAGTCTTGTTGTACAGAAAGGTTTATTTTCGTCTGCCTCTACGTAAGGAGAACGTTGTAATGTCTATGACGTTCGATGAAACGTCAATAACATACCGAAATGTTTTTTTTTTCGGCAATATTAAAAATCCTGGGATCAAAGACTGGAGAATGATTAATTCTGAGTAGTTTTTTTTCTCTTTTGACTTGACAACGACTCCTTAGATAATTGGCATTACGGATATTAATCGCGTGATGTCACTCACAATTACCGCAACAGATTACAGAATTCTTCTTCTATTTTTTCGTCCTTTTTCCTTTGTCCATTTATCAACGTGACAAAAAATCATCGTGAGTCATCCCAATTACGAGGAAATATTTCTTCAGGAATTAGACCGACGAAATAAAATAACGAAACTGATAAGAGAATGATACAGACATTTATTTGCATAGTCGCAAATTATTATATACGTGCGTATTTTTTTTTTTTTTTATTATTGTTCTTGGAAAACTTTTCAAGATAACAATTCAACTATCAGAGGATGACACACGACGAAGTGTACAGCTAATTATTTTTACTTTGTAATAAAATTGAAACGTTACGCGATCCCTCGCGGTTTATATTACTCTAGTTATCCAGACTAGAGCCTTGAGACGAATCAACGCAATGATTTAATCGTCTGCAGTGTGTATAGTAATACGTAAAGTGGAAACGAAAAGCGTACACTAGAGGCACAATAATGCTGCATCTTTCTTCAAATAAGCTTTTTTTTGCTCCTTGAATTATTTGGGTCAGTAAAAATAAGAGGGGATAAGTGACTGAAATTGAAAGAATTTTAAAAAAGGAAAAACAATTGAGAAGACCAGTACACCGTGACTCAATAAATTCTCTATACTCCGAAAATAATTTATTTTTTATCCAAAGATCATCACACATCGGAAAATGTACTTTTCCAAAAATCACTTGTTGCAGGGTTTCAGGCACACGGTTGATCCGATTATGTCTCTCGACGTCTCATTTTCTTCGGAGAGCAATCCTTCATCGTGTGAATGAAGGAAATTGAAAAACAAAATTTTTGGACCAAGGTAACAGCAAAATAGTGACTAGAATGTCGTTAAAGTTCGATAACTGACCATAACTTATTACAGGAATTTTTTTTCTCAGTTTCCCTCATTCACATGATGAAGAATTGAGCTTCGAAGAAAATGAGACGTCGAGAGACATAATCGAATCAAACCTTACGACAAGTGATTTTTAAGAAAGTAATTTTTTCGATGTGTAATGAACTTTGGACAAGATATCAATGATTCTTCGAGTATGTAGAATTTGTCGAATCACGCTGTATAACTGGTACCCTTAAAATAATGGAATGTTGAACAATTCTGAAATAACGTATCTTTTCGGGTTGGGTTAGATTACCGAACGGTTTTCATCAGTTCAACTCTGTTATTTCCAATATAAACTCGGGCTTGATTGGATTATTTCAATGTCCGCAATTGTTTTTAATGAAGAAAAGAACATCTTTTTATACTGGTGACCGATAGAGCGGACTTACGAGAAAAGTACATACGTACAATCTTTTTCGATGAGAATTTTGAAAATAACATTTTTTGTGCCAAGTATTTTTACAATCGGAGTTGAGGGAACCGAGATATTGGCAAAAATCTGTTTCTGGTATCTTTGAAAAAAAATGGCGGCAAGAGGTTTACCAATAGGAGCGATGACTTTCAGTATGTCAACTTATAAATTTCCAAGAAATTCAAAAACTTGCAATTCATGTTAGCCAAACGATATAATGTGTATTGTGTAGTCAGTTATGGTCTGAATGTCGTGACACGAGTATCGAATAAATAATTCCTTTATACCCTGGTTATCTGTTACGATGTACATACATTTTAAACTAGTATGTGTTTTCGAACGGTTGATTTGATACTTGAGGTGTATAATTATGCCGTGAGAATAACGGTCTCCTAGCCTCAACGCGGTTCATATCATTTCTATCAATACAAGCTTTTTGTTTATTGGGAAGGAAAGAAAAAACCGAGATAAACGTATTTTTAGATAAAAAAAAGGAACCTCTAAATTTTCAAAAACTCCACAATCATTCGTATCAATGGTCACACACAATTGTCTTGCGGTTTTTATCGTCCCCTCTACACCTTTTCTTTCCATCAACTGTCCGCGGAAATTACAAAATCGTCTTATGACGTAAAATGTCAACGACTTCTTGACACAATTTTTTTCTCATTGATATAATGTAATACATGGATTTCAATAATTACATCATAATAGGTGCTTAATTGACATTTTGTTTAATCAGAACAACGATTTTTTTTACGAAGTGTTACATGTTGATTAGTATTATAGATAACTAGGTGAAATAATTATGTAAAAAAAAAGAGGAAACTCAATTTTGTGATAATTTATTTCAACGTTTGACACAAAATGAAACAAATTTTGATGTATTGGCGAATGATATACCTACTAAAATACAGTAAGCATAGGAAACTACTCACTTCGAGTGCAGAATGTGATATTTTATCTCAGCTGTGGGTGTAGGTTGTTCCAGTAGCTTTATTTTTATTATTTTCTTCTAGTATACAGACCTGGTTGCAGAGTGTCCTAAAAATGTTTTTCCTGTAGGTTATAGTATAACGTGATTGGAGAGAAAGGTCGGGAACTACTTAGCGTTCGTTCTACGCGTTCTAGAGAAGACAAATTTCTATGCTTCACAGTTATATCAATATAGACAAAAGTCACGAAAGAGATTCTATCCGGTATTACTAGACTCTGCAGTTCCCATATCCCATAGTTTCACGACTATCGCGTGCAGCTTATGATAGTCTTTTTTTTTCTTCTATTTCGCCCGGTTTATCTGGAATCTTATACTCAAATCTGGGCATACCTACATTTAGGTCAATGCCACAAATCAATCCTATCTTATGAACACTCAAGAGTCGTTTCTTCTCCTCTAAATATCCAACTCTTCAATTACACGGTGGCCATTGGTCAGGGAAAACTGGGAAGTCAGTGAAAAGTCAGGGAATTCAAAAAAAGGAACTTTTTTGGTGATAAAGAACAAGACAGAATAAAATATCCTCAGCGATTTTTCTTCTCGCTCGCGCGGAAATCTTAATCAATGGAAATAACACCATTGATTCAGAGAATAATTATTTGTTACATACTTTAAAAACCACTAATTCGTCTGAATTTCTAGAACGAAAAAATTATCATTTGGTCAAGAGAAGTCGGGGATTTTTTAAAAACTCTTTATATCGGTGGCCATGTGGAAATTAACTTTTAATCGGGCAAAACTAACTAGGACCCTAGTAGGGCATAGAACATAGTTTTTTTTTCTTTTTTTTCAAGGAAACATTGAAAAACGTTCCGTAACTAATTCCGACGTGTATGCATTTTAAATATATTCTTCTTTTGGCCCACTATTGGTCTGTCTCGTTATTCTACCGGTTTGAGGATCGTTTCGATGCACCCGGCGATGCGATAGAGACTCGATAGACGATTTTTCTTGGGAGAAGTGGAGGCATGAAAAATCTGGATTTTTCAACACTTTTATCGACGAGACTGTAATTGGCTCTGAAGTTGGTAGTCTGAACAGCGACCGGAGGTTCCGGAGTTTATTAGGTTCATTCCCGTGTAGAAATTTACTCCGGGCGCTAACTGGGGCCTAGTTATTTTTCCTTGATATACTCTAGGCCCAAGTTGGGTTATCTGTATTGGGCCCATGTCGAAATGTAACGCTTTTTCCACTTGGTCCTGCACAGGCTCTTAAGCTTGGACCAACATTGGTAGCCAAACAAGGGCCAACTTTAGATGTCAAACTTGGGCCAATAATGAAATGTAACGCTTTTTTTGTTTGGCCCTATATGGGAATTTAAGCTTGGGCCTACATTGGTAGCCAAACAAGGGCCAACTTTGGATCCCGAAATTGGGCCTGTATACGTTGACAAACTTGGGCACAAACTGGCCGATAAACTTGGACCTAGAATATACGGCAACCTTGGGCCTTTATTGGCTGTATTTTCCGATGCCCCATCAATTATAAAAATATTTAAAAAAATTTAGGTTGGAAGTTTTTCTTCCGGTATCACTTCCAAACGATCCGATTTCAATCAAGTGACGATGATTCACTTTTTTTCTAATGAATCGCTGAGTTTGATGAAATTAAAATTTTCATGTCCGCCACCGGTCTCGAACCTGCTACCCTCCGATCTTCCACTTATGAATCCAGTACGCTGTCCGCACGACCACCAGGTCTTTGTTAACATCGAGCTACGAATCAAAAATTTATAGTATTGGGAGGAACAGTGGACACTAACTTGAAAGACTGACGATTATAGTTATTCAGATGAGCAGAGAATGTCGCAATGTCATAATCATATACTTTTCCATACAACCCAACTAGCCCAAATTAGGTATAAGCCGGGCACAGGCTTGGAAACTCCGGACAAAATCAATTGTAATGCCTGGATGAACCCTAACTTGGCCGAAGTTTGGTAAAGGTCAGGAAATTAGCCTGGACAGAATAAACTTGGATACCCAAATCAGCCCCAACTTGGCCCAAGTTTGGCTAATATGTGCGGAATGTAGTTAAATTCAGTTTGGGATTACAAATAAACCCCCATTAGGTCCCAGTTTGGCGTGAGTTTGGACGAACCAAACAATTTCGGCATCAATTGATGGGGATTTCCCGAGTAGGGCCCAGCTTGGTCAAAGGTGTGCGAAATGGAGTTAAATTCAGTTTGGAATTCCAAATAAGCCCCCGTTAGGTCGCAGTTTGGCGCGAGTTTGGACAAACCAAACAATTTCGGCATCCATTGATAGGTGGGCCCTAGTTTGGCAGAAGATTGGCAAAACCAGCAGAAATTTAGTCTGGACGGATAAAGAAGGCCCAAGTAGGTCCCACTTTGGCAGTAGATGGGCAAATCCGGGCAAAATTAATCCAGGATTCCTCAAGAAGCCCTGCATAGGCCCCAGTTTGGCAACAGTGTGGAACCCCTGTTGAGGAAGCCCTGATTACGCCTGACCGGGGCCCTTTCGTCAGTCTTGGATGCCTAACTAATTTTCTACACGGGTTAGCACCGATCATAGCGCGTCCGGGTCCCCGAGGAAATTACTGTAATATGTATCAATCAGTGTAATCAATGTCACTCTACTCCGACGGTACTTGGATCGGGAATTAACGATCCGAAATCGCTGCAGAATCTCTCCGAGGGATTATACGTTGAAAAACGACGTACTCACGACTCGGTGGCTTTTCAAGGGATTTCTGCGCGCATCATCTTATGCGGTGAAAAATCTCAGCGGAATCGATAAATCCACACTCTGCAAACCTGTAGTCACGAACATGCAGTTTATGCAGTAATACTTATTATTCAAAGTGCGACGTCAGCGTGTATGCATGTGATCGAAACGCGAATATATTACCGATTTTCCTATACCGCGGTGCATAGTTCCCGAATTTTCGGGTCATTGATCACGAATCTGAGGTCAGATTTGCGAAATTTAAAACGCCGAATCCAATTTGCTGGGATTCGAGAAACGAAAAACATTCGAAGTCTTATGATAAAATCGGTACTCGAAGGTTTTTGAACCGTTGATCAAGAGTCTGAGGTCAGATTAGCAAAATTCAAAAAAGCTGTTTTTTTTTTTATTGGATTTGCAAGACTTTTTGAACTTCTCGAATTCTCCGATAAACAGTAGTCGAATATTATTACCGAGGTAGATTGACCGCAGTTCGAAAAGCGAGCGAAAGTCAACCGTAGTGACCGTTGTAGGTACAGGTATAGGTATATATTGATATCGTTTGAAATCAATACCTCCACCAACTGGCATTCTATATAGATGCATCGGGGCATAGACATACGATATATGTATACGTATATACAACAATGAATCCTGTAGAGCTCGAAGGTGAATCGAAGGTGAATCTACTCGTTAGCGAATCACTTCTTTCGCAAGGATTCTACCTTGAAAAGCAATTTATACCCCCGCGGATCGTCGTCTCATCGACGGCAACGACTACCTTGATTCTCGACCGCGTCCACTGCGTCCATCTGTTCTTCGAACAAATAAAAGACAAACAGAAGTAAAGAAATAAGAAAGAGCGAAAGAGAAAAATGGGATTTCATGTTTCAGTGGATTGTAGTTTTCCTTTCTTCACTGTGGAGGGCAGGGAGAAGGCAAGACAAACGAAGTTAAATTTCAAATTCATGTATATATCGTTTGGTAAAATGTCAATTTTATCCTCGATTATCGTGCAAGTTGGACTGTTTTTTTTTTTTCGGAAAGATTGGATATTTTCTTGAAGAATGTATATTGTGCATTTTATCCCCCAATTTAATCTGTATATTAAAATATTGTTACAGTTATGATAATATATATAAAATTATGTAAGACAATACATGACTTTGAGACACCTTCGAATTTTCTTATTCTCGCCATGTTAGAAAAAAATGATTGTGATGATGAATAATTGATTTCATCATATTTCTGCAGATGATAACGATTAGAAAAAAACAAAACGTTATCACAAGCAATTTAAAAGAGTTGTCTTGTCATATTACATATAGATCAGATCTAGCATCAACAGTAGTTTGCGACTTGAATAATTGATTAACGAGCCCCTCGTTTATATACAATATGTGATAGTAGACAAAAAAAAAGTGACAATACTCTTATCATATTCATTTGTTTCTGTGTATTTGTTTAAACGAATCAAAAATACCAGATCGTTGCAAGATTTTTAAATTCTTTTTCTATATTTTTCTCATTCCAAATTATCTGTCTATAAAACCCTGGATTGAACTATCTGCATTTATGAATTATGCAGGTTCTCATCAATTTCGTATTATATTGCTAATTTTACTGTTCGTAAAAATGAAAGTTCACAGTTTTTCGTACAATTTTTCAGTAACGTATGTTCAAATAGTCTCAAGAAGAAAAAATTAAAAACGCATCAAATAATTTCATGGCATGAGTATAAAAAAAATCAAAATCAAAATATTCTTTCTATAACGGTGATTTGATGGAGTTTTTTCATTTGCCTCTGATAACAAGCCAATTTTTTTTTTACAATTTTTCGAATTTATTGTCACACTTGAATGTGTCATGTGCATAAAGTAACATTTTTTTTAGACTAACTTAGGTTTTTAGTACGAGACGTTGGCGTACCTGAGTGTCGCGCACGCCCCATACAATATTTTTCGCGAAAACGGCATCAAACGTCGCTCTTACGCGATTTGAGATCCTTACAAGCTGCTGTAAAAATACTTTTTACGGCACTCCCAAACTTACAATTAGCTGGGTAATAAGCTACCACTTTACAGAGGATCGATAACTGCAGGTGTAAAAAAGTGACTTTTTTAAACACCTGTATCTTGAAAAAAAAGTACTTTTTGAGAGGTGCAACAAATTTTCGCGTCCCTGCGCTCAACTCGCCGTCCCTCCCATCCTCTGCGCGACAAACCTGCTGCAGCCACTCGTGTGCGGGAAATCGATGAACTCAGCTGACTTTCCAGTTTCCACCCTCTTTCCAAGGCTATATCCCAAAGTGAATGGCGCCAAGGTTATAACCTATAGATAGACACTCTCTCTCTCCTCTCGCCGCGGTGCGGACGCATCTGTTATTGACCGAACCCCACCCTCCTTTTCCCTCTTCCCTCTTCCCTCTTTCCTCTTCCGTCTCCCTGCCAAATGTACGTCTCTCGTCGTCCCTCTGGCACCCTCGTCGCGGCGTGCCACCCAGGGGCCCACTTTGTATTCGATCGGTGGTGGTTCCCGGCTGTTATCTCCTCCCGGCAACCCTGCGTCACCCGCTTTCACCCTCTTACCACCGTATCGTATACCCAAAGCCTAGATAAATTGCAAGGCACGTATATACGTCAATACGTGTGTATCGGTATCGGGGAGAGTTAACCCCCGCGAACCTTGACCTCGGTCACCCTGGCCTCAGCTGAGGACACCGGATCGATTTTTCGGGCCGGGTGGATAGACGTATGCCGGCTCTCCTCCCGTATTGCTGAGCTGTTTCATTGATTCGCCATTTTTTATTTTTGGTTTATCTTTTCTTTTTTATCCAGAGAATCTTTGTTTGATTATTTAAATAACGGAATTCTAAAAGAATATAATAAAAATTACGTATGTGGTTTTTCGGGTCGTTGATTACAAATCTGAAGTCAGATTTGCAAAATTTAAAATGTCGAATCCAATTTGCTGAAAAAAATTAAATAAATAAAAACCATTGGAATCTTATAAATATTTGTAGTATAATTATATTTTTTTAAATATTTTTAATCGTTTTTTCTTATTCTTGTCTGTTTCAGAAATCAACCGTTTTGTACATAACAGATGATGTAGATACGAGGAGAACAGTGAAAACCATAAATGAGATAGGATTGATTTAATAATGAACGTAACAAGGGAGAGGAAATAAATTCATAACAGTATTTAAAACTGTGTATATATATATAAATAATATTATATACCTTCTATAATAAAAAGTGAATCTATATATATATATATATATCTACGTATATAGGAAGCTGAAAGAAATAGTGATTTTTATTTAAATTATTGAAAATTGTTGTATTTGTTGAAAAAAAAAAAAAAATTATTAAAGACTGATCAGGACCTAGTCTGTTATAAAACAAAAAAATTAATAGAAAATTAATAATAATCGATAATATTAAATATAAAAAGAGAATATAAATCGATATTTATTACTGGTTATATAGAATATTGAAGAAAGAATAATTAATTTGTTGAAATTTGTGATTTTCGAGTTTATTAGGATCTTTAAATTCAATTATAGTCTATCTATATATTATTTCTGTTCATTTATATCTTTTGTATTCGGTGGTAGGAGATATTATAGGAAAAAAAAAGTTCAATATCAATAATTTCTACTTTCGTATCTCATGCACGAACAAGAATATTCTAAACTAATAAATAAATACCCACAAATAAAGGTATGATATAGATATTATAATCGCAATTAATAAAACTAACCGGAAGACCAATTCGAATACTAATGGAACCAACTGTCTAAATAGCAAAATTAACTGTATAAATACCATACATACATAAATTTAACGAAAAAAAAGAAACAAAAAATTGAGAATAAAGGAAGAAGGAAAAAATTTGTGGCTTATCGTTATATAGTTTGTTGAATGTTTTTTATCGTCTAAAAAGGTTTTAGATTAATTAAAAAAGTTTTTTTAATTACCTAATTGTGTAAAAGTGTTAAAAGAACCTATTATTCTATATAAATTTGAGTTTTACATATATAAATATATATATATATATATAAATATATAATTTATGATTCTTCGAGAAATTTTTTAGTAAGAAGGGAAAAGAGAAGAGAAAAAAGCCTCTTTCTGTTAACTTGGAAAAAAAAAAAATCACAAAATTTAAATATCAAATCAACATTAAAAGTAAGGCTGTAGAAAAAGATTAAATAAATTATATCTCAAATATCCGAATTAATTGTATCTATCGATCTTGAAGCCTTCGCAAAACCAAGACTTTACCGTGTGTGATATTAATAAACGAAAAATATAAATAAAATAAGAAGAAGGAGAAATTCAACAAAGTTTGACAAATTATGAGAAATAAATTACCGATAAAATTTATACGTGAATAAAGTATCGCATATCGTTAGATAAAAAACAAAAATATATTCATAAACTGCATATAGAAAAGTTTAATTTAAAGATTCAAACAATGTACAAGGATCAAAGTGGTTCTTCCGCCATGGGAGCATCAGCGGCTTCAAAAAATGGTGAAGTCGAACTTGTCAGCAGGTTTTTAGCACCTCTATGTGCCAGGGACGAAGCTGCACGAAATATTGCACTTGCAGCAGCTCGAACGACCGTCGAAGGGTGGCTGGGCGGCGTTGGCAGTCCTGATGTCATCGACGGTGACCCCAGACACTCAATGTTCCAATGCGATGATCAAACGTTAGTAGAATATTATATGAAATTATTTTTCTTTTCAATTCATTTCGTTTCATTGTGAGAAATGTTTGCAGGAGACTCGAGACCAGAATTTGCGGGGTGGAAGCCCCACAATTTCTGGCCCAGTTCTTTGAATTTGACTCAAATTATTGAATTTTTTTATAGTTAGCTAATTAACAATTGATTCTTCCAATGCCTCAAGTGCTTTTTTGCTGTTGGTAGACCGAAGGAAACGTTTCGTTGTAGTTCAAGAACCTTTATCTGGATATAAACAAGATAATTTTGAGTTATTGTGAGGTAATTTCATTTGAGTCAATCGATTAACATTCGTTGACTGTTAATAAATTTTAAGACGTGGCGATTGATACCTACAAGAGAAAAGTTTTTGTCTAGCTTTTATTGAAAAGTCGATTTTTAGTTCATTCTCACATCTCGATTATTTGAGATAGCAAACTTGTATGTTTCATTGGATGGAAGAATTGATTCTATAATCAAAAGTGAAAAAATCGATTTTTGTAATTTTTTCAAAGCCCCTTGGCGACACTAGTCGTAAATATTCTCATTTTTTTATATTCTTCAAATTTATGCGTTTTTATCTTATCTCGGTCCATTTCCGATTAGAAGATCCTTGATGTCCATCAAATTTTGGAAAATCTGTTCAGTCTGCCTTCAAAAATTGTAAAAACGATTCAAATTATTGTAAAAATGATTAAAATCATTCAAAATCTTGAATAACAATAATAATTCCAGTTGCCGATTTTTTTTTTGCAACTTTCCAATACAGTTACATTTGACTACAAATCTTTACTGGAACTGATTCAAAATTGATGTGAAATTGATAAAATTGATTGCAAACTCTTGAACTGCAAGAATTTTCTCAAAAAAAATTTGTCTCACTTGAACCTAAAAGAAATTCGTCGAATCTTGTGGATGGTTCGAAAAAATTTACATGCAAAAAATTTGTAAAACAAATATAAAAACTAAAATCAAAAATTTTTTTTTGAAAATTTTCATTAATAACAATTGAATTTGAAATATATAGATTAAAATATAATTTTTTTCTTCTTAAACTACTATAATAATTAGTTTATAATAGAATTAAACTTCGTTACCAAAGAAATTCGTTAATTATTTTTTGTAAAAACTATAAAGTTCCCGGATTTCCGTGTAACTTACGTTAGGTTTCCTTTATTTCAAGGTACGGCTCGGTTTCGATGAGCACGAATCACAGCTCCCACGATTCATCGCGAATCGGAGGCGGCACGCGTTCGTCTGGATCGGTAACGGAGCCTTCAATGATCCGGGACAATTTTAGAACGGAAGAATTCTTCCCCCGAAGCGTAACGGACAACGGTATATTCCTTAAGGACAATAACTACGACCCTGGGGACGGATATCCGTCCTCGGACACGAACTTTGAGTACCACTTCGGCACACCGAACGATCGAAAATTCTTCACCGAGGGTCTCGAGCCCTTTTCGGAACCGAACGACTTCAAAAACCCCGCCAGGTCGAAAGAAAACGACATCCAGAGGCTCGCTGCTCCCCAGGAAACCGACTCCAGGGACGCTAAGACCATCAAAATCAAGGGAGCGAAACAGAAAGTTGACCAGGACGACGTACTCGACGCCGGGACCAAGGTCTACGGGAAGAGCCCCAGGTTCGACAACGACAACTTCAGCACCCTGGGCACGCCACCGTCGTATCAGAACTTGATATCCAAGAACGAGAACTTCGTCGAGAGCATAATCGACTTTGACGGGACTCTGGACGGGAGGAACGACAACGTTCTTCAGTCTTACGAAAACGCCCAATTCTACGGCAGCACCGACGAAGTTTCCTTCGACGAGGACGTCAAGACCGCGGAGGGCGGCGGCGTCGTCTTCAACACCCTCGAAGGGTTCGACGCGAAGAGCAGTCATGGGTACGTGCCGAGCGATAACGCGAAGGACGAGGGCAGAGCGTTCAGGAACAGCGAGGAAAGGAAGTTCGCCGCTGCTGGTCAGATAAAGAGACCCTTGTCACAGGACGAGGACGTTTCGTCGAAAAACGGACGTAGTGTTATCGGGGAACTCGAAAGCCCGGAAGTCACGATTGGCGACGTTGGCAGGATGCTCAATCTCGGCAACGCTCTCGATGGACCCAAACAGGCGCAGCCCAACAAGTATCTGAGCCTCGTTGCTCTTCATTTGCCAGTCATTCTGAGGCTCAGTGTCAACTGTCCTTTCCAAAATGTGCGCATCAAGTGTGCCGAGATTCTGAAGATGGTCAAGGTAAGGAAACAATTCATTGGCAAAGTCAGATTTTTTTTTTAGTTAACTAGAAAAACTTGTCCATACTTGATATCAGAAATCGACGAATCTTCTTCATGTTTTGTCACATTTTATTCCGAGGGATTATTATTCAATTCAATTCAATAAACTTCCAATATACTCAAGATTGACGTTCAAAGACGTGATTATTTGAAGTTACAGAAATTTTGAAAAATAAATCCAAAGACTTCGAGGAACTTCCGGAGCCAATAACTAGCCGTTTGGTTCTCGATTTCTTTCTGTGATTTGGTGGAATAATTTAATTTGGAAAAAAAATTGGATCGTTTTTGAGACATTGCACTCATATAATTGAGGAGGGATCCTCTGCTGTTGAAGATATGATGAAAATGTATCGAACCTTTGTTGTAGAGAATTTAGTAATCTTCATTTTTTATGATAACCTCCGTGACGCTAGTATCAATAGTTGTCGAGATATGATGAAAATACTGAATTCGAGCACTTTTGATTCAAGATAGTGGATCGAACCGTCCAGTTAGACAGCAAGACTTTTGGTCTGTCCAATAGTAAGCTAATATAAAGGTCTCCACCAATTTGTAGATCTTGACTAATTAATTTTCTATTTTTACTATTTTGACTGGATTTTTGTACTTTCGCTAATTTTACTGGATTCTCCTATTTTTACTAATTTGAATGGATGGAAATTTAGTTTGTTCCTTTTTTCCCCGCAGATAAAAATCCAATTTTTTGCTGATTCGACTGGATTTTTCAATTTTTGCTAATCTCGAGATTGCCTCACTAGACTGGTCGGTGGTATTTGAGTTCCCTTTTCAATTTTTGCTAATTTTACTGGACGTTCCGATTTCTTCTAATTTGACTGGATTGTCCAATTTTTTCTAATTTTATTGGATTTTTCTATTTTTGCTAATGTGACTCGACTATATACATACGGAAAAACAAAAAATAAATATATAAATCAAATAAATATTCAGTGTCCGAGGTTTTTTCTTTGATTTTGCTCGATTGAAGGTTCAACTGAACTATTGTCGAGTCGCATATAGTCTGTAAGACATTCGTTGGTTGGCATTTCGAGTTATTTTATTAATGAGAATTTCAGTTGCTGCAGTATATTTTTAAGGTGAAACGAAAGGTGATTTACACTTGTAATTTTCAAAACCTATTTGAGCAGCCAAAACCCATTCGATTGATGTGAAATTGATATCAGTGACGTAGAAAAACTTAATGAAGGGCGTAAGAGTCTTGGATTTGCGAAAATCGAAAGACATAATAGAATTTTGTGTAACATATTGTAGAAGTAGAAATGTTTGTTTAGTAGGTATGTGAGTGTTATGTTTCGAGTTTGGCATTCTAATAAAAAGTAATTTTTATCAGATTCCGCGTGTCATTGTGGTACAGGACATACGTACAGCCAATTTCAATCTCTTACATAATATACTGCCTTCTATTATTCCCTCTGACATCATTCGTAGCGGGTTGAACGAAACAAAAACAAGTAACGAACAAAAAATAAAAGATCTGAAAAAGCGAACGGAATTGACTGCTTACATACAGCAAGAAGACGAAAAGAAGCAAATAAACACCATAGAATCTAACCTTGAATTATAAATTTCTAACGATCAGCGGTCTGACGGAATGAGTATTGAATTTTTTCTTTCTCAACTCTGTATAATGTAGCTAAAAACTTTTGCGGATAGTTTGCAATATTATTCTTTCCTTTTCTTCAACTTACGAAGATTCTTAGTCTTCCCATCTGCTTTTTTCAACTTTCAAGTATTCTGATATACACCTGAATAAAATTGTGCAAAAGGAATTTCTAATGTACATATATATATTCATGAGAAGAGGAATCGAATACTGATAATATCTTTCGAATTTGTTTAATCTGACAAAACTAAAATTTCAAAGATCTACAATTCCAGAATTTGGAATATTCGTTAAATTTCTAGAAAAATTGTTTGTTAAAACTTTTAAAAAAAAAAAAAAAAAAAAAAACTCTAGAAATCAAAGATAGCGTCACTTGAATCGCAATTTTGCACCGTTTGTAAGATTTATCCTCTTTTTGTGACTCAGGCTTTTTTTTCAAATATTCTTATTAACATGATTTTGGATCGATGATAACAATATTATAATAATCGGAATCTACTCCAATGAACGGTCACAGGGAAACTAAAAACAAACTAGCCGGTTTTAGCCAAAAAGCTCATCGCTTTTTTGCGTAAGGCACGATCGCACAGTGCTGGTATGTTTTGAAATAGTGTTCAAATAACCCAAAAATTCCCAAAATTTTGATTCGTGATCAGAAAGCTGTATTCCAAAGCTCGTTGTTGTATCTTCAAAATTGACAAAGTTAG
>JAFFZH010016186.1:48311-73722 GCA_018420115.1 Euura saliciscinereae | reverse complement strand
AGTCAGTCAAACTCAGTTGAAGTCAGTGAGGTCAGATCAAGTGAGATAAAGTCAGCTGAAGTCACTTGAAGTCACTCGAAGACAGTTGAAGTTAGTTCAGAAATCGAGTCGAAGTCAGTGAGACTCTATTGAAGTCAGTGAAAGTCAGTTCATAAATCATATGAAGTCAGTCAAACTCAGTTGAAGTGAGTGAGGTCAGATCGAGTGAGATAAAGTCAGCTGAATTCACTTGAAGTCACTCGAAGTCAGTTCAAGTCAGCTCAGAAATCATATGAAGTCAGTCAAACTCAGTTGTAGTCAGTGAAAGTCGACTGACTTCGTGAAGTTTTGAAGTCAGGTGGTCAACTGACGAGTGATTAACCCCTCGGTAACCTCCAACGGTATAAAATGCGTGTAATAATCGGTTACTGATAAGGATAGCGGGACCGAATCGCGTAGTTTTTTCTCCCCAATCGAACGGAATGAAATATGTCATTTAATCAAACTCCGCTAATTTCACGATTGTTTATCTCGCCTCGGGTGTCGATAAACTATCGAAACATACTGGTAGAATTTTGCCCGATCGGTAATCGAAGCGCAATGTGTAACTTCTAATCAGCCCGTCAACAAATCTGTCTTCTTAGGTATAGGATTAGGATTTTAATTGAACGTCATTGTTTATCGATGAATGATTAGCCTCGTGTCTTACTATGTTTCTGCGTATAACATTTCATACGTAAATATTATTCTTCTTGTTGTCCAGATAAAAATTATTACGATTCATTCTAATCTTTTCTCAGTATGACGAATGCCCTCATGATCCGCGTGCGTATTGAACTTGGATATGTTATCAGTTGAAACTATGCTTCGAAACAACTGTCCACGAAATATATTATCATTCCTCTCGGTGAAATAAATTTGACTCAATCCCAATCCTAATTTCCGTGCGATGCTTGAAATAGTGGCTCTGAATTTCTCCGCGAAATTTATGTAGCCATACATAACATAACGACAGGTGATAGGAAGCTGGATGGATTACGAGAGTATATAGAACCCGCTGGTAGGATTCTGAAATAAATTATTAAATCGTTCCTCTCAGTCGGTTCGATACTGTCAATCATCAAAAGGTTTTCTGGTCTCGGGGTCGTTGACTCGATTTCAACTATGAGGTCTGTACACGTTTTGTGCTAAGGGAAGTGTAACAATGGCCTTAACTTGCCCCAATGAATCTCAATATCTGTAACACGCCGAACGTGACGTCATTACAAATGCATATTTGTATTGTATCCGTGTGGCTATAGATATCGTTGACATTGTCGAGCAATTTAGCTACCAGCCATGAATCCTGTTCCATTATTATACGTATATACGTTGCATAATTGACATTTTGAGACTCCCCAGACAATATCTGACTCCTAATTTCTTAGATTTACTCCAATCTGAGTTGGACTGAAGATGTAATACACGGATTCTTAGAGTCTTTTGACTCCAGGTGTAAATTTCCATTTTTACTTTCCTGATTGAATACTTGTGAAAAAAGTTGGGAAAATACGACCGAAGTAATACGAGAATAATTGACACGTGTTCGGTTTACTCGCGATGACATAAAATACAATGATCCTTGTGTCTCATACAAGTTTTCTGCGAACCTCGTTAAAATCGATATTCCCTTCCATCTGACGTTGTAAAAATGTTTGGGAGTGACATTGATGGCGAGTTTGTACCGTAAAAAATGTAATTCGACGTCCCGTGGGTTGCTTTTAGCCACACTCTTGGGATTTGGCATCAATAAATGTGAAGTAAAATGGGAAAATGCTCTTGTCGTCGCACACGAAGTGTTCGTTCGGAGTGTAATGACGTTGAACGAGTAACATGAACGCGATAAAAAAAAAATAATAATAAACATGGGTTCGACTTTTATGACCGGAAGATAAATCGTTACATACATTCAGTTACATTCGTTGTTACAACGACGTACCGAGATTTCTGTTTGTCAGTTCGTAGATTGTATATTCATGTGTTATTGAAAAAAACGTTAATTTGCGTAGGACGTTCACGAGCCAACTTCGCGATTATGTAAATTCAAAAACAACGCGCAATCGTAATTATTCGAATCTCACGTTTCATGCGTGGTAAATTATTTATCAAACACAATGGAATTGTCGGGAAATTTGTTTTTAATTTTTCTTTCTCAAAAGTTCACTTTAAAAAATGTTTATTGTCATTCATACATACACAGGAGTCATGAAATCGTTTCAAATTTTAGTAAACTTAATTTACACAATTTTGTAAAATTTATACAAAATTACCTATTTTTGCGAATAATGTATAGTAATATCAAAAAATTGTTCATCAAATTACAAGACTTTCGTGTATAGTTATTGTATAGTAAATTCACAGTAATTTTTTACACTGTTCTGAACAAATGGATTTATCAGAATTCAACGGTTTACGATTCCCGAATGCAAATTACACGATTTTGGTGAAAGTAAAAGGCAATTTCAAAATTGGAGACGAATTATTATAATCGATAGAAATTAATCTTCTGAGATGGTGGAGCTTTTTGGAATATAATTCTCTTCGTTGTTCTTCGAACGCTCTTTCATTGCCACAATTGACGTTTAATTCACCGCGAAGATAATTCCTATTTAAAGAGAAAATAGTTGTCAAAAGCCATTCTAAATTCGTATTCGGGGAGTAATTTCATTGAGAAATTTAATTAAAGTCAAATTTCAACTCTCAACCGTCTTCCAAAAGAATTTCAAACTGTTTGAACTAGTTTTAGCGATCCTAACGCTCATTGTCAACGTATAGAATCCGGTTTAGACAATCGAAAGAAAAAGGTGTAGAGGTATCGTTTTTTATTTTAAACGTGCCACTATCAATATCGTTCGATGAATTATTCAAAAGCAACCTATTTTCCATTTTCGTTAACGAATGCCTCAGTGCAGGGGGGGGGGGGGAGGAACCGTAATAATTGCTCAATCGGTATATAAATAGATATTCAATGGGTATATATATATACGCACCTACGTAACGAATTATAGCCGATAATTAATACACGGAATGAAATTTCCTCGTTAATTCAAAGCACGTATACCTTATGGTGCATATAGCTACTATAGCAGAGTAGGTACGGAGAGACAATCAAACGTGCTTTTTATCTACCGTCAAAACAGGGTCAAACTAGCAGTCACGAAAGTTTTTAATTATTCAGACATTTCTAGTTTGGTACACAGAAAATATACGCTTGGGATGATTTTGGATGTGTGCTTAAAATGTGACAAACGAAACGTTCTTCTCGTTCAAATTTACCCTTTGACTAAAAAAATAAAAAATAAAAAAAATATATCATTTTCTCTTCTTTAATTGGTACAATTCTGTTCTGTTTATTGATTCACTTTATCGATGTTTGTTTTTCAATTTTTATATGAAATATGTTACTCCGTGAAACAGATAAAATTTTCCGATAATTTTTATTCCTGAAACAAAAATAACATTCTGGCATACAATATATGTATAGGCACGTGCGTATATACATATTGAATCTTGGGCATATGGTGGAAATTTATCCGGCTGTATATACGTTTCTATAATGTATATGCACAACCTTCAAAAATGTTTCCTACAAAAAGAATTGATATCAGATAGAACTGCCAAGCACAACACATGAAAATTAAATTCAAGTAAATGGCATTGTGCTCGTTCGCTCGCTACGCTCGCTCACTCGGTTGGTTTTTCAACAAAATTGAAAGAAAAAAAATTTGGAGAAAAAAGTTTAGGGAGTGGTACTTGGCGGGCCAGGTGTGGGAAAGTGCAGGAGTATTCATTCAGGCCTTCACCTGACATTTTTATGCATTGCTATGATGGCCCGCCAAGTACCACTCCCTAAACTTTTTTCTCCAAATTTTTTTTCTTTCAATTTTGTTGAAAAACCAACCGAGTGAGCGAGCGTAGCGAGCGAACGAGCACAATGCCATTTACTTGAATTTAATTTTCATGTGTTGTGCTTGGCAGTTCTATCTGATATCAATTCTTTTTGTAGGAAACATTTTTGAAGGTCGAATTTTGTTGAAGACGAATTTTTGTTGGTAGGTATTTTTGAAGAAATATTTTTTGTTGAAGGCAAATTTTTCTTCATAGATTTTTTTGTAGGTAGACCACAGTAATTAATGTACTTGGCGAAAGGTTTTTGCACCAGAGGTGCTTTTTGGGGGATATCACTACTTTTTGCAGAATTTCGATTCAGTCGCTGTTTTAGTCTCGTACGCTACGCTCACTCGATAGGGTTTCTGATGTTCCTCACTCGCCACACTAATTCGGTTGTCAGTATTTTCACATTCATTTCTATGAATATTATTTAGTACGCAGTCGTTGCACAGAATACTTATATCAGTGTTCGATTTTTGATAGAAAACATGTACCGAGAATGTGATAATAATTGAGTTAATACTGAAGGTTCCCGTTTTTAAGGGGAGACTTCGATGAAATTTTGGGCAGTAATAGGTTTTTTAGTTCTTAAAATATTAAAAAGAGGTGTATAAACAAGTCCGCTCAGTAATTTTGAAATTATGGCAGTATGGGGTGTGAGTAAAAAAAATTCAAGCCTTCTGCGGTGAAAGTGTAGATGCAGGGAATTTTAATAGCGGTGGGCAAAATCTCCTCCGCAAGGTTCCTTGCACTCAAACTTTCATTGCAGAAGGCTGAAATTTTTTTTCACCGTCTGTACTACCATTACTCAAAAACTGCTGAGAGGATTTTTCTATATCACATCTTATAGCGACTTTCTAAATTTAACCGAAGTCTTCCCTTAAGTGAATACGCTGGCCGGATGAATACATTTCAAATTGTCCGACAATGAAGTTCAGCATAAGTGGAAATCCGTATCCTGCCATGCTCCAGTATAATGTTTTTTTAATCTCCTACAAAAATAATAATAGTATGGAAATATCAAAATCAATGAACAACTATCGATAAACACTCAATAAAGTCTTCCGAGATAGTACTTCTGTTATTAGATTGCATGGCAAGATTCGTCCGTTCCATCCGGTCCACCAAGGTATTCTTATCGTCAGAATCCGATGATTTGATGTCGTGTGACTAGAGTGCTCCAAGAGCTGTCCGTAACGTCAAAATTGAAAGCTAAGTCATCGAAGAAAACCTCCGGAGCATACTGCAGCGTACACATTTTCTCTGTGGAGCTAGAACTAGGCGTGGAAAAATATAACCAAAACAATTGAATGATTGCTCATATCAATAAGTTCTGCAGGAAGAGACGTGTTCGGTGGACAGTTTAGAACTGAAACGTAACTCCTGAAACCGTGTAGGAAATGTGTACGGAGCTCCATAATCGCCTTCAAGCGAATTCTGAGTTACGTTTATTCTAGACTGTCCGCCGAGATATACGTCTGTTATTCCTTAGGACTCGTCGCATATTATAAATATATCGCTCCTCCGAATTAATATTTTTACACAACACAGAGCATGATGTGAACGTTCAACATCGTCAATTACAATATAGCACGATCAATCCCGTAGGTTATGTATTACCAAATTTCAATGACTTTATCTCATTCTCTTAGAAATCATATATCCACTTCAGTGGAGAATCATAAATTTCATTGTTTCTTATCCTATCATAAATAAGTCGTCAATAACAATCATAATATGCTCAGCGGTAACAATAATTAACATACGCGAATTCGTAATAAAAACTCTTGTTGACCGTTTCGTCAACCTAGCAGAACCTAACCTCACTTAATCTAGTAGCGGCACTAGCAGCCGACATGGAACGACAACTTCTTCTTCTTCCTTGTTGGATTTACATGGAACGACAACACGGTCGGTAACTCGACGGCCATAGACAATGTTGTTTCGTCTGTTTGCATGTATTATACTAGATAGATCGGAAACTCTGTGATATTTCAACACCATGTAATTTCCCTATTACTCGAACGACTTTCTATAGTATTATGTATTCAGAATTTGGAAACGACGCTCGGAGAAGGAAACTGAATTGACGATGAAACGGGGTATCTGAAATCTATAATTAATCATATCTAAGCTCTCAGTTAACTGATTACGTTCAAATTGGGCTTAAATGAAAGCTTTTCGAGTCCCGATTCAAAAACGTGCATGCGAAAAGCGATATTTGTCACGAAGACGGAATAAACACGACTTGAAAATTGCCGTTCGGCCGAAACAGAGTTCGCTCGGGTATATAGAGCCGTTGAGTCTCTCGCGCGTAAAAAATTTTTTTTTAATGTACTTGGCTCGAGACTCTACCGAGTCTCTTGATTAAATTCCGAGCTTATCTACAGTTAAACACGTATCTGAAGAGGAATAGAATAACATTTCTATGTAACAAAGAATCTTAGTTTTGGGATGTGGTCTTTACGTTGAATCGCCTATTGATCGTTATGCGATGTGAAATTTTCCTCTTGAGGTCATTGAATTATTAACACTTCAATGAGGACGTTGACTGCGTTAATTTTTTGGGGAGAAAATCGATGACAAATTGAATTCCCAGCTATAGGTAAAGACTAAAGGTTAGAAAAATTTGGAAAATTTACCATACATAAATTGTCACAGTAGATCCACCATATATTTTGTGTTATTTTTATTTCATTTTAACATTCAGTATCAAGTTTTGATTTTTTTTTTGCATCCTATAATAAAACAAAAAATATTGATATCAATATTTCTTGGCTCATGATCCAGATTATTTTTTTTTTTTTTTTTTTTTTTTAGGGGTTACAACAAAAAATCTTTGATTCGGTTAAAATTCTCTTCCAAACTGTGATTTGCTCCTGTTAATTTGAGGTTTCAATCGAATCTAACAGAAAACAAGCTGATTCAGGCCGCAATTGGCCAGCCTTTGAACTCCTGAAATCCTTATCATTCAATTTGAGTTTTCCGAATTTCGACGATAAAATTCGTGGTCAGTGACCCAGAAAACCTGCGGGTACTATTTCACATGGAAATTCAAATACTTTTAGATTCTTTACCAGCAAATAATTCGCCATTTCGAATCCCGTGAATCTGTACTCAGGTTGTTTGGTATCAGCAACCAAAAGGATCTTCGGATTCTAATTTCAATCAAAATCTGAAAATTTTCAGAAGTTTCGACCAGCAGATTGAATTTGGTATTTTTGAAGAGGTACCTTCACGACAGTTCCAATAACAATTTCGTACCTAGGTTCGAATAATTTAATCCCGAAAACTTATCATATAATATCCTTCAAAATATAGTAATATCAGCACTGAAGTAATTTAAATCGTGAACAATATGTAAGCAAACAGTCGATCTAGCTTCAATTTGCACGAATATATCAACGATATTTCGTACTTTAGTCGTCTATATTTTTGAAAATGAACGACAAATAATTTTGAAATTTCCAGAGAGTAGCCCTTTCGTCGCCTCAGTATTTATTTGCCCTACAGACGGCCATTTTGTATCAAACTTAAGTTTTGTGCAATAAATTTGGAATCAAAATTCAGAATGAGTAAATCAATTTAAAAAACGGTTGTCAGTGATAATACATCACTATGAAAATATTATACAAAACTGTGATAGGAATACTTTCAAAGAATGTTATTTTAACTTTCAAGTCGAAAATTTCAGTAAAATCTGAATGGTCTGCAGGGCAAATAAATACTAAGGTGAGGTAAGGTAAATCGTATTATTTGTTTTGAACCCAGAAATTAAAAGGCGTCATTAATTCCCGTACGTTGGGTAGGGGCTCCACGTGCAAAGATTGGTGATTTTAATTGCGATTATCTCAAATTTGGAATGGACCATTGAAATCGCACAGTCATTTAGATAGCATCTTGATCAATACGTGGGTGAAGAGTTTCGCAGATTCCGCAACACATTGCATCCATGGAGTTTACTATCTTAAATTTGCAAATTCGACTTCAGATTCGTGATCAGCAAACCCAGAAAACACCTTCGCGTACTAATTTTAATCAAAATCTGAATGTTTTCAGATTTTATGCATCAATATTGGATTCGTTATTTTGAATTTTACCAATTTGACCTCAGATTCGTGGTCAGTGACCCAAAAAAAAAAAGGTTCGATAACAATTTTCATTCAAATCCGTTGAGCCGTTATCGAGATATCGTTATTTTCAATTTTCAATCAAAATCCGGTTCCTCGTTGAAAATTGTTGGTAGTGATTCTGTGGACCTCAAAATGTCGAGAGCGAGTGAAAACTCGACTTTTCAAACGGAAAGTTAAAAGTATTCGTTTTCTGTCGTTCATATTTTTCGGTTATCAATCCATTCAACGAAATAGTAGGTACTCTAAATATGAATATACCTGCGTAAGACTGGAAAATTAGTTCGTCGTGAACTTTTGATTCCAATTCTTACTTGAGAAAATCGGTCTTTCAAGCTCAATCGCTTGACTTTCCGTTATCTTGACTGGAGAAATTGACGTTTCAAAGAGTTTGTCGTCCTTTAGATCGTAGAGATATCTCCTCGGGGACTAGAAATTGAGAAATTGAATCATCGGTAAATTCAATTCTGTATATTCAATGTCACACAGTGGGAGAAAATCGAATTTTCAGTAGAAAGAACAAAAAAATCTACAAAAACCGAATGAGCGTATAAAATTCTATTGAAACTTCATTTTATAAGGGTTTCGGAGTAGCTCATACCAAACTCGAGGTTAAATTCGAGATCAGCGAACTCTGAAAATCTCCGAATATCAGATTCTCAGGTGATTTTTCCCATTGTTTCATTCGATGTCTTACTACATATTTCATCCGAAATTATGAATTTTTGAAATTTGACCACAATTTGGGATCAGCGACCTCAAAAACGACCAGAGACCAAGTTTCAAGGAAATCCACAATCAATTAACGTTTTACCGAATACCGCAGAACTAAATTTTTATCGACTGCGCGCGTCGCAAAGATTAATTTGAAAGTAACTCATGATGTGAAAGACGGATTATGGACGGTCAATTAACACCGTTCTAATACCGTCACGGTCATAGTAGATTAATAAGTTTCGAATCCTCCGAATTATAAGACAAGAGCTAATGACAAAAGTCATCACATCATGGCTTATCTCTTCCTCCTGCAAAACGCTGACAGCTCTTCAAAACACCTCAACCATATCGAATGTTTTTATTTTTCTATAGACCAAAATTTTCCTTTGACCTGAAATAGTCATCAAATCTGTTCAAATTTAGGCCAATTCTCTTAATTACTCACGATTTTCGTTCATTCATATTTGTATCCTATATGCAAAAGATAGCTTATTTGTGTGAAAACCGAAAGCGGATGAGTACCTTTCCATGTCGAATTAGGCAGGGATCAAAATTTCTGTTATCGCATTCAAACAGCAGGATCAAATATTCCGTGTATCTACGGGGTGAATTCCGAACAACTGAACAGTCCGAAGTTGGCTAGAATTGAAAAACGAGCTTAATTCAGACAGTTCTGAACGAGTCCAACTGCCGAAAAAGCTCATTTCTCGGTTTCAACCGACTTTAGACTGCTGGATTGGTTCAAAACTGTCTGAATACTCGGTTCTCGATTCCAGCTAACTTCAGACTGTTCAGTGGTTAGGTATAGGATTATTCACCCTGTATAGTTGAGGTCATTCCCACGGATATCCAAGTCTACATCTGAAAAATGTATAATCAGTAACAGGGCAATTCTACTGTTAATTTCGAACAAAAAAACGTTTGATAACTTCTTGGTTTCGCAAAAAATATGAAAAAACGGCCCAAAAATTACAAAATCACCTTCACGATCTTTCGTCATTTTTGTGCGACTCATTTATTTTTGCGTAAAACCCTAAAGTTGTCACCTCACGAAAAAAAAATGACATTCTATTACCGCAAGTAAAGATTCGAGCCAAGTACATTAATGACTTTTATATTATTAAAAATTTCTTGCGTTAAGTGAACCGATTCTCGCGGTAAGAAGCATTTTCTTTTTTGTTATTTCATGTTTTACCCACAAAAAGCACGTCTGGTGCAAAAATCTTTCGCCAAGTACATTGACGCAGTAATCACCGGGAAATATATGTGAGCCAGCCAGAAAATTCTTTCTACAAAAGGAATGAAATCAGACATACTGCCATGCCAATCAAATAATGATGACCAAAATGAACGTATTTGAACATAACAATGAAAAAAAAATTGCTAAGGGAATTAGTTTTCATTACGAAATGAATTGATCGAAAAATGGAATGAAAAAACAAATTTAGGTACTGGTACTTGGCTGGCCTTTTTGCTCAACCTAGACTAGCGTTTGGTAGACTAACTGGTCGGTTTGCGTTACTCAAGATCCGTGTTGCTCTTACAATTAAATGTGGTAATGCAATCTTCGACGTCCCCTTGTTGACCGGTGATTTAGGAAAAATGGCTATTGTCCTGAGGCTCAGTTCACTGGCCAATACTCTAAGTCAGTCGCTTAATGATCTCTTCTGCATGCCATTAGGTACATTTATTGGAAAAGCTAAGGATATTATAATATCTCTTCCCTTTTTTTGACCTTATCCAAAAGGGGATCCGATATGTTCTTTATATTGGGTGTCAAAGGTCAGGAACAAAAACTCATGTTGACGTTCCGACCCGTGAAGAGGGCCTTCTTCAGAACTATAACGAAGTTTATTCCATACATGACCGGTAAGGCCGATTTCGCTATCTATTTTCGGGGGGGCAAAGAGCGGTTTTACCGACCGAGAAGTTTCTACTCCCGCTGTGGGAGTAAAGACAGTAAATAAAGAATTTATCTGCCAGTTTGCTCTGCCGTATCGACCAAAAGACCGTGAATAAAGAATTTATCTCCCTAGGGAAGTAAATTCTTTATTGTAGTTACGTCACGTAACCTAAAATGTAAGCACTGATCTGCCCGCGAAATCGGCTTCCGTTCATGTATGGAATAAAATATCGTGTGCACCACGGTCGCATCAGACGTTTCCGCTCCCTCGGTGGCAGACCCATGCTCGGGAGCGAAAACGTCCTTTGCTCCCTTGGTGCAAAATATACTATTATTCACTGAGCTCAATAAAATGTATAATATATCGTAAATTATAATAATACTTACATAGTTAACTAAACACGCCGAATATTAATTGAATGAAAGTGAGCGATGACATGATCGAAAAAGGTGATATTTTTTAGATTATCTACGACAAAGAAAATAGGCACAAAATAACAAAAATATCAAGAAAAAATTTGGTTTTTCAACATTTATCCTGAAAGCTATTATTCTGGAATATTTGTGATACCACTTGCATATCGGTTCGACTGTATTTGTCACCTGTTGCTTATGTAGTTTTGCGAAAAATAGCTTACTCAGATTGCAGGGTAGTTAAAAACACGAAAAGAAGTATAGCGGTAGAACTAAGAGAGAAGTTATGATGGCAACAGCAATGTCATGCATAAAGAGCGATTAAATCAATCATTATAATTTTATAATAAACAGTCGTCACTTATAAATATGTGTTCAGTCATTCACTTATTTAATTCGTGTCGTAAACAAGTTTTGTTAATTTTATCACAATCTATACTTTTTTTAATATAAAAGAGGGTCCCCGCCGTGAAATTAATTGAATAAATGAATAAATAAATAACTGGCCCGCCAAGTATCACTACCTAAATTGGAATTTATCACGTATCTCATATATTAGTAGTTTTCAAAAAAATAATCAGGTCATATTTTTTCTTTTCTCAAATGAAACAAAATCGAATGAAATACAACGGATCGAAAATTAATACGTTGTGACGTCAGAAATGCTATATATAGCAAAAACGGCTGAAATTTAATTGGCTGTAACTTTTGTGATTATCATTTTCAACGAAGAAGAAAAAAAAACGACCTAATTATTTCGAGCTACTCTACATTATACGCATATAAAAATTGGAAGAAAAAAATTCTATGCAAAATCCAAATTATTTTTTGTTTTTCAATCCATTTTTCGATCAGTAATTTTTCGTTCATTGTATGAGGTCCGAAATCTGTGGTTCTTCGTTAGCCGACGCGACTATTGTACGCGTCGTAACAGAGCGAGGAATGTCCAAAGCCAACGAATGCCTGACTCAACTCAAACTCGTTTTATTTTTCTTAGTTTCGACCAATCCCCGTTAAAGTTTAGCGGAAAAAAAGAGGCTCGTCGTTACGCGCGGCAGCGGTACACTCGACGCTCTCAAATGATCCGACCAATCGAGCCGAGTCCCCGACAGAACCGACCAATAATAGGCGCAGAATCGCGAGGCGCGTCACGCGAGAATTTATCACTGACGGCAGCCGGTGGTTCGCACACTTGTCGGCTACTCGCCTCTTCTCACTAGCATGCTGGCTCCGCGTCGTACTAGTTCGATTCATGCTTCTTTTTAACTACTACGATAATACGCCACAGACTTTGACTCGGTATTAACGATTGACTCGTATCTTCCACCTGATTATTATTACGTATGCATTAACGGTGATTGTTACGACATTTGGAAAACCTTGATTGACACAGTCTCGTAAGTATTTACGCACGATTTATCTTCTCATTCATTACATCCGGAACACGATTAATATTCTTTAAAAAAAATCCTTAGGGAAATAAACCGTGGTTTATTTCCCTGATCCAGCAGAAAAAACAACTTTTATTCCCTCCGATGTATAAAGTGTCAATTTTTAGCCCTTAGGTGCATAATATACTATTTTTTTGTTTTTTATGCCTTTTCGCTTTAGGTATACTCGCGTGGGATTATTTCTGCTATAATTGCGCGTCGTTTTTGATTCTTTGATTGTTTATTATTCAGAATATCAAAGTGCTGTTTCACACCGTTATTTATTCAGCGTCATTGAACAATCTGAACATTATTCTCTCCTGATTTCTAATTACGGTTTTCTCTTTTTTTTATTTATTTATTGATATTTATCTCTTGGACCGAGGATGAATGGGCATCTAAAAAAACTAGTTTTCGTGAACTGCCTTTCAACTTAAATTGAATGGTACTCGACGACTTTTGAAGGGAATTTTTAGTAATCAAGATTTTTTTGAGTCGTGACACTTCGATTCTGGGGGTAAAATTTATCTATTAGGTTGGATCTAGAGTCGTGGGGGGGTATATCCATCGATGACCGATGCCCCTTCTATTTCCTGTGTATCGGTTACTCTCATTACATGCTATTATTTCACTGTATACATAGAGTTGAAATTTATTATTATTGCCAAGTTCATAGTCCGCGATGGTGGTGGGGCCGGCGTATGTAGGTATAACGAACGCGATAATACGACACGTTTTATAATAGAGACATACACACAGCTGTGTAACTATGAACTGTGTACCATTATTGACCAACTATAATCGGAGAATATAGCGATACGATGATGTCCCATTTTTTTTCTTCTTCTTATCCTCGTTTTTTCGCGATAATTTCTGCTTCTCATTTTAATATAAATTATTTTTAAACTTTTCTCGCGTGACGAAGACTCATTTTATTTATTTTTCTTTTTCATCACCTATTTTCACAAACACGTCTATCTGCGTGTGTAATTGATACGCGACGATAGACCATCTCGCGTTTTGAACTCGCCTGTACTGTAATTAATTCTTGTACTTTATTTATTTTTCATCACGATTCTTAAACGTTTTAGAAGGTTATTTTATAAAAATTAATTATTTATTCTATAGGGTGACCACAGAATTCTTCAGAAATATTTTACAGACTTGAATCGATCCTTGAAAAAATTGTTCAAATTCGTGAATTTGATTCAATTCTCAAGTTTTTCTGTCAAATTAATTGAGATCGAAATTTACTCTGCCTTTTTTTTTAGTCTATAATTATTCATTCATTTTTATTACGTGTGACACGTAAGAAAAAAAAAATAGAAAAATAGTATAAAATGGAAATAGGTCAGTAACGTAAAAAATTCAAATTTACTCAACCTTAGCCGAAATACGTGATAAACATATGACATGACATAAATAAGGGGATCTGTATCAGATCTGATTTGAATATCCAGATAAGTAAAAGTAGAACGAACATTTTTTTTTCCTCGACGGAGTAAAGGAAGAAAATTAATTATTCTAGATAACTAAAGGGCTTTAAAAATTCCGATTTTGATTCCTGATTTTACGAAAATTGAATAAAACTCCCAAAAAAAAAAACGTTTTTTGATCAATTTTTCCAATCAACTTTCGATTCCTAACAATAAATCCAATTTAATTGTTGATAATTAAAAATGGAAGATAATGTAAAAATTTGTTCTAAAATCAAATCACTGTCAAATCGAGAGGTGAAAAAAGATACAGTGACCGAAATACTTTATCGAAAGTTTGAGTGTTGTGGAATTCGATTACGAAATCAATGATCGAACGTCGGATGTGGGTTGAATAATTATCCCAATTCCGTTGCTGACTTTAATCCCGATATCCATACCTTGGCGGATTCCGAACGCACATTCTTCTCGTGACCCGAAGAACGTAGCATTCGATATCGACACTATCGATACCGATCAATCTTAGGATCGTTATTTCACTGCCTAAATTTAATTCTGATTGTGGGACGTGATCTGATACATGGCGCGTTAATTGATTAGGTTTAATCAACAATCTACAAAAATCCAGATACGAATCTATAAAACGTAGCTATATTGTTAGAGTTTCTGATACACGTTTGTAATCTCAAGTGAAAAAAAAACCATCTGCGATTACAAATGAAAACAAACCTACAATCAGTGTATCCTAAAATTTTTCTTTTATTTTCACAATTAGAGAGGGAATAACGAGATTGGAAAAAATTGTTGATCCGAATTTGTAGCCATCCCTTTTTGCTTATCTCTATCTCTTTGTGGCTGCGCTTGGAAATGTTGTAGAACGAGTTACACTCAGAACTTCGTAAACAACTCGTATATATTTATTAGTATGAAACCTTGCGGATAGCTCCTGTATTCCGACTACTTCAAGAGTTACGTAATCTTTCGGGGTTTCTAGAAAATACGAGATGAGGAAGAATTTCGTGCTGCTGTGCCGATCGATTCTGTGACTTACAATCTTCTGAAACATTCAACGTCCCCCATGACGAAAATAGCGGATTTACGAATAAAATATATTCCACCTTTTTTACAGAGAATTTTATAACAAACATTTTTTATATCGAGTATTTTCACGATCTGAGTCAAGGGAACCGAGATATTGGCAAAAATCTATTCCCGGTAACTTTTATTTCTTTTAATCTCCACTAATTTTCAAAACTTTTCATTTCTCTCACTATTTTATCGCTAATATTTATTGATCAGATCCTTCGGGTCTCGCTTAGGTTTCCCTTGATGCGTAGAAACGCAATAAGCTCGGGCCAAAAGCTACAATCAGTCTCTCCCGAAGGCTAAAGGGTTGATACAGAAACGATATTTCGTATTTCCCCGATAACCTCGCGAAATCCCTTCGTTAGTCCCGCGACTTCGATCTATCTAGATATATATATATATATTTTTTTTTATCGTATATACTGTAGCGGATATAATCCCATTAGGATCGCGGGATTCGAAACTCGCGGATTAGCAATTGCGAAAAATCATCGAAGCGTATAAATAAGTTGCGGTGTTAGCAAAATCCGTACCCGAGTGGTTTTTTTGTAATTTTTATTTCTCGGTTTCTGTTATCTGTCTATATAACACGTTTATCTCTCGGCACGCATCCGTCATTCGGAGAGATTAGATTACTATTGTTTTCAGATTTCGGAGACCCCCTGTTACTTCGTCTCGAATATAGGACACATACAAAATGTACGTTACAAGGTATCCAAGACACTCGATACTTTGATAAAGTACGTGATTTACGAGGAACCTCGTTATTTCACAGCAACTCGATACGACCGCGTACGGACATTGATTGCTACGTAGCTGTAGTAGCTGTGCGAGTGACGTTCTACGCGATATATCGTATGCTATCGACGACATTGAAACCGATCACTATTAGCAAAGATAAAAAATAATCAAGTTACAACGATTCGATTGGTCAATGAAAAGAAAGAATAATTGCTATCAGTTTTCATACAGGCTTTATAATTTACGTAACCGTAGAGAATCTGATCTTCAGATTCATTCAGAGAGATCAGCTGTACACCCTGCAGAATTTGAAATCATCAGTATCGCTTCGAAATTGTACAAAATTACTCAGAAAGCAGGTGAAATTTTTTGGAACAATCCAAAATCAACAGAAATCATTCAGAATTACTCATCGAATCGTATGGAAAATCAGCTGAAATCATATGAAATCACCGAATCAGTTGTACACTAGAAAAGTTCGAGTTATTAGCCTCTCGGATAAGCAGCATTCAAACAATAATTTACTCTATCAATTTTGAGGAAACAAGAAATACGAAAAACAAACTAGTCAGTTGTAATAATGGTATAAACTTTTTCTGATTGACCGTGACGTACACTGAAAAAAAAATATCACAAATAGCAAGAAAATTGTATTTCATCCAAGTGAATATGTACTCAAATCAACTAAATACAATTTGTTGATTCAAACAACATTTTCTTGCTTCTTTTATGATATTTTTTTCAGTGTAATGATCAAATGAAATGCTAGAAGTAGGATGTTCAATTTTTTTTTTCCACTAGTTATCATGTCCCTTAAATTCGTCTTTGAAACAATAATTAGGACAAAAATTGATTAAATTTATAAATGTTTCGATTTCTTACGTGCAATTAATAATGGATTCCAACTTTGCAACAGTAATTTAAATTCTTCTCAAATCATCAGTCACTGACATGAGTCAGAAGGGTGTCTCCACTATTTTTTGGCAATGAACTATATCCTTTTACATTTATCTATTTTTCATTCCCATTTTTACTGTCATTTTGTTTTGTCATAGACACAATCAATAAATAATCTAATCCTTAACCATCAGACAAATTATAATCATCGTCATATTTACTTCGACTAAAATTTGCATCAAAATTTCAATTCTTATACGTACATACATCATGGTGAAGATAAGATTCTCTCTCTCTCTCTCTTTCTCTACCAGATCAGTCGATCATTCGATGGTCACAAAGCAGAATCGCGTTATATTATGTCAGCATCTGCATAATATATTAGGTCTCATCATTCTAATGGTTTTTCAATATCGTGATAAATGGCATATGATAACAAGTCCAGACGTTTCGCGAATGGATGTAATTTTTTATTTCTACTTTCTACACGAGACACCAGACCACGAGGATTGTTAAAAAAAAAAAAAAGATAAACATAAAAAATTATAATAATTTTTGTTAAGAAATAATTAACCTACGTAGATCAAACTTCGTGACGTTTTTTTCTTTCTATAATACCGCGACGCCTTCGCGAGCTTTCATGTATCGAACGGACGTCACTTAACCCCAATCATTACGGGCCGAATGCGACTCCCCCCCTCCTGCCACTGGTTCTATCGACGAGTATAGTAATGGCAATCAACGATAATAATGACTCGAAGACTAACGGATAGAATACTGAAGTATATTCTACTGTAGGAAAGTTTTGACAAAAAAAAAATCGTTCACCGATATCAATCAGAGCCCCCCCCCCCCCCTCCCATTTTACTGATGGGGGCCAGTAATAAAAATCGATCAAAACCTTAACCATAGCTTCTAGACATAAAAAAAAGATGCTAAGTATTTTTAAAATATCCGATTCGACTTGGTTGGCATTAATTTTCTATAGAAAACTGAATGACTTCTTTGTGTTTGTTTAATATCATAGGAATAATTGCAATAATCTCTTAAATTCTTGAAGGTATAGAGTGTGGACAGTAAATAGGTTTAAAAAAAAGACGATTTTTTGGCAAGGTCTACCTACCTGCAAGCTTGGATTTTCATAAAAAAAAGGTTTATCACATACTAAAACTATACTTATACCTAACTCAAGAAATCAGAAATCTTAAGGGGGTTAGATTAGGTTGACACATTGAATTGAAGAAAAAAGAGTGAAACTTGTCAAATATCATTTTAAAAACCTCAAAATCGTTTTCATATAATTTTACGAACATGACTTTTTTTCTTATTTTTTAATTTATTCACAGAAGATTCGTTTGTCAATTGAACAGAAAATTTATCCGATCTGCTAAAAATTCAACCAGATATTCATGATTTTCATCTGTTTTTATATATCATTTTTCGAGATTACTCAATGAACAATAATTCATCAAAAACTTATCTATAGTCAATTAAAAAAAAAAGCATCTTTTCTGAACGGTTTAGAGAAAAAAAAAATTGGAAACCGGATCACGCGTAAATAGTATATTATGTGATATAAGTGCGGAAAGAAGGCGATATCCGATGAGCGTGAAAACGCTTGGACGTTGCCACCGACCTATGACGCTACTGAACGACTGACTTATTTAAAAGTGCGCATGCGTGATAGTGAAGAAACGTAGATTGCTTGAAGTGCGCATGCCTGTTAGTAAAAAAATGATCATAATGCACGAAGTGCGCCTGCGCGATAGTGAAGAAATATTACTTTTTTTCACTCATCTGAAAAGGGACCCTTTCCAAACCAGACACAGGCATCGGAAAATCAAGCTTTCCACGCAGGTGTTATAAAAAATAAATTTTCAGTTGAAAAAAAAAATTATAAAGATAGTAAATCGAACTGAAATTATATGCTTTGAGATAATATATTTCAGTTTGGTCTACTATAAGGAATTAATAATTGATAGTTTACATTTGACCATAATATATGGATAGTAAAATTGTGACTGAAAATTTGTCCAAGATTAATTTCAGCTTTGATGAATGAGATAAATCAGGCAGGTATGCGAGTGGAATACAGGAATTGGAATTAGATTGTTTCTGAAATCGAGTAGAATTCGACCCAACCTCCTCGCAGCATCTCAACTTCTCCTCAACAAGATATATAATTTAGTTGTTCGCCATTGTGTCGCCTGAGACAATCCTATCTCACTGTGTCAGGCGCAAGGGGTGAGCAAAGACGGGGGTTGTTGGGATTGTCGACGAACTTTTAAAAAGAATGAAACTTTTTATCGCCCAAACGCACATACGTAGAATTCCGCGTGTATATGTATATATGTAGGACCGAGTGTTTGAAATTCAAATTATTATCGACTTACTTGGAAGTAATAGACGGATTTCTCGCCGAGTAACACACATGCGGGGAAAGTTTTACCCTACCCTACATATATTGGCTGTAAAATAAAGAAAATAAAATAAAATTTAAGAAACTCGTGCAGCCGTGATAAGGGATGTGGGGTTATATTTCACCCTCCCTGCGTAAAAAATTCTTCCCGCAATTTATTGAACTCTGAAAACACCATAGGGTGTAAAATATATCAACGTGTTCCGTTCAGTCAAAAAGAGCGATCAAAAATTCCACCCCTGCCTTTTCATTTCCATATTTATTCATCAACTTTCGGTGTATTACGATTCGTTTACTCTAATTATAAAGAATAAAGGAGGAAAATAATATTATTTAGCGATTGAAAATATTCGTCTCTTTTCTGATAGATTTTTATTCCCCCTCTGAGTCACCGCAGACTCTGGGAAAAAAAAAAAAAAAAAAACCTCTCAACAAGACCGTAAGATTGTCTAGACTCTACCCCATATAAGGATTTAAGAAAGAGTGAGGGGAATATTTTTCTTGTGGGGTTGTTAAAATGAGGATGAATGAATAAAAGTGGATATTATCGATAAATTTTATTTTATACCGTCTGCTCTACTCCGGATCGATTTATCCGCCCCCCCCCCGCGTTGAATCGGAAAATCGAACGAAATAAAGGAGAAGAAGTAACCCAGCCGTTGAGGAAATTATTTGCTTATCAACTTTCCCGCGGATAAATAATCAACGCGCAGAAAATTTGATTCAGAGAACCCTCGAAATCCGAGTACTGAATTATCGTTTGAACGCTTTCATCGAATGATCCAGTTTCCCGAAAAACAGATCCGCGCAGCGTTCGGACGTTCAAACAGCTCGAATTCGATTCGGTTTTAATTATTCAGCCATCGCATGTGAAACAATGACAAATCTAATTATTCCGCATCGTCGAGCCTCGGAACGAAAATTTGAATCGAACTCCAAAAGTTCTTCTTTCATGTTTCTACATCTGGCTGATCACGAAATCTACACTCTTACAAATTTCTGTACTAAGTTTCGTAAAAATATATTATATTAAAATTCAACTTTTTCAATATTTGAATATTCATATAACAGTTTTGAACATTCAAAATCACTCTGAAATTTCACAGCCAAGATTATACTAAATTTCCTATATTTCATATGATTTGAAAATTCAGATAATTTCATTTAAAAATGGGTTTCCACTGCTACAATTAATAATTGCTGAATCGGATCATAAAATATTGCAGAATCAACAAAAAAAAAAAAAAATTTCACGCATTTAATTGGATGGACTATTGATAATTGATTTATAACTGAAAAGTACAAAGAGAATCATAGTATGTTTTCAATCTCCAAAACAGTCTATAAATTTAATTAGAACCATATCAGTATTGAGACATAGTGTTTGAAAACGCAGTATGTTTTTTCAATAATAAGGCACAAATATGAAATTTCAAGATGTTTTATATTAATTTCATTCCAATCACCAGGATTTGTAAATTTCATTCCTGTTTGCATAAAAAATGTCAAGATATTTTTAACACTGTAGTATTTTGATCGAAAAAACTTGGCGATCATTTCGTTGTTTCAATTAAAACTTGATAATTATTGGTCCCGAGCATAAAGGCTCGATAAATTAAACGCTGGAATTGTCGATGCTAAATTTACCTATAAGCTATTGTAAATTGACTTTGGTTTAGTTTTAGGGGGCGGCAGGGGCTTCCAAAGCGGAGAAAGTAATGAGCCGAGAGAGGTTAATTGCGTGGTGCATGCCTACCGGGGTGACATTCTATATTACCGAGTAAATATTTGTTCTCGAATTTCGTTACGTTGTAATTAATTATTCAATCTAATCGCGCAATTATGTATAACGCTGGTGTAGGCATTGGAAAATTATCAGATAACGCTTCTGTCCAATGAAGAACAACGCGTATCTGCAAGCGCTCGAATTGCGTCAGTAGAAAACTAAAAGTCACAGCGTAATGTGAAACTGTTTTTTTTCTCTTAATTATTTCACTGTACACAACGTCACGAGGCTTGACTATGTGGCATTGTTTGTGGTCCGAATGAATAATTAAACACGTATTGCAAAAGTTGTAACGCGATAGTTGAATTACAAATTTCAAATATATAAAACGACCTCCAATTCCATCGGCACGAACAATCGATCTCTTCTTCCCTATTGTAATTATCTAACGAAACAAGGAAACCAGGGTCGAACCGATCGATTGGAATTCGAATCAAGCAATGCGGGTTTAAATCCTGACGAGACTAATTCGATTATGAGAATTGGCACGAGATGATTAACCAGAGGGTGCCCTGCTAAAAATTCCCTAGAGAACCAGTCAGGACTTTGTTCCAAATTACGACGTGGGGAATGGACCTATGTGGTCCTCACTTGGGAATTTTTAGTAGGGCCCTTTTTCACTTCAGAAAAGTGAATTTCCGAGTCAGGACCACATGAGTCCACATAGGTCCATTCCCCACGTCGTAATTTGGAACAAGGTCCTGACTGGTTCTCTCGGGAATTTTTAGCAGGGTGAGGTTTGTTCAAAAATGAAAACGTCAGTCTGAGGTAAAGACCGACTTGTACCAGTCGCTCTATAACTTCTTGGGTATATTTGAAATTCTAATGCTGACGTTAAGATCAGGTAGGTTTCTCTGGCACGGCGGTATAATATACCTATCGTCAGCACCACACGAACAGGCAAAAGCCAGACTAAAAACAGATTACAGAGCTCAACGCTCGACGTTTTCGCAGCGTATTTAATTTCATACGTGTTTCATTTCTGACTGCATTAATGCACAGCTTACCTTGTTTCCTTCTATATTGAATTTAGCTCGTTTGTCGAGGTCACTCAACAATCTCAATTACACCAAGTACGCTACGAAACTATTTAATTATAAAACAAAATCAGAATAATGAGGTTGTAGAATTTGTTTTCGAAGTAAAAAAAAATAAAAATGTCAAACAATATATTGGTTAAATGCAATGTTGAGAAATGATCGAATTGTTTTGGTTTTTTATCGCATAAATCCTATACTTGTTGCTATCTATTGGAGGATATATTATTCAAACTGTATTTAAAAATGTATTGTTTATAAAAGAAATATGGTTGCTTGAATAAAAAGCTAGAAGCTTTTATTTGAATCTATATACTTATTTTATTGAAAATTTAATTTTGTTCAAATAACAAATAAATTTAATTGAAAATGATAATAAATTTTTACTTTCTATTTTTTTTTTACCTAACATCAGGAATCTTTGATTTAGATTATTCAAATAAGGCGCTAAAATTGTGAATTATGACGTCACGGCCTAAAAGAAAACGTTTTTTCCCTGCAGATGATTCGTTTCCATAAATTTCGAATAATTGTTATTATAAAAAAAAAATGGATGCTAAAAATTGTATTTAAATTTTGTTTGCTCCTTTTTCTGGGAATCTGAATGATAAAGAGATCTCGTATACGTAGGAGGACAATAAATTAAAGCTACTACAGAGGAGAGATAAAAAATTCGGTGACGCTGATGATTAGTGTTTTTTTTTCGTGTTTTTTTTTTATATCGTGAACCACTTAGATAAAATGAAGAAGTTGAAAGGTCACTGTCTCATAGGCAGCGAATGTTTGTCATTAGATTAACAAAACATGTATACTTGATACCGTCACCCTTTTTCTTCTATAAAAGGACAACCTCACACGAGACTTCATATATTGTTCTGCGATATAATATAATTACATCCTTAAGGGGGTTCGCAAGTCTCGAACGCCATAAAATCTTAACAAATTTCAGAACGCTATGACGTGATGGGTTAACAAAGAAAAAAAAAAAAATTGGAATACACAAAAAATACGGTTGTGAAGATTGAAATCCCAGCTTCAGTTTGAAAAAAAAATCGACATTGTAACTTGCAAATTGTGGCCATTGTGTCCACTGAAGAAGCAGTCTGTCCAATCGGCTTGAAATTTATACAGTAACTTTTGTATCATTATGAACCAAGCTTCTGTGAAACGGATTTCTTTTTCGTCCCTCAGTTGCTATTATAAGAATAAAAACGTTCTAAATTCTGTAAAACTTTATCATCCGGTAAAAAATTCATAACTACGCCTAATTTCAATTTATCAAAAGATCTGTTCCACAAAAGCGGACTGCTACTTCAGTGGCCACAACGGTCACAATTTTCAAGTTACAATGTCGATTTTTCTTTCAAATCGAAGCTGGAATTTCGATCTTAAAAACCATATCATTTTTTTTCGTTTCAAAATTTGCTTACGTTTTATGGCACTCGAGACTTGCGAAACCCCTTGAGTGTATCAAGAAGTAAGAGAAAAAAGAAATGAGGAAATATTGTAAACATATCCGACTTGCTATTATTACGTTATCTGTTTTGTTATAAATTAATTGCCATATTATGATGTCGTAATTGTAATAACAAGTAGAGTTTGTTACCTCGATTCTGTGTGCATGGGATGGTTACACAGACATTTTCAAACACAGCTTGCGGCTTATCTCTCTGACACTCGTGTAATTTTATTTTTTTCAGATAAACAACCCGTAAGGATAAAATAATTTTTCCTCGAAGATAAAAAGCTCCGAGAGAGACGAGGCGATACGAAGAATTACCTAGCAGAGTCTCCAACTCCAATAACCAGCCCCCAACGTCAGCAGAACACAAAAGCCTCCGATTCATCGAAACTTTTTAAGTACTTCGCGAGGAGGAGGAAGCACAGAGCGAATATAACGACCGTCTTCGGTATCATATATCCGAATCGAGGGGATAATAATTCACAGGGAATCGGAATGATGAGCAGAATGATCCTCCAAGAACCGGGATGGAAACTGGACCGGAAGGGCTCGTCGCTTTTCTTGAGGAGGGACAGCTCGCAGCTGAGATCTGCTCGGGTCAGATTTCTCTGCGACGTCGAAATACGCGAATTCGAACGTGACGAGGATTTGATTGTCGAATCTGAAAACGAATCTGCAGCGAGTCCGTTCGCGATGTGCGCCAGTTGTCTGGCGGCTCTGTGCGTCACGGTTATCCTACCTTGGCTCTTGATCGGCGGATAAGGGACGAAGGAAAAAAAATGCTTGATGAGAGAATGCGATTTTCTTTGTATTTTTTTCTCTCTCTCTCTCTTTTCCACATTTTTTTTCCAACCAGATTGGATTCCCTCGGGTCTTTATACGCTGGGATTGACTGATTTGAATAATAGTTGATCCACTCTGACCTTTATCGGGGAATCAAATGTTCCAATCGAATCCGTAACGGCTTTGGACGGTGTTTTTTTCAAAAATGCTTCCACAGTTCGAAAATACGAGTCTATGAGGAACGAATTTATGATTGGTTTTGTGGAAAGAGCGAGAGCTCCGTGTGATCTTCGGGCAATGAAGACTGGGAATAAGGGTACCTATAAATCGGGTACAGCGAAATCATGACGTTCGTTATTCTCTGACCGTTCGAAAAGAAGAAATGATCGAATAAATCATCGTACGTTTTATTCGTTTGTCGATATTTTGAAGAGATGAAACTTTTTACAGTATCTTACAATTAGGCGGGGTTTTTAAGTTCGCGGGAAATATTGAATCTGATTATTTACTTATAACCAAACGTTGAGTGTTTTTAATGTTAAGGTTTGTGAGTGTTACACGACTGATACCTTTCAGCTTTGCCAAAGTAGCGTTTTATCATGTTCACCAAATTTTATATAACAGAAGTCTATATTTGTATTCTCAAGTGTTGAAACTTCTTGGTTTTTGAAACGGAAACAATTTGTTTCGGGTTGGTAGCTTGGTATCATTCTATCATAAGATTAATTTAAAACAAGTATTTCTCGAATATGTAGTATAATGTTACATGACATAGTTCATAAGTTCAGTCATTGCATGTTAACGATTATAAACGTTACAGGAATATAATATTTGATGTCAATGATTCAACGTAATTCTGTATATATATGTCATAAAAATTATATTTTTAATAAAGTACAAACAATGCAAATAATTTTGTTTTATATTCCCTAATTCTAATTATCTCGTAGGTATACTGATTAGAATATAATTAGACAAGTTTTGATTGGAAAAAAAAAATTATCTCTTACAAGCGTAGAAGAAAATTTTAATTTTATAATCAGTGTTTCACGAGGGGGAATAATGAGATAACTCATTTCAATAATGTGTCTTGACAGCTCGTGAAATATTGAGAAATAACCGAGGAAATAAGTAAAATAATGAGAATTAAATGAGAAAATGAATGAAATAATGAGAAATAACCGAGGAAATGAATGGAATGATGAGAAATAACCTGAATAATTAGAAATAACGGAGAAAATTAATGGAATAATGATAAATA
>JAFFZH010016186.1:27601-47639 GCA_018420115.1 Euura saliciscinereae | reverse complement strand
GAAAAAAAAAAAAAAAAAAAACTAAGGAAAATTATTGAGGAGAGACGAGCAGAGGCTCAATTCATTCCTTGAGGAATCGGGTGCTTACTAACTATAATAAAGATGAATGAAATGAGGAATGGGACTGGAATTATTCAATCTATAAAGAACTCATGGGGTTTCAGGAAATACAGTAAAAATCTATCAAAAAATTGTTATTTTGCCAGTTCATCTTTCTTTGATGTTTGAAAAAGTCTAATTTTTAGGAATATATTGTCAAAAGTATCGAATGCAAGCTTTTGAAAAATATTTAAAAATTGATGGTACCGCAGCTAATGATAAGAAAATCATGAAAATAAGTGTACCAATTGATTTTAAATTTGGACACGATGTTCCCACCCTGGGATTTTTGTGATAGGTCAATTAGTTTCTCAATTAGAGACTTTTTACGTCTAAAATTCTAATTTAGGAGGTTCTTTTTCTCGAGTTTTTTCACTGCCATTTTCCTACTTTTGAAAATGAAAGAAATAAGCCGTAAGCTAGATTATCACCAATCTACTCGTGAATAGAAAAATTAGCGATTTCTTTTTTTTATCAGGAGTTTTTTTTTTCTAATAGACGTGATTTCTTGATACATTTCAACAAGAACCAAAAGTCTTAAATCTTTAGTCGATTTATTAATTTACTTATCTAAATTATGAAAATATTTACTGAAAATTTTAATGATAAAATAAATATTTCAACAATTTGAAAAAATTGGTAGAAATATTCTTCATGCTATTAATATTAATTTATCATTAGGAATAATTATTCAACTTGAAACTCTACCCCCTGATAGTTCTATTATAAAATTGGATGAGATTATATTATAATTTATAATTATATAGAAAATAAAAATTGAACGAAATACTATTGAAATACGAAAAATACTGAACTTGCATTCGGTGCCTTCTTTCAAAATAACCCATTTTCGATTCAGGCAGCAAGGGTCACAGCCTTGATTAAATTGCTACTTCTGTAAATAAAAACTCGTTCAATAATTTTGTACTTCTATCTTCATTTTGGCATTTTTGTAACTTGAAAGAACAAAATTAATCGTCTTACTAAGAAACACAAAAACAAAAAAATAACTATTCATAAACGAAAAGTGGAAATCTAAGACAAATATTTGAAAGGATTTTCCAGAACACAAAAGTGCTTCTCGCCGTGTAACAGCGTATGGTATGGTCGAATCCGATCGACGAGTTACCCAACGTCGGTAACCTGGTGGGTCGATAAAGTTGACAGCGAATGTAGTTGTTACCGTAGGTAGGTTTGCAGATGCAGCGGCAGAAAAAGTTGAACATTTAAATAACAGATGTAGGTACGTACTTTGACCGTATTCGAAAAAAGATAAAGTTTGATAATTTTTCTTCGCTAAAATCGAAGGTTGTATAACGGCTCGCAAATATAGTTGACACATTGATCCACGTGTCGATAACTGTCCTATGTATGTCAGGAGTGAACTCTTGGCTTGTATTTTTCATTAGCGTTGTTTTCAACCGATCGCATAGTCGTAAATAGAATTATTTTTGAAAACCTAATGACGATTATTCGCTACGTTCAATCGCTTTGTCGTATTTGCGATAATCTTATTCACTGCAATTATCGTCACATAAGTTACGAACATACAAATATCTTACATAATTGCATAAGTATTTGAAAAATAAAAAAACATTTTACCGTCTATGAAGAATTTTATACAGATTTTTATTCAATAAAATGCAAAATTATGGAAATCTTTACACAACAATTTAATTATTCAAACTTGGCGCTACTCTCTCTGCTGCAAAAAAATCATTTTTTATTGACCAAGTTTTTCTTTTATTTTTCAGCTGCCAGATTTGGGGAACCACGACGATAGGGTGAGTATTTTTTTTCTGTTCTTGCTGCATTTTTTCGTACGTTGATTACGTCAGAGAAAAAAGAAAGTGAAAAAAAAATATCTAGGTATATATGAGGCATTCCATGCCAACTCGACCAATGATTTTCCCTCACCATTTTTGATTTCTTTCATAATTTTGTCTATCGTTCCCCTCACTCTCAAAAACACTTTGTAATTTTTCCAGATTTTTCTAAATAGCCGTTAATTTTTTACGTATTTTCAAAACTCCAAACAGATAGACATTTTTGAAAATTCTGAAAAAATTCTCAAAAATACTTTCCTCCAACACCATCATTTTGGGACATATTAAAAAGTGGAAACAATTTTTCTTATATTTTTTTTTTGAATATTTAAAAGAAACTTATTTGATAATTATGGTCCTATCGGCTCCGAACAGTTGTAGAGTACGAATTACTCGTATTTTTAGTAAAAACGGATTGTAAAAATAAACGAGGTGAAGGTTTCTGTTATAAGACATTTTATTTAATAATCACATTAAGATTATTAATAATAATTGATTTGATAAAATGTCTTATAACAAAAACCTTCGCCTCGTTCATTTTTATAACCCGTTTTTACTAAAAATACGAGTAATTCGTAATCTACAACTTTTCGGAGCCGATAGGACCATAATTATCAAATAAGTTTTTTTTAAATATGCTAAAAAAAATATAAGAAAAATTGGTTCCACTTTTTAATATGTCCCAAAATGATAGTGTTGGAACAAAGTATTTTTGAGAATTTTTTCAGAATTTTCAAAAATGTCTATTTGTTTGGAGTTTTGAAAATAGGTAAAAAATTAACGGTTATTTAGAAAAATCTGAAAAAATTTCCAAGTGTTTTTGAGAGTAAGGGCAACCATAGAAAAAATTATCAATGAAATCAAAAATGGTGAGGGAAAATCATTGGTCGAGTTGGCATGGAATGCCTCATATTTAATTGATGTGATACATACGATTTTAATCAGAACTTTTATCCAGCAAAATAGCTCGTGATCGAGTCAATGACTTTTATTTTTAGTAACCCGATAAATAGATTCTATACACAGATACCTATGCGAGGAGAAATTACTGTTGAAAATAAATTTGAGCCTGCAATTATAAAACAATCAGATTTCTCGTTATCGATCTATAAATAGTATAAAACGTAATTGAACTATCGATGAAGAGAATGCAGCGTAAGAATTGGTCTGAGTTTGCTCCTATTTGGGTCGAGTGTAAAGCTCGAGTCGATTTATCTTGAGAATATTTTTCTCGTTTGTTTATTCCGTCATTAAATAACCGAGTAATATAATTACGTAGATGATTATACTTTGTAAAGATGGCTCGTATACTCGAGAGCCTTAAGAAAACTTGCCTCTCACAATCAGTAATCATTTCGCATCGGCAAACAAGACTTTGAGAAGAAATTGATAAGGAACCACACTGCGGTTTGATTAATAGTTACCATTTCCTATACTATCTACACTCTTCTCGCCGTCTCAAAAAGCTTTCAGTCATTATCTTAAGTTTTATAACCGGAGTTTGAGTCATGGTAAGATAGTTAAGCTGCAAGTGGAGCTGGTTTATTACAACACAGCCATTTCCCATCTAGGTTACAACTAGGAAATCAAACCGTCAAAACATTTCAGGTATCCTATTTCAAAACTGAAGAAGAGAACACAAGTTTGCGCATGCGCAGATCGTAAATGATCCACTTTGCGCCCTAGGGCTTTTTTTTGCGCACCCCAAAAGGTCTCAATTGCTCAGTAGCGCCATCGGACGTAAACAATATGCGTATCAGGTGGCGCCACTATACATTGCCTAACTTCAGGTTCGTGAATCGGCGACTTTCTGGGCTTCTGATATGATTGGTCTGCTTCTTAGATCGAACAAAAGATAGTATGTGTGAAACGTGCTACTTCATATGATTTACGCTGATTTCCCATACGACTTTATGTGTAATTATGTATATAATAATCATTTTCAATCGATTTCGAAGCATTCCAGCTGATTTCTAAGTGATTTCGTACCATTCCGAAGCGATTACTTGTCTGATTTCGGGGGTGAATCGCCCCTCGGCGATATCTGGATAGTTTGAATTTTTTAGCACTCGCCTATAACAAGTTCACTGAAGTCTTTTTTGTCACATGCTTTTGTCGCACTTGCCGCACAATGAAATATTTTGCGTTCCGTTGAATTGGGATCGAAAATTTGGCATTCTCAGGTGCTCAAATTTTTACCACTTGAATTGGGCTAGATGGGAGTTAGAAGCTACCAGACACTGGTAAGTTTTCGTTTTATCAGTACAACACTGGTGAAAAAATATGATAATTTACCATGTATACCCCAAAAAATGATCCTTCAACATCTTCTTTGACCTTTTTTTTTGTTTATCGAGTTGTTAAAGAAAGATGGCTGCACTAAGTGGACTTTTAGCTCAGGCCACGCCCCCAGTTTCGATCTCATAATGCTAAAAATTATTTTTCTTGAATATTTTAACGCCGTTGTATTGTTGGAATTTGACAATTTCTTGTCACATGTAAATAATTTGGGGTTAATGTCAGCTGGCAGGGCCGAATACAATTTATCGAACTCTATACCAACCGTCTCGAGCCGGCGCGGTGAATAACTTTTGTTGATTCACTTGTACATACACGTGATGAGTGTATGAAACCGTGTCACCAATCCGTGAATTATTACTAAAGAAAATACGCAATCGACAGACTTTAGTATTCACAGATATAAGATTTTCAACCTTCCACCCAACTCATCGTTTATTGTTGAGAGATAAAATTGTCAATTTATTTGCGTTTTATATACGAACATTTTTTCTTATTTCTTTCATCACTCATTCGTCGCTTTTCTTTCCTAAAGACTTGGAATTCAATACATTATTTCTTTGTCTATTTCTAGAAAGTTTTTTTTTTCTATCCCAAATTTTGTCCGTCGTCGTCAAAACCGGATAAAAAAAAATCAATAGAACCAAATCACGTATTTCTTTTATTCTACTGACTGGATACTTGCGAGAATAATGAAACTTGTTTCTGGAATGGTAAGAAAAAGAATATCTTTATGGGCCTGCAGGCTTTGGGCCTCGTACTTCCAGCAACGCTGTAGAAACGACTACGTGGCCTGATTTATTCGACGTAACCTCCTCAGCAATCAACTACGATTCAATTAACCGAGGCATAGTCTCGATTGTATTCCGGCCTTGACCGTTGCCAAATATCTAAACATAGACAAAACCATTATGAATTATGGGTTAACTTGATTGAATCTATTTCCGCTTCTTTATAGTGTTTTTTTTTCTTCTCTTCGTGTGCGTGTGTCTGTTTTTTTACTTCTGTTTCTGAGCCTGAGTATGTATTTGATGGGTTATACAAAATAGTTAACCAATAGTTACGCAAGAAGTGTAACAAACGCTAGATTTCGAAACGATTCTTAGGTACATATTGTATATTCATTACGTCCGTTTTATAGGTAAAAAAAAATAATTCCACGTCCCATATCAATGACTTTCAAACAAAATGATTTGTTTGAACAGAAACGTTCCAACGATTGCAGAATTTTTTTTTTCATCTAGGGCGAAGACGAATGTCGTAATTCTTACGCATTTCTCGCAGACACTAAAAAGTTCTAACAAGTACCGAACAAATCGGTGGGAAAGAAAAAACGAGAGAGAAAACGAAAAAATCAGAAGTTAGATAAAAGTAATGAGAGAAATGCATCAGCCACGTGGGCATAAAGTCTCCCTTTTTATCTCTGATTCGAGTCGGTCTCACTTAGCATGGCCTCCGTCTCCTCATATTCGACTCCTCGAAAATATATTCGTTGTAGTGTCGGGTTTGGGTTTGCCAGGAACTTGTATACACAGCCGTAAAAGGTTAGCTGCCTCGGCGTTGAAAGATTCGAGAGAAAAAGAAGAATTAAAAAAAAAAAAAAAAACGATCGACGTTCACGAACCTGTTTTCAGTCGACTCAAACTTTCCTAACTTTTGACTCGCACTAGCCAATGCTTTTCGTTTCATTTTGATCACGTTAGTAATTTTTTAGTTTTTGTTTTTTTTCGACTTCATTATCTGTGTCTATAGATAGTCGACCAATATTTTCCAGCGAGGAGCTAGAGAAGTCGCTTTTTCCCCCTTTGTAGGACACTTTTCGTGAACGAAGAAGGACAAGGACGTCGCGATTGATATCGAGACACGCGATGTGTACGATATCATGCACACGTGTCTCTATCACACTCACAAGCAAGATTTCTCTGTTTACCACTCACACACGGAGACTCGAATTTTTGTATCAGGGATGCGGCTGGTATTAGGAGACCCAACATTTGCCCAGACAGAAACTCGCGTATTACGCCCGAATTTACACACATGACACACTCCGTGTAAATTAGCAAGTGTTATGCATATACTTCCAACTCATGGGTCGTTCATGGTCTCTCTTTCTCTCTCTCTCTTTCTCCTAAGTAAACAACAGTGCCGTTCGAAACGAGTGGTCTATTGCGAAAGTAGGCAAAATGGTACCAAGATTCATTTTATCGTTTTTTATGTCGTTGTTTTTTTTTTTTTTTTTTTTTTCTCTTTTTTATTTCTTTCTTTTTTTTTTGTCTTTTTTTTTTTTTTTTTTTGTGATCCTCCTGCAGAACTCTGACTTCAAGCTTATATTTATTGGTGTATCGCTACAGAGCCAAGGACACGGTAATTGGCTGGTTTTAGATATAGCGTGAAAAAGTACAGAATGTGGAGTTTATTTATTTCGGAGATAGATCGTGCGATAATAATAAATGAATTTATCAGGCTTCAATTGATCCCACGTGCCCCGTATAGGAGTTGTTCCTTGATAAGATCATTTTTAACTTTTCAAAATAATGGATACGATATGCCTGTATGCATAATTTATTTCCGTGAGAAGAAGAATTTAGAAACACACTTCGCCCTGCCCACGCATAGATTAGTTAATTTTAATGAACTGAGGCTTGGAAAAAGTGTGTCCGTCAAATTACATTATTTTATATCCTCGTTTCTGAAATCTTCCACTATCGGGTCATTAATTGAGTGGAAGTTGACGTTTGACGGTGGATAATTAGCCAAATTTTATTGTTATTATTATTATTATTATTATTATTGAACAAATGTGGAGAACTAGCCAGTAGAGATTACACCGTGTTACGTGCGTGGCGTATGACATACGATGTTTTGAGCTGTCCGACAAGAGCGAGGAGGCAAGGGGGACGCAAAAGAGACACCGAACAACAGACCTTCATTCGCACGCTTATTTTCGTTCGTGGCATTTATTATAAGTGGCGCCAAAGTGCCAGAAGAGTGTTCAACTCTACCACATCGCCAATTCAAGGACAAGTTTCACGAGAGATTCCCGAAACGATAATACCGCGGATACACCGAGACTTTTAGGGCCTTGGACTGGGTGGTCAATAACTTCGCGGTAAACTGAAATACTCTGCAGCTACCGATAAGATTTCTAACCATCGAGCATCAAATTCGTTGAAAAAAAAGCATCGCTACAGTAGAACCTCACCTTTTCGTGAAAATTGAGCCCCCCCACTCTATGTACCGAGTACCAGACAGTCGGTGCGCAGAAGGATGCGCGAAGGGATGCGCGCGCAGGTTTTTGTGTCACTGGAGTCGAAGCGAAGTCGGTGATGCCCGGTGGTGGGGGTAAAGGAAGTCGAATAGGTGAAGTTTGCAAAAAACTATCGAATGAGAATTTCTGCAGAATAAGTTGATCGATATTGTGGGATATGAACCTTCGACAGACAAATCTGGGCTGATTGAACATCTTCTAGTGTCCCCATCACCGACAATAAGATGTAAAAAATGAAAATATTTTAAACATCTTCAAAAACCAACGTCATTTCATATCTTGTACGTTTTATACTATACAGGGTGAATTCCTATAAGGATGGAACAGTCTGAAGTTGGCTAGGATCGAAAAACGAGCTTTTAGACAGTTCTGAATCATCGTGCCAATATAATTAAGAGACGAAAGTGGGATGTCGGAAAAAATGATTGACGGTCTCACTTATTATCGCGATTGAAACTTTTCTGCCGCAACCTATTCGTATTCTGTCATCATATTATTATCGTGTAAAAGCTTTTATTACGTTATCGTTATCCCCTTATTTATCTGCTTCATTATTCCTCGCTGCATTCCGAATCAACAGCGTCGATGACTGTTTGACTACACTCGAATACAAACATGAAGTGATTTTTGTTGCACTCGTTCCGCGTGTACGTTATTATCAATTGTTTACGCGCCTCTCGTTCGATAAAACTAGCCGCGATCTCGCGAACAATAATTAAAAAAAGAAAGAAAAAACGTCAACTCTACTCGTCATACGCGACACGGTGTAGATATAAATAATTAACAAACAGAAAGAAATGAAAAAAGAAGAACTGATTTAAAATAATTCTCTTTAACGGCACGTTAATTGGATAATTAACCTCATGAACCGATTATATCTTCAGGGTTATGTCATGTATGTAATAGATTTCACCGTCTCGTTAAACCCAGCTCGGTGATTCTTCTCGCAAAAAATTTTGAATAACATCAATTTCGATTTTTAAGGTAACGAGTGAAAGAAGATTGCAATAAAGTTGATCTCAGATAAATTTCTATCTCATTTAAAGCAGAAAAAAAATGTGTTCTTTGTTCTAATAATCTATCCGCGTGGTTTTACTTGTTTTGGGTAAAAAAAAAGGAATGACAAATTAAAAAATCGATAGAAGGCGTAATCGCGTGTGCTGGATTACAGTTCAGTCGTTGATATACGAGGGTCAAACGGCGTCTTTTACACTCCTCGAAGCACACAAACGAACATATATTATTCAAGCATTTGCAGATCACTGTACGAAAATATATGCGGCTAATAAAGTATATAAATAAATTATTTCATGTGTTATGTTATACATAGGCACGTACGATTCTATATATCTCTCGCTTACGAATATTAATCACGCACAGCCTGTACCCCATTCCATAAATATATCACACAAATTATATAATATATAGCATATACGCATATACCTGTACGATATTCATTCGATCTATGTATAAATTAGACGATTTATGAGCCTTTTTTTGCCAGCCTTTACGTATATATCGAAAAGATAAACGAGTGTGAATACAAAAACTGGGTCACTTAAAATGGAAGTAAAAAAATAATAACAATAATGTTAGTACATCGAGAAAAGAAGAAGAATAAAAGAATATATGGACGTATGTATGTTCAATTTAAACCGGAAGTCGATGAGAAAAAATATATATATTTGTTTTCGTTTTCTCAATGTTCGTTTGGAAAGATTTGAATAATTGTTCAGCGACTATTTCCATCAATCACCGGGCAATGAGTCATTATATCATCTTGTTTACGAATACATTGAATTATTTTATCATCGTTACTCCACTTACACGTTATACGTATATTTAAATTCTTCATAAAACTGTGCTCAGGATATAGGTGTGTGAGAGACCTTCTATCGTTCGTGTGCATGTAGTATATACGAATATATTATAATTATTCGTGAGAAAATACTATTGAATTGTACACAGAACGCTTCACTGCACATAGATATATTTAAACACATAATGTACACGCAATGGGCGAGTTTGTTGTTCCTCTCGATAGCGTGTGCATATAATAGTATAACCTATATATTCATGACAGAACATCGTCTTCTGAATAAATCAAGACTGAGCAACATCTGCGTAGAAATTTACTTTCAATTTGGGAAGAACTACCTTAGGGCCCTTCTAGGACCCTCCCAGAAACGTCACGCTTGCCTTGAATCGGAAAAAATAACGTTACGTTTCCTAATTGGGCCCTAGATAGTTTTCCCCATTAGTAAGTCAATTTCTATCCGAGTATAGGGATTTTTTGTATAACAAGGATTTTCAAAGATATTGAATCCATTATTGTGAATAGGTCATTTTTTTGTTGTTTTTTACACGCTTTTTGTGATTCTTTGTACCCCCCCCCCCCTTGAATATTGATATTATATATTTCTCCTTGTTCAAGTGTTTCGGCTTCGAATAGTTATAATGGCACCCTAAATCGCAAAAAATTCTTCTTTCTTCGTTTCTGGGCCCTCTTATAGTTTTCCCCAATTGAAAGTCAATTTCTACAAGGTCATAGGGATCTTTTTTCGACATTCAAACGCTTTTTGCGATTCTTCGTACCCTCTCGAATAACAATAATACATTTCTTGAGGTCACACGGTATGGCTTCGCATATAGTTATATAAATGGCGTAGTTTTGGTTTTCGCACGTGGTCGCACTTAGCCAGTGCTACGACGATGTACCGACTCACGTATATCTACATTGTGCATTGTGGACGCATACCTATGAGTATAAGTTTGAAGTGAGACGCGCAGTAAAATCGGCACGTGTAACAAATATATGTTATAACGTTACAGCATACGTCTATGCGTCCAAGTATCTGTACGCGTAAAAAGAGTCTATGAAGAGAGCAGTATGTATGCACATACTTGTTGATCAGTCGTCAGACGTTGCCGTTTACCAGGAGACACGTGTCAATTTCTAAATCGTATTCGGAACAGAATACTTTGGGGCTTGCAATCTGCTTTACAGATACTTGACGAACGCCAGAAGGCAAAAATGAATTACAATGAAAAATAATGAAGAGAATAATAATAAAAAAGAAGAAATTTTTTTATTGAAATTATACACTCTTGTTTTCGTATTCAAAATTCCATAATGTTTATTAATAACTCGAAATTTTATTTTTACATCATAAGAGACGAAACGAGAACAGTAAAATAAATCATTTTTTATTATCACAGTTAATATGCGATTAACCAGACGCTCGAGATTATCTACTTATGTATATGGGCATAAAACTTCATTCTCGCATTGACCAACATGTCTCGATAATTTATACACATCGGTATATTCTTATAGAGATAAATTTAGTTGCAACTATGATATATTTTTTTTTTTTGCTTTTCTTTTTTATGGTCAACAGATATTGAAACAACACAAGCATCTGAAAGCTCACTGAAGAAGTAGAAAAACTTTTTTATAACACCTGCGTGGAAAGCTTGATTTTCGATGCCTGTGTCTGGTTTGGAAAGGGCCCCTTTTCAGATGAGTGAAAAAACGTAATATCTCTTCACTATCGCGCAGGCGCAATCGTGCATTATCGTCATTATTTCACTAACAGGCATGCGCACATCGTGCATTATCGTCAATATTTCACTAACAGGCATGCGCACTTGAAGCAATCTACATTTCTTCACTATCACGCACGCGCACTTTGAAATAAGTCAGTCGTTCAGTAGCGCCATCGGTCGGTGGCGACGTCCAAGCGTCCGCGAAGTGGCGCCCCCAGGCGGCAGCGATGTGTCAACTTAGATTATCGCCTAACTTCAGGTTGGTTATGGTCGGCCATTTGCTCAGCTGTCAGATATTATTCGTCTGCATCTCAAATCAAGCTTTCCCGCAGGAGTTATAAAAAATATGGTGTGCGATAAGTGCGGATAGGCGACATCTGCCTCGTGTGGAGTTTGAATCACTCGCTCGGCTCGCACAGCATTCACACTCGTCTCGTGTCATCCCGCACTCGCCTGCGGCTCGTGAGTGAACGACACTAGACTCGTATGAATGCTGGCTGCTCGCCTTCGCTCGTGTTGCAAACTTCACACTCATCGGATATCGCCTTCTTTCCGCACTTATCACACAATATACTATTTTTTTCAAATGGGGGAACCTAGTGACTTTATTTTCTTACCGCATAAATTCTGTACAGTAGAAAATTTCCTGTTTCAAGGCAACTTATTCCAAGTTTTGTGTTCATTTTCTGTAAAATTTGGGAAAACACATTTCACGCTACTTTTACACATAAATTTGTTATTATTTCTCATTTTTTTGATTGATTTAGTGTGAAAATAAACACAGGAAACAAACTGGGTTGGATTTTCTGAAAAATACAATTGTTTTCACAGACGATCGGATGATCGATACAATCGGAAACATATATTGACGAATAAAACGTAGCTACTTGATACTTTTTCACGCAGTTTAGGGAATGTTGTGAGTGATTACGGGCACCTTTAGTGATCAGCTGTATTTAGTTATTTTTTTTTTCTAACATTTGAAGCTTTGTGGTGTGAAAAGATGAATACATACTATATATAATAATAATAGTGAGACAAAAATATCCGTGCTGGCGGCGTCTTTTTAGGTGTTAAAAAAAACTATATCTAAACTCTAAAAAAGTTATCCATGTGAAAATACGGCGGGCAGGACAGGACACCCCGGTGAATTTACGGAGACGGGTTCGTTGACCCTAAAGATGTGGCTTGCGCCGGGGAGCAACAGGCGTTCGTGTTATATACTGTATATAAATATAATACCCGACGTATTTATATGAGAAATAAACAAGTTGGGTGAAACCTGGGTGTACTGCATGATATACACGTTAATTCAAAATTCTCGGGCAATTTCCCCTTCTTTCAAACTTTTGTTTCCTTTCAATCTTTGAATCGAGACACTGACATCCGCTGTCCCTATGTCACCGAGACACTGACATCCACGTCCCTATGTCAAAAGCTGCAAGCTTTTGACACTCAATAATTGCTGTACACTAGTTTTTGACCCCACCGCATGGCGTCAAAGTGACTATTAATGAATAAACAGTTAATTTCTGCGCATGCCACATAAATATCTATTTTTTCTTTTCCAAACGTGTTTGATATTTTTTTATCCTACTTTTTTTCCAGAATTTTCTTTTTATACGTTAGAAATCGCCACGTTTTATTCCACAGGCTTTATATTATCGAGGCTGAAGGACAAACGTAAGACATTCCATTGAAAGTTTAATATTAAAAAAGAATCTAGTTCAAACATTTGAGGCGAGGGGTAGAGGGGGGCGTAGTAGGGTAGGTGTATTATTTTATACTCGTGCAGAAATAAAGTTTCGGCAGTTGGCCAATACTAGAATTGAAAAATATGTACACATCCATCTCATCATTATCATTATTTAACAGTTGTTCGGTGAAAGCCGATCGCATATGTTGTAAATACTCAAGTGTTACCGAAATTAGAGGGAAAAAAAAAAGAAGCTATCAGCTTCAAAAGCGTCGAGAGAAAAAATAACAGCTGAACTGAATGTAGTTCGTAGGTATACTATACTATATATTTTAGTACAATTGTTAGGTAATGATAATTAACAAGCGTTGACGATGCTAGGAGGAATTTCACAGTATTGTCACGAATAATAAAAATTAGAAAGGAAATGTTTCAGAAGATGAATTATTCGATCTTTCAAATAATCTTCTGAGCAATGTTCTCCGCGTGCCTCCTTCGCAAAGTTTGTGAGCATTTAGTGAGCGATGGATGCTCTAACCTCTCGTTTACTCTTTTTTTTCTGTTCTTTCCAACATTTGAGTGCGATTCAATGACCGTAACTCGAACTGTTCTACCTAATACAGTGGCAATGATGAACTGTGTGTAATTATACACATGTGCACGGTACATACAAGCCGGGTGTATAACATAATACGTATGTTTTTCGCCGGAAGTTAAAGATACGTGATACAATATCGTTTATTTATCTAGAATCCAGTTCGTTCTAAATGATAATCAAATTATCAAAAGGAAGTGTAGCAATAACAGTATAACAATTATCTAGAATTTGATATCCTTTACCTACCACCTACCAACTCCACCTATATACATGCTCGACGTTCTACGCTGCGAGTTATACCAACAGCCAACAACAACAACAATGCAATCGATGGTATCACGTCCGTCATTTCCGTAGGGCAGGATACGACACACTCGCACTCACACTCAGGTATCAATTATATTTTCACGGCACAGTGGCGCTTTATACCGCCGAGTACAAAATTGCGGTATAAAGTCTTTATACCGCAACTTTGATGCGCAGTTCGAAGCGCGCAGTCCAAAGTTGCGGCATAAAGTCATCATACCGCAGTTTCTATACGCAGTTCGTGCGGATCTCAACCGGCGTCAAAGTGACGTTCGATGCCTTTTCCGAAAAAATATTGTATGGGGCGTACGCGTAAAGTGACTGTTCAGCAAGGATCACGAAAAACGTAAACTTGCCTAATAAAGAGTCACTTTACGTGCATGCCACATAAGCAGCTAGTATATTGTCCCCACGCCCTACAAGGAAGAATTAGAGGATGATCTTCGCTTCAATGAGACATTCTTCAGAGTCGTTCTTCTACTTTGAAGCCACGGAAGAAAACTGTAATGTGATTTTCACCGAGTCATTTGATAGACGTAGTACCTGATGCCGCATCTCACAATCAGCTACACGTTACATACGTATCATAGCAGTGATGGTCTAGACTGTAGAGTTCGTTGTGAAAGATGCGGACAGTGTTTTTGTTCGCTGCATACCATGGTGCAGGTCATAGAACGATAAGGCATCTAATAGACATACCCCCCCAATACAACGATAGCGTGATCGTGTAGTTTTGAACGTATACGGAAGCTATCCAGACCACAAAACAAAACCACTGATCCACGTTTGCCCTAGATGTATGCTCAGAGATTATAATGTTCCGATAAAGCTAAAAGCCAGGTAGTTTAGTAGACTGTATATAGTCGCATTTTTCACATGCTTTTATATGGCATATATGGGTATGCGTATTGTGTCTATAAGATCTATTCTGTGTACCCACAGAGACATATATATTGTACAGAGAGTCGAGAGCTTGAAAAACAGGACTGAAATCTACATCCAGACGATCTTTAATCCGGCTTAAATATTATCTCTTCGTTATATAGCGTAGGTAGTACATGTTTCATTGCGTATAGATAACTGGTTAGTCTATAGAGCAAGTATAACCGTATTAACCAACAAGTCTATCAGATATACACACTCGTTAAATTCATAATGATAATCAGAAAAGCCGTCATTATTATTCATCGATATGAATCGACTTTGATGAATCATATTGTTTCGGTCCTTCGATAACAGGAAATAAATCCGTTCAACCTCGAAACGTACGGTGGAGAGAACGTTTTGAAATCCATCTGGACTCGGTGGGGATCAGATTTCAAATTGCTTCCAAAAACGCTTTATGGAACATGGTGACCACTGGTCGGTCGGTACAAAGTCGAAGATGAAACCAATCCGGTCGTTATTCCCTGTGACTGCATGATCATGAAAAAATAGTATATTGTGTGTATTAAGCATGCAGCATGAACCGAAGACGATGCTCTCCTTTCTGCACTGACACTGGTAACTTTCCGCACTTGGTTCACAATCTGCTATTGCATTACCGTCGACTATGTTTGAAGCATGTTTTCGAATGACAATTGACTCGTTTTATTGGTTGCATGAGTAATTTTTCCAACCAGTGAAACATCTGTGCTTCAAAGTGTTTAGAAAACATGGCGCGTAGAAATGGAAACATGTGAGTTTATTTATCGAAATTTTGCTCGAATGAGAAGAGAAAGAAAACATGTGAATGCGTTCGAATGTTGAGAAGTAAATCTTTCGTGACGTTTTAGTGTTTTGGGTGACGTCAAGTACCTAGGAAGCACGGCGCCAAGTCGAAGCAGAGACTAGCCAACCTGGCTGAAATTCTATCATTGGTAAACACCGCGTCGTTTTACACATACCAACACACCTGTGGATCTAGCCGCCTCGCGTTGCATTATTCCAGGCACGTTCAACTGTTTTCGAATCTCTAATCACCGTTTCATGTCTCATGATTCGATGTTCCGTCTTCCGTGTATTCAATGTTCTATCTCTATCCCGTTTCCGCTTTGGCTCTAGCCACTGTACCCGATTGTCTTCGGCGTCACATGCCTTCAACGCCTCGATACTGTTGATATTTTTCAGGTTATAAGACAATAACATTTCTAGGCATTATTCAATTGATCGCTTCTTAGTATTGATATCGAATCACCGTTTCTATTGACTAATGAACGAGGTTCCGGAATTGAAACTCGTCTGGAGCACATCGGAGAACGAAGAGGAGTCAATGAATTATTCAATGATTGACGTTAATCGAGGATGACAGCTAATAAACAACGGGGAATCGAGGGTGCGTGGCTGGTCTTTGGGGCTGGCTTCGTCTCGGCACCTTATGCCAACGAAACGTGAAATTCGTAAATTTATGGATCGCTATTCGACTGCTGGAGGTTCACGCACGCGCTGACTCGAGCGGCCTCGGCCTCGGGCGAGCAGGAAGTCTATTTATAGGATGACAAATTCGAAATACAGAATGAGAAGTCCACCCAAAAGCTTCTCGTGGTTGAGGATCACTCTCAATCATGGCTTGTGCACTTCGTGATCATGTGATTTTCATTAAGGGGACCAGTAACTGGGGAAACTGAGGAAAAAAAAATCCTGTGATAAGTTATGGTCAGTTATTGAAATTTAGCGACAATCTAGTCACTCTTTTGCTGATAACTTGGTCCAAAAATTTTGTTTCTTAATTTCCCTCATTCACACCATGAAGGATTGCTCTCCGAAGAAAATGAGACGTCGAGAGACCGTCAACCGAGTGCCTGAAACCTAACGACAAGTGATTTTTGAAAAAGTCTACTTTTCGATGATTTTTGCGTTATGGAGAATTTTTTGAATCACGCTGTACTGGTCACCTTGAAAACTTGATACTTGCTGTCGAATATCGAAACTGCAGAGTGGAAACCGGGTCACGCGCTCGGAATTGGGCGAGCAACAGTTCTATTCGTCGTTTGATCGTCTCACCGTGTTTAACTCTTTGATCACGTATCGCAGTGGTGTAGGAACTCAAGGGTTAGCCCAAGCGCAATACCAGGAGGTCGAGGCGATCTCGATTTCGGTACAGTTTCATCGTTATTAACGATTCACTACGTGACCGGCATCGCACAATAGGAAACATTAGCCACGCTCCGAACAAGGACGCGTAAGGGCTTAGAGTCTCGACTTTTTTTCTCTAAACACAAGATTTTCGTGTCCAACTTTTATTACTTTTCAACTCCAAGGAAGTTTGGGAACCTTGAAGAAATTTTAGAACGAAATTCGTCGGTGTTAACGTGAATTTATATGCAAATCGGAATACCGATCGTATAGTCGTGTGCTGTGCGCGGTCGATTATCGCTTCCTTGGTTAGTCTGGTATTCAGAAGAATGATAATAGCGGCGTACGCTTCTCTATTTGTCTATTTACCAGCGATCGCCTGAGTTCTATATTCGTTGAACTCCCTTGAACCGGTGTTTTGAATGGTCGCGGTTACTTTACTTGTACTTTCAACGCTCGCTTCGCTAGCTCACTCCATTTGCTTGACCTTCTTCCTCGCTCGCTTCGCTCCCTCAACCTCGGTCCTATTTTTAAGAGGGTGGGATTCACTCGAATTTTAGGTCCTCATAGGTCCAAAGACTTCCAAAAATTCCTAAAAACAATTCAAAGACTTCCGAGCTCATAACTGATCAGCCCTGATTCCAATTATACCTCAATTTACTGTTATATCTGATTCTTTGATTCTTCTCTGAAGAATTTTTATAATATACCTTATCGATCATAATATGAAAGAGTAAAGAGGACAAAAAAAAAACAGAAAACGTGTGAAAAAACAACGTTGAAAAGAAAACTTGGTAACATCGATGAAATAATAAGAAAAATATTGTATCAACGCCACGTGCCGTATGGTCGGGTCCATTGCACCCAGGGTTGGTTATAAATAAGATACACAATATTTCTGCACGCCAATATCTCTCTTATAATTTTTTTTTTTTGTTTTACTCTTTTCATTCTCTCTCTCTCTCTCTTTCGCTCAACAGCGTTGCATAACGGGCAAAAATGACAGCCTTTGTGCGATATGAGTAGCATACCTATGTGCTCGAACGTGTGTGTATATTATACCGGTATGTATATTTGTATAATCTTTTGGTAAGAAAAGAAAATGAAATGGAAGAGAAGAGAGGAGAAAAAGGAGAAAAAACGACGAGGGGGAGACACATGTTCACTTGTGTAAGCGCACTTGTCAGTTTAGTTGTTTGCTTACTATGACTCAATCTCCTCTTGACTCCATCTTCTCAGATATTTGCATGAATCTATTTAAAGAGTTACTTATGTTTTTTCAAAGAGAAGGTGAAACTCTTAAAAACTTAGCTACTAAAAACTTTGATATCTAGTGCTGATGGTTCGATGTTCATGTTCAAATGTAAACATATGTGTTAATAATTGTTGATTGAACTGTTCGAAGAATCAAGGATCTTTTCGTGATACTTTTCATTGGTATGCTGCTCAAATTTTATGACACCAATCGATGGTGCTTTTTCTTCTCGACAATTAATTTTTGGGTATCAACATTTAGTTATCTTCTATGCCAAGTGCGGGAATTTGTTTCTAAATTAAGTGACAAGCTGTTGATTGACAAAAGAGACAAGGTATGGTAAACGAAATTTAAACTAGTTTCGCTATCGCTATAAATACGTGGAAAAAAAAATGTATTTTGATAATGTGGCGAAATAATTTAAGACAATCATTCGCAAAGTGGGAAACATGTCGAGTGAAAATTGAGCACTGGTTGATTCTGACCCTGGATTAACTGGTCCGGCAGCTACTTCGTCTAAGTATAGAAATTCATATATTGCCCAAAAAAATCGTACGTTTTTATTTTCAATTTTCCGCTCCGCTGTGGGAGAGGGGCGTTCACAAAGTCGTCTTGAGAATGAATCGTCGAGTTTTTATAATGAATGTATCAACTTTTTGAAGTCACTTTCAGTACGTGTGTGGTCGATTTTTGGCCCACGATGTCCTGAGGAGAAATCAACAGACTTTGATGATATTCGTATCGATTTTTCCACATTAAAAACTATATGAATTTTCGGGTTGATCGATGCACTAGTTTAGATTATCAGAAATCGTCACATTGATTATGATAAAAACCCTTCACCAATTTTAAAAACATGACCTTATAGTTTCTCTCAAATGTTTTTACACATTTCCTTTCATAATCGTTCATTTCCATACCGCGATGGTTTTCGTTGTAATAGATAAGATAATATTTGTATTACCTCGAAACAAATTTCAGCAGTAAGTTTGAGGGCCCATCAAGGCTAGCCAAATCAACCTCTTACTTTCGTTATACGATCAAATACACGATATTGATCGATTTCATTATCCCAAAGCGTAACGTTGTATATGTATACCTCGGTGAGTAACAAAAAAAAGTAATACAAATATTCAGTTCCTTTTTTCGCCTTACTCACTTTTTATCCCGGATTTAAAAATGTCAAATCCAAGTCGATAAAAAAATCACGTGACTCTTGTGCAGAGACGCTACAATGGACACTCCGTTATGCTGCTCTGTGTTTCTATATTTGATCTACACACACGTTCGTTGTACGTAATGTACTAATATTAATGTGTGTGTGTGGAATAGACCGTGTTTGTAAGTACCTGTGGATATCGTACATGTAGTAAGCGTTTATGTATGAAGCAAACCATATAGTGTCTAGTTGTAATGTACATACGACTTATGTATGTATGTACATATGGTAGAGATCACGCGGTGGCCATGTGGTCGATGCATGATGGGAGCGTCTATCCATATGTGAATTACATACGCGGGCTTTTGACTGTGGCAGAGAAAATAAGGCTGCGAGTATATCCTCGGTAATACCTATCGGAGGGAAGTTAAGACTGAGTAAAACTTTTGATTTTTATTGCAATCAAAGTTCATAATTCTATATACACAATGCGCGCTTCGTGTTCTTTGAACAAAAATAACTTATTAAGTTATGTATATATTGTTTTTCTTTGGTTTTCTACAAAAACACCTTACGTAAGCCTTGAAATTTTTCACTCGGTGACCTACTGATGTTTTTATTTCATTCCTCCATGTAGAAATCGAATAAAGTTAAGCTTAAGCCAAAAAGGAAAAACTGATGTATGATCGAAAACAAGCGCGTTTCGGCTGACTATGTGCCAACCTTTGAACTTTCCATTATTTATTTTGTTTCCAGCTATTTTGAATTTTGCAAATATGACCACAGATTCTTGATCAGCCGTTCAAAAAACCTTCGAGTACCAATTTGCAAAAGGCTTGGAATGTTTTCGGTGTTTTTCCCAGCAAATATGACCACAGATTCTTGATCAGCCGTTCAAAAAACCTTCGAGTACCAATTTGCACAAGGCTT
>JAFFZH010016186.1:8157-25595 GCA_018420115.1 Euura saliciscinereae | reverse complement strand
AAAAAAAAAAAAAAAAAAAAAAAAAAAAAAAAAAAAAAATTTTTGTTGGGAGGTGGACAATTTTTTTTTTTTTTTTTTTTTTTTTTTTTTCCAGCTCACTTAGATACTTGTGTTGTATTTCATGGGTGGCATACCAATCTTGTTTCACCAGACACACGTTCGTGCAGCGTTCATTGAATTGGGTTAGCCACGTGAATAGAGTGACTCGTCGATTTTACGCAGGTACGTTCAACAGACTCTCCACAGTTATCTGACTGTAGAATGATTTATGGTGCAGGTATCAGATATCCAGGGAAGAATCTCATCGATCACCAAAGAACTGTGATCTTTGAACGAAGGGTTTTGGGATTTTGTGGAAATGTGTGATGTACTAGATACTAATTTTCTGGTTCGTCAAACATTCTCACAAGAAAGAGTTCCGAGGCTGAAGCCTGTCTGTGTTTGTTTTGTGCACCGTCACTCACTCGACACCCTCTTTAAAAGGCTTTGTGAAATCTGTCTCAACATTGAGTCAAGAATATAAAGATTAGATCCGAAGATGTGAGGCTCAAAGACGATCAGTAAAACGGTTCAGAAAACTTGATATAATCGTTCTAAATAACGGGGCTGCGATGTCAACGAACTTTTGCGATTGTTAAATCGGATTAAACCAAAAAAAAGTCGCCCAACGTGGGGCTCGAACCCACGACCCTGAGATTAAGAGTCTCATGCTCTACCGACTGAGCTAGCCGGGCGTATGGGCTGGTCAGAACCCAACGAATTCTTGGCTATGTCCACTTTGCAATTGTTCGGAATTTATTCAAAAATTTCATTTCTCATATTTACAAGTTCGCGAACGCAATTGATGATAAGATTACCCAGTTGGGAATTAGCTGATCAATAATCCCAAGTTCTTTTGTTGGGCCTCCCTAAAAAAAATGCAAAATTAGGAGAATGGTGGCCAAAAAACGAATGTTATAAATCAGTTTCTTCGTTTTTTAGCCACAATTTCCCTAATTTTGGTCCCATTTTCATCCTACCAAGGTTATGTGATTTTCATGAAGCAATATAAGGTTCCATGAGACCCATTAAATCGCTGAGGTTCCATAAGTCCGTGGAGTCTGTGCAGTTTTTTCGAATTCCGTTGAAATCTTTTGATGGCTCCGGAATCTCACAAGTCTGCAAAGTCTCAAAGTTCACGAAGTCTTTCAGAGTCCCTTGAAGCGTTTGAATGTCTCGAAGTCTGGTGGATCTACGTCATTGTTCCAAAACCACAAGAACGAGAGGTTTTTGGTTATTCTTTTCGAATTTGGCGACTCAGAAAAGGCACGGTAGTTGTATTGGGAAATGTCCAACTTAGCAATTTCGGTCGCGTATATCGTTGAACAAAAAAAGTAGGTGGGACATAATACCGTGCGTTGAGGGTCAGAATCAGTACCTCTTTAACATCCTCTTAGTAAATTCGAAAGATGGAGACATGTTAATGAGAATTAGACATGTAAATAATCTTATTATACCTGTCGACGCCCACCTCCTGAAATCCTTCCGTCCTAACCTTCTCGGTTCTAAGAATTTATTCATCACTTTGTAGAAGGTGAATAATTGACATGCTAAATAATCACGCTGTTTATGCAGCCGCATTATTAAACACTTCTCAAATGGTATAACAGAAAGTGGTGAATCACGCTTCCTGCGATTGCCTTCCATAACGCTTATCGTACCTTGTGTTTTACTTCTTTTTTTTTTATTTATCTTCTATTTTCGTCACAGTCACTTAAGCATATGCACAGTCGAGAATTCCCTCAGGGCTATTCACCGGCATCGCTTTGATTTCAATCGAGTGGAAACGGAATATTTGAGACGTGAAGAGCTGTTCCCAAGAGATTCCACATTTCTCTTGATACTTTTTATTTTCTCTGATTTTTCATCATCTTTTTATCTTCAAAAAAACTATTTCTGCATCTCCGAAAGTTCTCTGGGTTTACCAGTGGAATTTTCGACAGGCAGCAGTTTCTTTGACGATCAGTGGGGGGGCTCCGAGAATCGAAATCGGTTGCGATGAACCGGCCCAGGTATATTTGCGACTCACTTGTTTGGCCCGTCGCCAGAGCCGCCCGAGAGGCTCTTCGTGTTGTGCTCACGAGTCAGAAATTTCATGGTGCAGAGCGGAAGGGTCGACACTCCGTAGATCACTGGACTTTCTGGGTTAATCACCCTGCATCTTACGGACAAAAGATTCAAATTTAGACAGTGCCGAAGAACACGGAACGAGAGGATCGCTTGCTGCTATGTCTCAACAATTCAAATTTCCTCAAAAATCTTCCGTGGAATCAGAATCAAGACTAGTCTGCGAGTATTTCGTTTCAGACGTTCTGCGACAGAATTGGAACCAGATTGAGATGAAGTTCGGGTAATCGTTCCCCTCGAATCCCATCAGATTCGCAATTGTTCAGAAATACTTCCGAATTCAGAAAGCAATTGTCAGAGGATTGGTATGTTGGCAATAATTCCTGCCGAGTCTTAAGCACCGGTTGGTGTCCAGATGCAAACATCATTTTCTGTTTTCTCTCTTTAGAGGCATCTCAAGGCGAGATCGGGTTGGACTTGGGCCAGGCGTTTCTTCCCTATGTGTCAAGTTCTCAATATTAGACACGCTCCTGGCTCGCGATGCGAATCAACTAACGAATTACTCTGTTTTAATCCGGAAGAATCGTTCCAACAGTTTTTCCACAAAAGTTATGACCTGAAATATAAACAAACTTCGTTAATAAAGGTGACAGTAATTGTGAGAATTGATCCAACAAAAGCAGAGAACCGGAAATACTAATCGGATAAAATCTTTCGTGATATATATAAGTCTAAGGCTCAAAAGTTTGGCGCCAGGTTTCACAGAAAATATTGTACAGAAGAGAAAAAAAAAATATTGCTGTATCATGAGAACTCTGAGATAAGAATAATAAAAATCGGGTAAACAAGAGAATATCTACCTCCGATTAGATAAATTTGAATATTATATGTATAATGTGACCCGTAACGTATAGCCCAATGTTTGGTGTCAAGGATAAAGGCAATTACGCTCTTCACGAAAGTATTATAGTCGTCTGTACAAGTCGCCTTATCGGTCGTGAGCTTATGATCCCCTGCAGACAGAACAGAGATTCAGTTCAATACGAGAAACGATAAACTTAGGATCATCCGGCAAGTCTATCTCATCTCTCATATCCAATATAAAGAAAATGTATGCTGCAGAATACTATATTCGAACTCGAACAGAACAAACGAATCTAGATGATGTTGCAGAGAATCGACGGCTGATCAAGATTATTTATATTTTTTGCTTTCGAAATTTTGGTATTGGGAAACTGAGCTGGTCAATATGACATCTGTTGAACGAATTTTAACTACTGTGGGTAGGTCCTCTTCGACACACTAGCTGTCTATGTATATATGTATTGGAATTGACGTGTTGGAGTAGTTTGAATTTCGCCACCAGGTGAAACCACGCCCCCACTCAGGTTCCTAAGAGGCTGTGAGAATCTGACGCGCTACTTTTTGTCACTAGAGGCGCCACCGAGGTAGCGACTCCCTTAGCGTCCTTTCCTATGTAACATGGCACCTCAAGCGATGAAAAGTGGCGCGCCTGGGTCCTCCACGTCTGGTTAGGTGGCGCTGACGGTCAATGTACTCTACTTACCCACGAACTAGTGATGAGCATTGAAATCGATTGATATATCGGGATTATCGATATTACTGCTTCCAATGTATCGAAAAATATCGATGTCTAGATATCTTGCTAGTTCGAGTGATTGGAAATGTCCCTTATTCTGGCGTTCTTTGTGCATCATGTTTTGACGATCTTTTGTTTCCTTGCATATGGATTTGTGGTACATTTGGATCATTCGCAATACAGTTTTTCTTCCAAAATTTGTGGATTTTTATATTTGGATATTTATCATTCATCGTCATGGTCTTGCTGTACAAAGTGGCAAACTTCACGTTTACGTTTCCAAAATTTTCTCATTTCCGCAACCGTTATGGCTATGTGGACCCACTAACCCAGTGGTGCTCAATCAGCGTCACACTTTCGTGCGACGTATTTTCGTGACATTGGCTATCTGGACCCCTGTACTAAACCAGCGGTGCACTGTCACACTGAAAACGGGAGTATTTTACCAATACTACGTATTATTTTTGTGCAAGTACAAGGTGGAAAAGGTACTAAGGTCGTAGTAAGCGCGCATGGTGGCAGCTTTTGGAAGTGAGGTCTTACGAGACAAAATAGTTATTCATCCCATACTTCGCTATAGAATGACAAATACCGAATTAGGTTTATGACTAAGATGCATAAAAGTGACTCGACTAATTTTCCATCTAAAACTTGTCAAAACTGTCAAAAGTAGCGAACTGATGCGATAAATCGATAAAAGTCAGGCCTGGGATGCGCGATGCGTGGAACTACATACCGTGTATATCAGGTCCCCAAGGAAATAGCCGATAGCTTATAGTAGGCAGTAGGATGAAATGATCGAATGCGAGATATTTTTCGACTCAAATTGACCACATACTACGTCTTGTTAAGTGTCATACAACTGTACAAAGTGCGTGACTGTTTGAATGCGTACAATTTACCGATATTCTAACCTCAAATCGTCGCATCTTCGATCGGTAAGCGGACAGCTGTTCCACGGGCGATTGGGACATCGGCTGATTCTCAATGGCGGGACTTGACTTGTATATCGATACAGTAAATCAGACCGTGGCTTTTGAGAAGCAGCGAATGCCAAGTGTCTTTAATCACGTCTATATATTCTCTTGACGAGCATCGTTGGTGGTAAAGACATATCGGAGTGAAATACGAAATGAATAACCATTTATTTACTCTCTTAAGACTGTGTATCACTCGAAGGGTGAGTTCCTAAAGGTACCACGGATGGCACCAGAGTATTATTCCCACGAGCGAATGCCCTAACCCGCTGTGTCCACACATCAGACATCAAAGACGTGATTTATTTTGAAAAATTACGAAGAACACGATTTCAACATCGTTTCGATCCCTCGCTGTCCTAACATCGATTCGATGGTAATCCTCAAAGCAACTAGGCGATTGCATGAGACACAATTCTAACGTGGAAAGGATTGTTATCAATCAACGGTGTTTTCAGACTTTTTTGAATTGAGAAACGGATACCTTCTCAAATGAATGGCTAATATTAATCAACATGTTATTATGTAGTATTTAGTATTGTATCGCCTTATTGATGTACACAATACACATGCATTATAGTCCTGACCGTACAGAAAATAGATTGAGATTGAAAATGTCTATTTTCAAACTGTTTATCCACAGTGTGCCAAATTTGAAAATCTGCGTCGTTTCAACCTATCTATTATTTATATCAGTTCACTTTTACACGTCTTTCTTATTTTATTTTCGTTCACCTTTTATTATTTCTAGAAACTACACAAGTATGATTCTCTGATGAAATGCTATCCAATTATATCGCATAACATAACCTAGAAATAAGAATTGACTCCCCGTCGTTTACTCGACATTTGAAATCGCACCGAAAGATAATTATTATCATTATAGTTATTAGTTAATTACACGTGCGTATCGTCGAGTGAGAACAATAACAACTTTTCATATCTTCGCAGCTGGCTCATGATAGGTACAGTCGGAGAAGTTCAGTGTTTCACTAATGATGTAAACCTTGCGTTGTGTGCGATTTGGACGAAAGAAAGGAACGAAAAAAAAAAAAACAGGATGCTGTTGAAAACAGCCCGCATTTATTTCTCTCTACCTTCTTATCCTTCTCTCTATCGCTCTCTTTCTACTCGGTCTATCAGATATTTCTGCTGGTTGCGTCAAGGAATAATACTCGTACCGATTAGAAGCCTCTACAGCTGACACTCTGCAAGAGACGTGGGTGGAGCTCGTTCTACCTCGTCAGTATAATTTAGCTGTTATTTGAGACTAAACCCGGCTTGCGAAGCTTCTACTCGTAACGAATAATTATTGAATTGTTTAACTCGGTCGTTGAAACATAAGAGATTTCCCTCATCGCATCAGAGCCGGGGGGGAAATCAACGATATTCCTGAATCGTAATTTCCTGCCAACCCATGCGCTACGTTATTGTATACAGTTACCGAAAGCGAACTGGTTTCAGCGCCAAATCGCCGACTGGTGGCCGTATTTTTTACACAGCGGCAGGAGCGGACGGCCTATCAAACGCTTGGCGGGAAAGGATGAACCAATAGCTTTGAAACACTCTTGACGCTAGGGACGTCAATAGGTGGCGCCACTGTGCACGCGGTCGATTTTCATAACCTAAAATTTTCATCTATCGTACATTTTTGTGATTGTCTCACCGCATTTAAAAATACATTGATACCTTATTTATTCATTACATCGCTTTATGTATGGAATTGAGATTATTTTTACTATCTGAAACAGTTTTTTTTTATTTTTGTATTCATCTAATTACAAAGATTACATAAAAATAGTGTAAAATATAACTATTTCAAGGAGTAGAAAAAAATTTTAATTCTTTTTTCTTTCTTTTATTAGTGATAAGTTATAAAAAATAATTTGACAGCTGTCGAATTAATCTTCTTCACCTAGATACAAGTTTCTAAAAAAAAAGGTACGATGTGGGGAACATATATTGCATCGAAACCTCGACAGCCCTGGCCCGGATAGCTCAGTCGGTAGAGCATCAGACTTTTAATCTGAGGGTCCAGGGTTCAAGTCCCTGTTCGGGCGGTTCTTTTTTTTTTTTTTTTCAATCTTGTGAATTAAGTTTTAAACAAATCGAAATTGAATGAATACCTAAATCGATAAAAATATCAGAAACAGCCAAATCTTTACACAATTTTCTTGATTATTGTTTCTCAAATTTCATCACAGCTGCGATTCAATTTTGTCGTAACATGACGATAATAAAAAAAAAAGTGCATATCATTGATATTCTTGTTTTCATTATTTTTAGCCATTCGTATATTCCATTTGATTTTGTTGTTTCAATTCAGCAGAAATATGTTAATTTTTGATTAACCGGTATCGAAGATTCGTATTCGGATGCGACATTCAATCATGATCAATTTTTTTTTTACATTTTAGTAGAAAGTTGTATATTTTCGTGTGTGATTTTAACGTCAGTGATTAATTAATTCGCAATGATCCAATCGTGTGAATTTAATATTTTCGTGGATTACCTCTCTTATATTTATGTCTGTAAAACGGTATTCGTCCGGTTATTACTTGCCAATCTGTAAAGTACAGAGTGGCTACCACAGCTGCTGCTGTCCATGTCATCAACGATTTTTTCCTGGAAAGAAGAAAAGTGGACTAAAATTAACGTTGGGGGGTGCGAATTGCCCTTCAGCATAAATTTAATATGAATTATATTCAATTTTATTTTGCGTATAAAAAGAAGAGATTTTTAATGTTATAGCAAATGCAATAATCATCAAAATTTATCATTCTGATGAAACAACGAAATTGTGTCGTAATTGAGTTCCGTTAAAAGTTTGTTGGGATTTTGTGAAAAATAACGAGCTATACGAGTGGCCTGAGTACAACACCGTTTCGCTGAGGGAACGATGCATAATACATCATTTTCAGCGTTAGTATAATTTGCCAAAAAGTTTGATGGAATGGGTTGCCTTTTCGCATCTCGGTTAAGTGATGTGTCAGAACCATCTTTTAGGACTCAACATTCATATTTATATCGTTGAACAATGGAGAAAACTTAGTGACTCAATAAATTATCAGAAATAAATGTCTTACTCAAGCCTCAATTCAGACACGACTATATCAAGAATTTTCTCCAAACTTTCAGAAATACTAAATTGAGTTCGAAAACTTTTTTTTCGCTCATTATCATCTTCGAATAAAACATGTAATTTGCATCAACGATAAAATTAAGAAATCGTGAGAACCGGCAGACTCACCAAACGAGAACTGTTTCTGGGATCGTTGGTCTCTTTACCAATGAGCAGGTTAATTTTTTCAGTTGAGGGTAACATTTTGCTGGACTGCAATTTCTCATCACGAATAGCTAATTAATCATTCTTAAATTCTTTACTGTTGTATTTGTTGCTGTTTCGAAAGTCTGAAGGGTTAGGATTGTATCCGAAATCTCGACTGCCGACAGGTCTGTCAAGGATGTATAAAATTTGCATGACCTACTCTGTCTCAAAATGATCTGTGGGTAATGTAAAGTGTAAAGTAAAGTCGACCAACCGTCTATGTATATTAGCATTCGTAAATTCATTTTTCAAGTACGTGTACACAGGTATCCTTGAACCGATCACGCACACCGATCATAATGGAATAGGAATGTGAAAATTAGTGACTTTTTGTTTGTTTGTTTGTTCGATAAAACGTTGAATTTATTACCCACCTGTTGAACGTGTTATTTAAAACTGAATTTGCATGTTTATATAAACTTCGTTGAGTTATCAGAGACCTAGAATGGATTGATAACAAAACCGAAAATAAAAAACCGATCGATAACGACTAATCACGGTTAGTCGAAGAACAACAGTGTGGAAAACGACGTCCGATGGCGCCATTGAGAGTCGACTTATCGTGTATACGCATGCGCGAAGTAAAACCCTACGGAAATTATACCATTCACGATGTGCGCATGCGCCAAATTAGATTAGAGCACTAGTGACTTGACTAGGAATTAGGATACTCAACGCATGGTACATGAGCATCTATGTAGAATTAAACTTTGAAGGCAGGTGTTACAGAAACGAAGAATAAACGATTGAATTTCTAATACATCGATTGAAAAATGACGCAACTGAACCAAACGAACCAAACTAATCCCCGAGTTATCGTTCTCTGCCCGATTGGCAGTAAATTATGTATTTTCAGACCTCAATACAGACCTAGAATGATTTTCATCTCGTTATTATGCACTCTGCGTTTATACTCTCAAAGGTTACACACGTTGGATCAGAGATGAACGAACGAATAACCAGAAGTAGGAGTAGGTATTATAATTTATTCGCAGGTAAGAACAGACTTTCGTCCGTATAACATCTCAGTCATCTTTCGATGCTCTCAAAGTCGGAAGGTGAATGAATTGAACAAATATCCCCTGACAAATTGGCAATAGCAAGACAGTTTTGGACAGTTTCAACAATTTTGTTTACAATTTTAAGAATATGAAAAAATAGTTAAAAAATATGGGAATTATTTTTTAAATATTGAATACGAATAAATTATTAATATACTGCATTCGTTTGATTTCAATCTTCGGGGGACCACGACGGTATAGTGGAGTTTGGAACAGCGAATAACAGCTAATTGCGAATACCCCGAAGCATCGACTGACACACAGACACAAATCGCGATCTGTTGCGTAACGGATAAACATAACAGCACAGCAGAAGGTGTTTCCGTGGCCGTGAAGAGGGGAATCGGAGAACGGATACTGCGAGACCTTGACAAAGACCTTCTATGACCAGCTGTGATCCTATGCCCCAGGGAAATATCGACCTTGGTTCCATCCCGCTCACGTTGGCAACCAAAGCTTTGATGGAGTCCTTTTCCTCCTTTTTTTTCGTTTTTAACTCTTTTGTTCTACCAACGCGAGCCGTTGGAATTACTGATTAACTTGGTACTATTCCATCGCTTCGATCATCTAAAATCACTAGTCAACTAGTATTTTTTTTCTTATTGCGCAAGTAATGCTCAACCCACCTCGAGATACACTCGCGGCTTCTTAATCAATGCAAGAGCCCCGAATTTGTACGGAATGTCAATCAGTCTGCAATATATACAGCTAATATCCACTTGGCATGACAAGCCACAGATCAGGAACTTCGTTTCTTGTACCATCACTATGTTTACTGTCTATTGCGTCTAAGTGAACTTTCCTGGTCAATGGACCTAGGAAAAATAGCTCTGAATCGATGATTTTGATCGAGTGATCACAAACGGTTGAAAAAAACGGAGATAAAAAATTATACTTCTGGTTCGAATGTTTGTTCATTCATTAACAATGTGGAAGTGTAACTTTTTACGTTATCTTCAAGGTGACGGGTAAACCTGTAAAGAGTTTGTACCTATCCGAATATTCGAAAACGATATTGAGTCACGGAGTCGACTCAAGTGGAATTGGATCATCAAAGATCATCGGTATTCGAACTGAGTGAAAGGTCAAACTTTTTGTCGGTTCGAATCGATCGATAACAAAAAAAAGATAGAAAACGTGGCAACAGCGTGTCGAAATAGAAATAGCGGAAAAAAACGGTCCGTCACGATATGTTAATTTGAATTTCAATCAACGGTGTCGCGAACGAAAGATGACAAAAAAGGTAACAATTATCACTGTTGTGATTAGTGGGAATTGATGCAGTGAATCGATCAAATGTCGCGTTGATTCCGAATTCTCAAGGCCAAGCAACAGCGCTGCGACACCAGCGGAAATGGAACGTAGCGAATATCCGGTCGGTAACAATCAGTTATCGACTGTCCAGATGCGGCAACGCCAGGGTCGACCGCAACTGCGAATTTGAGGTCACGCCGGGTTACATTGCCGCAAAGTATACATTCAATTCAGAATTCAAATCCAGAAGACCAACAATGAAGAGAAAAAAAATCACTTTTATGGAATCCCTCATCTATGGTCAGACTTTCATCCGTGTATGATCGATGGCCTGCACTTCAACGTCAGCATGATTCGCGGTACTGGATCAGCGCTGCATTCCGCACGTTTTTTTTTCTTCTTACTTTACATTTAAAACTCTCGTCTCATTCTCGGATCGCAATGATGCAGCAGCCTGGTTTAATTGGCGAACCCCGTCGACTTCTTCGTATCCATGACGTAATTCTAACAAAATACAGCAGACCAGTCGGTGCCACGGTGTTGAGCCAACGCGAGCTACCAACTAATGCCAATTTATTTCTTGCTCGTACGTAACGAGTTTTGAAAATTATTAATAGTTCTTTTCGTTTTGGTCATTTTTTTTATTACCGCAGGATAAAATAATCAACAGGCATAATTTATCACGTTCAGTTTTAATTATACGTGTAATTATTGTGAATAATTAATTCGATACGAAATTATATTCATCGACGGTCTTCGCAGGTTCAGGTTTTCAACCTCTGAAACAAATTCGAAAATTCAGATGCTTTGGTATATAGTCGACAAATTTAGTAAACGGGAACGTTTCAGTTGACACAAGTGGTCAGATTGCAGCACTGACGTTGAACTAAATAGATGTAGAACAAAGAGACCTTTGAACAGACGATGTAATACGTGTTGTGGTATATTTTTGCTTTTTCTACGTATCTTTTATTGTTAATGAAAAAAATCTAAAGAATGTTTCAAGTATTTCATTAAATGTCTTCCGCAATAAATAATTCGCGTTGTATCATCGTACCGGCATGAATTTTATTTCGTTTTATTTTTTTTTCTTCTTTATTAGTCAGTTTCCCAATTTTGTGGAACTGTTGAATAGATTAAGTATTAGATTGTTTAACGACAGCGTCTAGCCTGAAAACCCAGACCTCCGACTTCCTGACGCCTTTGTTACGTTGTAGCCGTTGTCTCTATCAATGCGCGTTGTAAATAGACTCACGTCAAAATGCGAGATGATAAAATTGCTTTTTTTTTCTTCTGTTCCGAACGATTAATAATCGCTCGCTAGTCGTCCCGGATAGATAAATTCTCTCTATGCTATGCCTATTGCACACTGTCTAATAGCGGCAAAACAAGATAAAAGGAAATAAAAATCATTAACATCATGGCCTCAAACTGGGCCAGAGAAGAGTGGGGTTCTTTTTTACACAGAATCATTCTGCACCATTTTTTTCTACACTTTATTTTTTTTCCACACCGTTTCTGTCTCCGTCAATTTTTTTCTACACCACAATTCTACCATTCGCGTCCGTTTTACACAAACAATTCACAATAAATTGTTCTTCACAAGTTTTTCTTTCTACGCCATTATTTTCCATACTATAATCTTTTTTTTTCCATACATGAACGGAAAGGCCGATTTTGCTACCTGTTTTCGGGGAGCAAACAGTGGTTTTACCGACCGGGAAGTCTTCTCTCCCGGTAAATCTTTCTTCCCTGAAACTCTTTCCTCCCTGCTTTTAGTTCCCGTACCGGCCGCGCTACACTTCAGCTACATAACCTCAAATGATGAGCGTTTTGCCCGCAAAATCGACCTTCCCGTTCATGGTGGAAAAAAATACAGTGTGCACCGCGGTCGCAGGACTTTTCACTCTCTCGGTGTAGTTTGCTGCCCTCGTGTTCGGCTCGCCGAGTCTTCTCTCACTCGTGCAGCAAACTACACGCTCGAGAGCGAAAATGTCCTTTGCTCCCTTGGTGCACAATATACTATTTCTACACCATACTCATCCTACACGTCGCGGTTTTAGATGGTCAGATTCCCGAAGGATTTTTAGTTTTTTCCTACATCCCGAGAAATTTTTCGGAATTCTAACCGTGTAGAACTACAAAGTGTAGAATAATTATGGTGTGGAAAAGAAAATCGGCGTGAAAAAAAAAATGGTGTAAAATAATTCGTGTAGATTATTCACCGTGTAGAAAAGAACCTCTGCTTTTTATACGTCTCAAAATTGATTGAAATAATAAATCTCTCGGAGAAAGAACCAAAATTAGCCTTTTTGCGTTAATCACATGGTTTTAAAAGCTGTCATATCCTTGGGATGATCGATGTGATGATCTTTATATCAGAATCGACGTTTTATCTGTCGACATTACGTCTTTGTCTAATTGCTTGTGTGTGTGTGTGTGTGTGTTATACGAGTGTATAGAAATTTGCACTATTTTAAATATCACAGTACTCGGTAAACAAGTTATGTACATCGCGAGTTGATTTACGTAATGGTAACGGATTACGAAACGATCTTTAATTAACGTTCATTGATCGAGCCTGGTTGGTATTGTTTAAATAAATTCGGCTTCAACCGCGTGCAATAATCGTTATCTCTATAGAGCCAAACCAGTAACTGAAATAACAAAATTCCGATGTAAGCGAGAGTTTAATTTTAGACCCTGTCTGCCCCATCATTATGCAATGGCAATAAATTCTCTCGTCTCGTCTCGTCTCGTTCCGTTTCGTTTGTTAACCTGTGTTTGTATAACCAGACCTCATTCACTCTCACTCTCCTCATAATCATACTCCGAATACGTACCTTTTATTAGAATCAAACTTTTAATGAAAAAAAAATAATAATAATAATGTAACAAAAAATCTCGCGGTACTCAATAGTAAACGAAATATTGTTTTCTTTTTGTTGCAGGTAAGGAAGGCTCCATCGCACAGCTCATCTAATTCCTTAATTAAAACTTCAATTAGGTAAAAATTCTAAACTCGATTCTACAATTCAGCTAAAAAAATGTACGAATAGTTTTCGCTGTAAACCCGAATTACTCCAACAATTTTCAATATTTTTGACTGAAAATTGTTGTGCATGCTTTTTTTTTTAGAATCTAGATAATCGGCGAGATTAAAATATATTTTTCCCGCCTTCAGCTTCACGGCACGTTTACCGAGGGAAAAACAACTAAAGATGACACAAAATAATTTTTTCACTGTAATAATTCGAATTATTTCATTTATTTTGAATAATTTTTTTTCAAATTATTTCATTCATTTCAACCTATTTTTTATTTCTCATTATTTAATTTAGTTTCTCATTATTAGGAATATATTGAGTTATTTCGGATTATTTCACTTCTATCTCATTATCTCATATCTCATCCAACGATCTATTTCCCCCTCGCAAAATAGAAAAGAAAAAAATCGGCACCTATCTTGTGGCAAATATTTATCATGTTGCTATAACTCATTGGATCGTCGACCTGAAAACCTTGTAGAAGAGTGGACGTTAATACTATGAACCACGGGTCAACGTATCAGAATCGCGGATCTAATCGCGAACCGAATAACAGAATGATTCGGGTGTACCAGTTCAGAGATATACACACGTGATAAAGGGCGTGTAGGAGTCTGTGAAATGGACCGAACGACAAACAGTCCCATCCGATCATTCGGCTCGTTTCACACATAGCCGGCGAGTTGTTCGGTGAAAAAACACTCCTTATCTTATTGACACAGCCTTGGATACAGAAGTGTATGTAATCAGGTTGCAGAAACCGAAGAGCCAACACCATAGTTACGTGCTCTAGCTGGTCCCCGGGGTGTCATGTCGGATTCGTTTAGTGACTGAACAAACCATACAGAAACCGACTACAATTAAATCCGAAGCCTGAAAAGAATTTAATTCCATTATCAGATTTGAAATTGAAATATAAAGTCGAATTAATTTGATTAAAATCACCGGTCAGTTGTCTTACACGCAGTATTCGAAATAGCGCCCCTAGAGTGGAATGAGAAACGGGCAATGCTCCCTCTTGATTCGAGAAATTGCATTAATTATACGACATACACCGAGAGAAAATAGTCGTATAAACGCGCGGTATGCGACCAACAAAATCGGGAATATAAGCGTTTCGCGTTTTCAGAGTTGCTAATTATAACTTTTGCGTACGTCTTGGTGACGGGTACTTATTCACTATTAACGTAACGTGATAGAACGCGTGGCTTTGGACTGAAATAACATGAAAGCAAAACAAAAACGAAAATCTCATCTGAAATATTCCTCGGGTACAATTAAGACACGTGTGTGATTAATTTTATCCCCAGTTTTATTTAGAATCATTGGAAACTTTGAAAATCCTATTTATACATATTATATTCCGACAAAGAGACAGGCGGTGAAAAAATGCGACCCTGAACATCGAATTCTAAGAATAAGATTTTTTTTTTTAAACTGTACAAAAATTAAAATAACCCAAAGTGCGAGACACGCGCCTCACGATCCATCAATGATGTCGAACTCCTCTGATATCTTTTTCGCTATGCTTATACGTACGTGGTGCTATAGCTGCTCGGCTCGTTATTGAGTAATTGCTGATGACGTACGGGATTCGCGATCGCTTCGTCTGCCTCAATGTCTGCTAGATATTTGCCGATTACGTTTAGCGACTCCCCATCGACGACGTGTTATAACACTCGGTAGATTGTTTTCTTCTTCTAACCACACTTTGCACACGTGTATGATTGAGACAACACATGCTAGACTGTGTGACTGATAATTATAATAGAGTAGTGGAACACCGCGAAGGTGAGTTACACGCGTGAGTCTCCGTCTCTTTTTTATTACTCTTATTTTACACAGGAAAAAAAAGAACGGTATATGTGATCATATCTTACATCTCGAATACTTTATCAGACAGGCTTTGTAGATAGTAATTTTTTTTTTTTTTTGATAATATACCTTGTGACACAATTTATAAGGTAAAATTTAACTACATGAGAGAAAGATATAGCAGGCCCCAGACTAGAGATAAGTTGAACTTATGCTAAATAGGTGATGATAAAAAGAAAGTAAAAAAGTAAAAAGGATTGAACGGTATTACAAATCGTGTATGGTCTTATTATAATTATACAAGAAACACCTATCACCGAGTGAAAGAATTTTCCCAAGGCAACTAAATGTTATTTAGTCAGTTGAAATCTGCCTCAGCCAAGTATTCCTTATTTGTAGTAAGCAACGAGGTCATTGTCGTTGGTTTGACTAAATAATTTATTCAACTGATTTTGTTGACTGAACTATGATACTTTTTTTTTTTTTGCAAATAAATAAATAATTGTCTCAATAACACAGTTGGTTGATTCTTCGTCGCTGTTTGCCTGTAAATAAAGTGATCGATTCAATCAGATTTTATCCCTTTTGTAAAAATTGACTTTCAATCGGGGATAACTCTACTAAGGCCCTACTAGAGCCCCAGTAGAGCCCCAGTAGAACCCCAGTAGAAGCCAACTAGAGCCCCACTAGGATCCTCCCAGAAACGTGACTATTTTCCGATTTATCGCGAACGTGACGTTTCTGGGCGGGTCCTAGAAGGGCCCTAGTTAGTTTTCCCCGATTGGAAGTCAATTATTACACGGGATGTTGGTACAACTATTTCTTCGACTATTTTTTTTTCAATCTAGTCTATCTAACCGTAATCTTTTACACTAAAAAAATCGTTACCAGTAAGAAAATATTAAGTAGAATCAATATAAAAATTTCTTGAGTCAAACGAAAATTTTTTTCTCCCTGTGTATAAATAAAGTTTGTCGAATCTTAGCAGTTCTGACTTCGTTATGTAATGTGTCGAAATTCGTTTCGGAATATGTTAAATTAGCAACATCAGGGTAACGTAAATCCGTTACACAATCTCAATCGGTCAAAATGTTGTGTTAAAATTGTTTCTGACGTTTGTTAAATCTGTTAAATTCAATCATATTTCATTAACGTTGTACATAAACGAAGACATCAGATATTCTTAATCGGATTCACGAAGGCATATACATTTTTTTTTGCGGCAACTTTGGCGTCTTATATATAGAGATATATTTTTTTCTCTGTTCTGTACGAGAGCTATCTCCGAAATATATATAAACGGAAGTATTCTAATTCAGTTCTAGCAGAATGTGGGTCTGATTTAGCGACGAATGTTCAACCGAGGTATTGAACCTAGAGATCCAGTTGATGTTAACAGGTTGATGACTTTGCCGACGCGTTTCTTACCGAGTTGTCGAAATACAGCTGCCAAGAAAAATGATCAAAGCTAAGTACGGAGAAATATCTTGGCAAGGGTCGATATATCTTCCAGGAAATATGCACGAGTTGACACTTGTCAACATTTCTAACATTAGTTTCAGACCGGAATAATAATTCGGAACTATTTTAACACCTTCGGGAATCAAAAATCAAAATCGAATCAGCAGAAACTATATCAAGGGTTTTATAGTCAGATGCGTGGTAAATCTCGTTCGTTGATTATCCTAACGTGACAATAATTGACTGGGTAACGATTATAGTCAAATTGATTGGTCCGTTGACTTCTAGAGTCTGTAACAAGCACAGCAGAGGATTTCAGGAGGCTTCGCACTCTCTGATATAAAAAATTTATTCACATCACTTTAATCGAGTTTAAACCGGGACACTAAACACTTTTGAGTGCTGCGTTAAATTGTTGAAGAATTTAAACTACACACCTTGGAAACTTTCGGCTTGATTACTTGAGTCACGCAAGGTTGTAAAACCCGTTTTATAGCCGAATTCAAACGCTGAAAGATCATTTTACCGAGATCCACCTCTGGCCTATAATGTATCCGAGAAGTTAAACTCGACATTTATTATATTCAACCCCCGAGACTGCTTGTCACAACACCCTGACGAAGCCCGAAATCAACACAAATGTAAGATTTTTGCTCCATGCCACTACTGCCCGTGTAGAAATTCACTTTCGATCGGGGAAAACTATTTATCTAGGCCCCCACTAAGGCCCTACTAGAGCCCCACTAGAACCCTACTAGAACCCCAGTAGAGCCCCCCTAGAGCCCTACT